>VWZZ01000856.1:242441-265682 GCA_013399095.1 Psophia crepitans | reverse complement strand
TGTGATTCTGTGATTCTGTGATTCTGTAATGACTACTATCTTTCCAAAGAAAAAAGCAAGCAGTTGAACTGGTTTGGGCAATGCGGATTGATTTTCATTGAGAAAATTGTATCTTATTATTATAAGTTTGTGGAACAAACTGTAGGCATTAGTTACTTCCATGTTGCCTACAAAGTACAGATGGGTTGGCAGTACTGTCATTTCTGTGTGAGAAGATCATGGTGTCAAGCACAATATTCAGCACCACCCCACAGAGCAGTCAGCACCAAGAAGGAATAAGGCTCTAGAAGGGATCTAGGCAGAGACTAACATTAGATATACTTGTGGATTTTTGTCTGAAAACACTTTGTTGACACACTTTTTTGGTGTTAAGATGTTTGCTGACTAAGTTTCAAAACAAGTGTTAATTCTGTATGACAGGTTTTTACATTGAAAAACAAACAGAATTTGTATTTTTTTTTCTACTATGTTCTTTGTATGTCGAATATTTTCATTTGTTCTGCTTCAGAGGCTTGAGGATGCACTTATGATCGACTTTTTTTCCTCTTTCCCATGGCTCATGTCAACTAGAGCATGTAGTGGGTCTTCAGGATCTGGACCTCCGTGAAATACTTTTAACCCTCCAAAATCACAAGATTACACGAAAGGTCTGACCAAAGAGCCTGACCTGACTGGAAAACAGAAATATAAACCATCTACTTCACATTTCTTTTGAGATACAATTTCTCAGTCTCAAATATTTGGAGTCTGGCCTGATGTTTACGTAAAATTAAATAAAACTAAGATTGTTTCAAGCTTTTCATCAATAATTTCCAATGTGCAAATTTTATCTACAGCTCGCTCTAATAAAAATTTTGATAAAATGGGCCAACTAAAGAAAGAGATATAATTGAGAATAGAAGAAAGGGAGAAAAAAAGAAAAAAAACCCCCACTGTTAAATGATTCTTTGACCAAAAAAGAATTTTTACGTAAGCTTCTATGAAGACATCTGTGATTAACATTATTTTTTATCAGTGACTAGATGCAGTGCTGAGTCCAACAATGTTAATGCTATTCCCTCCACTATCTAAGGCTCAGGCAGAAATTCTGAGGGGATGCACTAGTGTATTACAATTATGATCATGATAATCTCAAAATGTCATTAACGAAATGAGGTAGCACAGTGGACACAAACATTTCCCCATTTCTGGATGATCCCATATTATTGTACTGAGGGCATGCTGAAGCTTTTTCTGCCAGAGCTACTATGTTTTTAAAATTTGAAAAGAGTGTGTTGAGTTGTTTGTTTTGGGGTTTGGTTTGGTGGGTTTTTGGTTTTTTTGGTGTGTTTTTTTTCTTTTTTTTGTGACTAGCTAAATTTACCAGCAGATTTTGGTAGAATATACTGGTAAATTTTCTAGAGGAAATGGCTATATAGTTTTTATTTGGTTTTAGTGGAAAGAAAAATAAATATTTCTTTGCCTTAAAATCTGCCTCAACAAGGTTTTAGTCTGGGAATTTACTTAGGTTTTATAAACAGTCTTCCACTGGACTATATACGCTGAAGTGTGCAACAAGCTACATACAAGGCCTATTGAAGAAGTAGGTGCAAGAGCAAAATAGGATCAGAATGAAAAAGTGAGGTAAAGCTCCCAATCGATACAACAAGCACTAGTCAGTGCATAGACATTTTCAGCAGAGGTCAGTCCCTTTGTTTTCCTTCCTTCCAGTCTTTCCAAGCAAAAATTTCAAATTACACGCCATCATCTGTTAGGGGACAATCCATACACACACAAGCCGCCCCTTTAGAACTGTATTTCCCATTATTTTAATCTCACTTTGCTTGCTGAGCTTTACATTATGCTTCATCCCTGTTCTCTTTTTACAGATGAGGTTTTTAGTGCTCAGCACAAGTGCAGAATTCGTGCCTTGCTTTAAGGCTGGTAACTGCTAGCAGAACACTGGATGGGAGTCACTTGTCATCCAGTATTCTGCACATACGGCAGCATGGTGGGGAAAAAAAAAAAGAAAGAAAAAAAAGAAGAGATTCTCACTGGAAAAAAAAAAGCATACCTCATTAATGAAGGCTCTGAAGGATTTCAGAAGGGTTGCTTTGCCATTTTTCTTTTTAAATATCCAATACGGGGATTCCAACAGCCACGCAACTATCAGGTTTTGTCAATAAGGTTCTGTGAACACGATTCCCTATTATTAAATAGGCATATTAAAAATGTTAATCACTCAGTGTGTCTGTACTTAACTCTAAGAGAAATCCAGTTGCATTGTTTAAAGACACTATGAATGTATTGTTTTTTTCTCCAGGGAATGTGAGTGCTGATTATGAAAGTGTCACATCAGTTATGCACCTAGTGAAACAAGTTTTAGAAGCAGAAACTATGTTTCGCTGCAATCAAAGCAATACAAGTAAGTAGGCAGCATTTTTCATTGATTTTCTATCAGACTGGCAGCAAGTTTAAAACTTTCAATCATAAACATAATAGAAGAATTGTTTTTGCCTGCCATATCATACTGTCATTTTAAAGAAGAGGGTTTAGGAATGAAAATACTTAAAAAAACCCATGATAAACACTAAAATAGATGGCTCTGGTCTGGATTCAGAAGGGGTCACTGCTTTGAAAACGGAGCTGCTTGAAAGTGCTCAAAATTTATTTTGATTCTTTGACAGTTTTGCACTCAAGGTGAAAGGAGCTGCTGACGTCAATCCCATTTGATAGGTAGTGATTCTCCACTGTATCTGACATTAATTAAATTCTCTTTCTAGCAGGGTCAACAATCAGAGCAAAGACTAAATAAATCAGGAATATCTTTGTGGAAATCAATGAAGTTACACTCATGAAAAGTAAGCATGAGAACAGAGAGAACCCCAATAAATGTAGTTCATTATTCATTTCACTTAATTGCTGTGGAAAATAAGTGCCTTTGAACTTACTAAGCCATTAGCAGAAGATGCTCAACCCCTGTCTTAAAGAAAAGGGTGATTAATACTTAAGTGTTTCTCTGCATCCTGAAGACGTCATATGAAATGATGATCCCACCACTGGGAGCTTTCACCACTGGACAGCAATCGAACTGTTTCAAAGGATCAGGTGGGAATGAGGAAAAGACATGTTTCCCGGAATTCAGAGTTAAAATAAGGTTTGGGTTTTGCAATTAGTCTGCAATATACTTATAGACTCTGTGAAAGAGTATCTAAGCTTCAAATAAATTCAATTATCTTTAGCTGTTATATCTCCTGTCAACTCATTTTTCTTCCTGTGAGGAAAGGCTTGTCCTTCTGCTCACTCTATCTATACCACTTACTCTGCTCCACATGCTGGGGTCGACCTGATCCTCAGGCCACACAGAACTTCTGAGACAGGTTTGTGACGTGGGCCCTTGAAATAATGCTTCTTACGTTCTGCAATCAAGATGCAACTGCAGAAGCCAAGACAATACATGTCATTATCCTGTGTTATTTTTAAGATCTGGGACACATTGTTATAATGAAGATATTCCAAGTTATTGGTGAATCTAGACGTTGAAGAAGATTTGTTTTCAAATCAATGCAAAATTAAGGAAAGTTCCTTACTATTTCATATGGCTCACAAAGTCAGTTAGTAGGAATTTTTGCCCTTTATATGGGACTGCTACCTGTATGAAGTTAAGACAACAGTTTTAAACTATTAAATTTTTTTTCTGCTATCACTACTCTAGTTTTGTGCTCTTTAATTTTTCCAGTTGATTTAACTTAAGCTATTTTTGTTTAAAATTAACAATGAGTCCATGTGTCTTTAGGCCCGTAAAATCAAAATTTCCATCTGAATGTCTTTAAAAGTCTGGGAAAATTAAAACTTACTTTTCTATTTCTCTGTTACGAGTTTTTCAATCCATCTAGATCAATACAAAATACTTCTCGATTATTTGTCAAATCTAGAATTTGTAGACAGAACACATGCATGTTAGGGAAACTAACTAACAAAGTCATATATAGAAGTTCTTCAGAAATTAAAGTTTTCCAATCTGTTGCAAATATCATATGTCCGTTGCATAATATCAACGTTACTCCAAGTTTTATGAGGAGGAAAAATAATTGAATAGCTATTTATGGCAATTAAAATATTTCACGCAGCGTTTGACAGTCCACTTTCACTCTTGGTTTACCAGAGGGCAAACCAATGCATAACACGGGCATGTTCAGGGCCATTTACTGGTACTGCAGAGCAGAATTTAGAGAACTGTGATCCATGTGTACAATTAATAATGTAATTTCATTGTTTTATTTCCATTAGTAGAAAAATTGACATAGACCATCTAGACCAAGTGGCTTAATTGGTGAATTACTTTTCTGAATACAAAATATGGGAGTTAATAAGTATCTGAAAGAAGATGGAAAAAGACCCAATATGCTGCCCAGTTTTGTTCCTTTTCTGCTATGTTAAGTATTAATCTGTTTGAATCCCAGCACAGCATAAAGGCATAAACAGACACATTTTGACCACTGTTTACATTAAGAAGTTCATGAGCCTTAGAGTATGAAAAACCTGAATTTTCAATTTTCTCCAGAAAAAATAAATCATAGAATGACAGAATCATATCCCTGCTCAAAGGAGGGTCACCTACAGCAGATTGCTCAGGACTGTGTCCAGTTAGGTTTGGAATATCCCTTAGGAAGGAAATTCCACAGCCGCTTTGGGTAACCTGTGCTTGATCATGCTCGTGGTAAAAAAGATTTTTCTTATGTTTAAATGGAATTTCCTGTATTACAGCTTGTGCCCAACAGCTGTATTTGAGATAGCCAATAGAATAAGGAATGTAGAAAGACCGTAGTCTAAGAGGAAGTATTTTTTGGACCAAGATATGAGAGGTTTGTAAAAGGAAAACTGTAATACTATCTGTGATTTCGTCCAAATATCTACTTAGGATTTGTTTGATATTTCTACAAGGTCTGTTATAATGTCTTCTAAGTGTATGAGTGTCTGCACTGTCATAAAACTCAGCTCTCTTGTTTACTCTGAGTACCAATCTCTTCATCATAACTGCGGATGTACAACTTCACACCCAAGCTCTCTTTCAAAGTACAGAAGTAAGACCTTTCTGGGATGAACTGTGGTTGCAACGCTGAGAACATTTGCTCTGGTGGGCTGTAAAACACTTCTCACACTATTTCAAGCATTTTGAACTGGGAAAGGAAACAAACAAACAGAAAAGCCAGACAACCAATCAATGAAAACAAACCAACCAACCCCCCACAGGAGTGCTAGCAGAAATCTTCCTCTGCTACGCAGTTTAGATGCAACCGGTTTGCTCTTGAAGCAGTTAGCTCTAATCTACATGGACATGAGCCATTCAGAATCACATTGTTTGGGAACCAAGGGCTGATATGAACTTCCTAGGCAGTGTAAGTCTAGATGTAGATGTCAAGAAAGCTTTGAGATTTCGTATTTTTCTCTTATGATGGAAGTAACTCTTGCTGAAGTCAAGGGGATCCCCTTGAATTCTGCTAGGGAAGATCAGACCCAAAAGGATGAGGGTAAGGTCTTTTGCATAACCTGGCACATCCTATGGGATGTATGACCAAGGCAGCAAAACAGTACCTAAAAGAAAGATAGCAGAGGAACTATTTTGCGATATAATTCAAGATAACTCTGTTCCTATGTTTCTTATTGTTACTCCTGCAGGTTTCCTAATGATAATAAGTTTTAGTTTTATGCAATGACTTTTATTAGAATATCTTTTTTACCTGAGTAACATTGCCAGTGAGATATTTCTAGGTTTCAAAAAATCTGGGAATCAACAGTTGTTAGCTGTGGTTATCGCTGACTGTTATATGCAAAAGCACGGACTATACTGTCAAAGGCAGGTGGGTTTTCCTTCAAGAGGCATTAACATGCTTGAACTGTCCCAGAATAAAGACACTGTGAGGATGAGACACCGCAGTTTCACCACAAGGCAGGATCACCAATGTTACGCTATGCTTAAACTCATGTTGTCTGATTGATTGTAGAAAAAATAAAACCGTTTCTTCCCAGCAGCTGTGCTTTAGAGCAAGGTAATATGGTAGTTGCTCCAAGTAAAAAACACATAGCTTTTGAGGAGTGAGCCCAAGACTAATATGCGTGCAGGGTCTCAGAAGATAGACACAAAGCCATTGCAGTGCGTCTCAGGTGATAACATATCCTTCTCTAATCCCTGAACTCTGTTGCTTCAAAAACTTTTTCACAGAGATGAGGAAGGTGGCATTGCTGTCTGAGAAGTGTTGTAGTGGTCTGTTGTTCCTAAACCTGGAATCTTTCAACCTTACCATCAGTGCCTGAGGCACCCAGGTTAGGGATGGAGCTGCTCTGGGTTCACTGAAGAGTCGGTGGAGAGAAGCAGGCAGCTGGAGATCTTGCCGTCTGCACTGCCCTCTTGTAAGGGCTTTTCTCTCACTTTGCCTCTATAGGGTGAGTGGGGAACTTCAGTTAAGTGTCTAGAATTAAATGCAAGAAAAACAAAGGTTTGAATAGATTCTAGTCCCCCCAAACAAGAGTGCTCCATATTATTGTCTGTCTATTCTTTCTGGATTGGCAGTTCTCTAAAATTACCTGTATGTTTACCCCAGCGCCAGAAGGTCGACGAACCAGTGAAGTGGCAGCGTTGAAAGAGGTTTGGGGAAACACAATCAATTTACGTGCTTTTGCCAAGAAGATTTTTTTTCCTAAATTAAAAACAAAAGAAACTCTCAAACTTTCCAACCAAGTAATTCTGAACTAAAAAAAAAAAAAGAAAAAAAAAGATTGAACTTGTAGAGATGTTGTGGTTTTTTGCTAATGACATAACAAGACATTACTTTCTTCAGACCGACACTTGTTTTATCATTGCTGACTTCTAATGAAATTGCATTGGAACTGTATGTTTATTGGCATCTGTGAAGTTTCTGCTTGCAGGAGAAATTACCTGTGGCATTTACTTCTGAGAAAATAAAGGAGAGTGAAAGAGATCGCTTTTTAAAAATGAAAAGTATATTGTTTCCCCTGTATTCTAATCATGTGCTATTGTGAACAATGTCTGTGTGCTTTAGTCATTCCCAAATCCTTTCTGTCTCCTTGCCTTAACTCAGACTGCAGATCAGAATAACTCAAAACTTATTCCCTTTCTTGTGATGTCAGATGCAAAAGACGTTACTGCCTGCTCTAGCTTTAACAGCCAGAGTAAAATCAACAGCTCAGTCCTGTACCAGTGAAAACAGCGGGAGTTTCTTCAGTCACCTGCAGACGTTCTAGATGGTGGTCAGAATCCACATCTATCACAGGCTGGCCCCTGACCTATACCTCCCATTCCAAAACCATCCTTGTGACCTAAGTATCTTCTAGTGCTATGCTGAAATCATGGCAATATCTCACTTATAACTCCATGAAGAATCAAACAAAACAAAAACTACACAAAGCAGAGACCGACACTAAGTCAAAGCCAGTCTGTCCACGTCTGGAAACCATCTAGCTCTATAATGTGGTGCTCTGCTTGGTCTAATCTGCCTGCCGTGTGCAGCTGTGTTTTGAAATGTTCAGAAAGCAATGGGGAGAATGCTGCGTGCCTAAAAGACCTGTAAAGGTCGTAAGTTTGAAGTGTTATGTACGAAGGTCAATTTCTTGAATAATTTTGAGCATTTTCTTCACTGAAGCTCTGTTCCTGAGATATGGTATATACAGAGGAGTTCATTAAAAGGACTGGAGGGTTATACATAGACTGAGAAGGTTAGTATGGTATATAGGCTGGTTGTCTAAAGGGTAGTTACAAGCAAATGCCGGAACTTCACCAGGTTTACCAGAATCTGCCTGCATCAAAGAACGTGTAGGCGTGGCACTCCAGGATATGGTCTAGCAGGCATGGTGGTGTTAGGTTGACGGTTGGACTTGATCTCAGAGGTCTTTTCCATCCTTAGTGATTCTATGATTCTCTGATTCTTTTCAGTTTAAACAGACCAAGAATTCAAAAAGTGCAAATTCAAGGACGTTCAACTTTGAGCTTTCCATAACTCTGCAGAATGAAATATCCAGGGAAATTTCTCATGGGAGTTTCAAAAGACTCAGAAATGCAGTCATATGTTGCTTGGATTTCAACTACGCCCTGAGGTCCTCACACAAAATTGGGGTGCTGTTCTCTCTAGTATTGAAGAACCCCACAGGAAGGTACAGCTCATATACTGCATTGCTCTGTCCGGCCAGTATGAAATTAACTTTTTGACTCATCTACTTATTAAATCAACACATTCGTTGATTCCTACATGTCTCTACAATTGCCGGATCACAGCAATGGTTGTGTGAAATAAATCCTAAAAGAAAATGAAGCCAAATGTCCTTTTGAGCTCATTATCGATTATCAGAGTAAGAGCTACCACAAAAATTATGTCCTAATAATGTTCTGTGGTCCCTTTCCTCACTCTTTGTAGCTACTTATAAGACGTCAGAATGATGCATCACCATTACTTATTATTTAGATTTCAGAAGAATACACAATGTGCTTTAATGCTTCTACAGCACAGGTGAAAACACAGCCCTCATTCAAAAAAGGGAAAGGATTAAGAAAACAGAAGATGAAGGAAATAGAGCTATTTATTTATTCTTAGATAGCTCTACTACTATTTAGATGATCTTTTTTCTTCCGTGAAGAATCTGAGATACAGTTTCACTGGGTCATTTTTCACTTATATTCAACTTCTTTTTTCAACTCGTGTTCACTCATGGGATAAATGAGACCTATAAGCAAAATGGATTAAATAGCATGTTTTGAACTCCACTGAAATCAATAAAAGACTTCTGCTAACTTCAGTCGGCTACAGACTGTGCTTTAATCAGCCAGGTGCGTTTAAGTGTCACCATTTCCTTTAAATTAATTTTAAATACAGATAAAGAAAATTATCATAATTGGCTCAGATTCTATTTCTGGGACATCCATTCTAGGAACACTATGGCCTGAAATACCTCCCGAAAAAAAGGATGAACATTTTGTGCATGGGAGGGGAATAAGAGCCAGACAAGCATATAGCTCTGCTTAAACTATTAAACTTTGTTCAACAGTATTAGCTATCCATATCTCTGATTCCTTCTGATTATAAACTGCTTGTCCCCATGTGCTTCTAAAGCAATTAGCACTTTACTGACATTTTTAATTATTATTATTGTTGTTGTTAATATTATTAATTCCAAATGGTGGCAAGAAAAATTGAGTGTCATTCATAGAGAAAGTGAGGCATATGTTTTGACTGTCATCAGTGGGACCTTTTGCTGTGTTTGTGATTTGAAGTACACTGTTGATACCAGCACAAATACCGATACTGCTCATAATTGTGCTGGGCAAGTGTCCCATCTGACAAGTGAGAGCACATCTTAGCTCTGCACCTAGGAGTGCAAATTATTTAATGTGTATTATTTCATGCACTATATGAGGCTGTAAAATGGAATTGAACTGTATGGACAGCATGTCCTTCATCTCTGAGTGCATTCTAATTCTCCAGAAATCCCCCAAAAGACAGGAAGAAATTTCAAAATCCTTTGGACTCAGTGAATTTCTGTATGAATAGAATGAGTAGAATATGCAGGAAATCCCTTCTCCTTCCCACCTACTAAAAAAGAGTCAGAAATTTGAATGGGCTGGATGTTTGACACCTTCCTTGCCTGGCTGGAAATACTGTAGCCCAGTCACTCCATGGAATTAGGTGTGTTTCCTCTGAAATACCAGCTGGAACAGGCATATCTGCCTGTAATCCTTCTGAGATCTGAATCACAATTCTTACAGATTTTCCTCTGAACCAAAAGGTATACGGTGTGCCAGGCTTCAAATATCTTATTTTCTTTTTCCTTAGGGAAACAGGAGACCACCAATATCTAATTTTCCCTTCTAAGCTTGATCACCTTTCTTTCTTATTTTGTGCACTGACAATGATACTTTTCTCCACTCTACTTCTAGAATAAAAAATTCCTCTATGAGTTCATTTCAAACCATGGCCAGGATGAGTGATGGGTACTCATACTACCCCAATAACATACATAGACTCACATGCCTATTACAGGTTATAATAAAATCCTACAAATAATAGTTTTTCCTTCTTCTCACTTAAGCTTAGGAAGTCTGGGCTGGATGAGTTGATAGTGAGGTGGGTTGAGAACTGGCCGAATGGCAAAGCGCAGAGGGTTGTGATAAGTGGTGTAGAGTCTACGTGGAGGCCTGTAGATAATGGTGTGCCTCAGGGGTCTGTAATGGTCCCAGTATGTTCAACATATTCAACAATGACCTGGACGAGGGGACAGAGCGTATCCTCAGCAAGTTTGCTGACAATACAGAACTGGGAGGAGGGGCCAATGCACCAGAAGGCTGCACTGCAATTCAGCGAGATCTGGACAGGCTGGAGAGTTGGGCAGAGAGGAATCAAATGAAATTCAATAATGACAAGTGCAGGGTCCTGCATTTAGGGAGAAATAACCCCAAGCACCAGTACAGGTTAGGGGTTGACCTGCTGGGAAGCAGCTCTGTGGAGAAGAACCTGGGAGTCCTGGTGGACAACAAGTTACCCATGAGCCAGCAGTGTGCCCTCATGTCCAAGAAAGCCAATGGTATCCTGGGGTGCATTGAGCAGAGCATGGTCAGCAGGTCAAGGGAGGTTCTCCTCCCCCTCTACTCTGCTCTGGTGAGGCCATAGCTGGAATAGTGTGTCCAGTTCTGGGCTTCCCAGTTCAAGAATGACAGGGAACTACTGGAGAAAGTCCAGTAGAGGTCTATAAAGATGACTAGGGAAATGGAACATGTTTCTTACAAGGAAAGGCTGAGAGAGCTGGATCTGTTTAGCCTGGAGAAGAGAAGACTGAGAAGGGATCTTATCACTGCTTGTAAATGTCTAAAGGAGGGGTATCAAGAGGAAGGGGCCAGACTCTTTTTAGCGGTGTCCAGCAACCGGACAAGGGGCAATGGGCACAAATTGGAACACAGGATGTTCCATCTCAATATGAGGAAAAACTTCTTTATTGTGAGGGTGGCGGAGCACTGGACCAGGCTTCCCAGAGAGGTTGTGGAGTCCCCTTCTCTGGAAATATTCAAAACCTGCCTGGATGTGATCCTGTGCAACCTGCTCTAGGTGATCCTGCTTTAGCAGGGGCACTGGACTAGATAATGTCTAGAGGTCCCTTCCAATCGCTACTGTTCTGTCATTCTGTGATTACATGCACAAAACATCTTTTATTCAATGATTCAGTCTCACCTCTGTTCTGACAGATGATTTTCCTGTATGAGGTCATGTTGCTTCTGTTCAAAAAGTCCTTGCAGAGAGATGCCTTCACTCTTTCTGGAGTCCCATCTTTGCCTATGTTTGCTCTAAAAGTCCTCACAAACTGTAATAAAAGACAGCAACTTCCAGAAAAACTTGTGGATGCAGGAAGCCACTCTGGAAACAGGAGGTAGTGTCATTTTTATCTCTACCAAGCACTGCAGTTAGTCTCTGTCATTGAAAGGATATTGCTGACAAGCATTCAGTAAATTTATGCTCAAAGAAGAGATGCCCACTGAAGCTGCCATAACTCATTCATGGGAGGTCTGGTGGGGTCAGTCTCTGATTTGTCCTTTGATGAGACAAAGCAGCTCCAGCCAGAATCTGGATGTTTGATTTGTAACCGTTCAAGGCTAGCCTCCAGGGGGAAATCCTCCCACAACTTCTTGGTCACCAATTTTTAGGCTGCAAGTCTTTAACAGCAGTGAAGGAACTGTTGTGCTAAACAGCATGGCATTAAGCAGAAGTTTGTTATTTAAATATGCTTGTGTTGTAAGCTGCAGGCAAGGGTGTTTGCCAGTCATATCTGGCGTTCCCGTGATCTAACAGCAATATAACCCTGTAGAGACACATTCCGTAGAGAAGTATTGAATTAGCCCACTACCATGTGTTTTCTTAATGAAACATTAGTGCCTTTGGGACTTGACAAGTTTCATCCATGATTACTTCAGCACAGGTAGTATGAAGAAAGCAAGTTGAAAGACAGAAATATGTTTTGATATTTATTTTAATTCCAGAATAACATATCTGTTCTAATTAAGGAGGTACCTTCCAGGCAGATGTTCAAATCACGTGGGAATTCGTATGCAAAATGCGAGATTAATGGGCTCACATGCTAATGAAGCACTCTTTCGCTTTCCATGCCAGAGAATAAAAGCACCAGCCCTTCAATGCTGAAGCTGAAGCTACACCCGTCCTTAGCTGCAAAGATTTATTCCTGTGGGATTCTTCAGAGATTATTTCACTGATTCATCGAACAATCTTTTTAGCTTTATCCTTCTCACACTGTAGTAAAGGGCTTAGCCCTTTTCTCCTCACAGAGGCAAAACTCATAATTTGCATGTCTAGAGTATATAGTACCATTGCTCTTTGAAGCATTTTCATCCTGCTTCTGATGAGGCACTAAACAGAAAACTGTCCCTTAAACAAATGAATACTGGCTTGGTTATAAGAAGTGACATTTCAGTCTGCCCTGGATAATAGACCAAGAGTCAATTTATTGTCAAAAAATAGCAAGTTGCCTGTCTATGTGAAAGGGTTTTGGTTTTGTTTTCTTTCAGTGGTAGGCAAGCTGACTGAGATTCAATCTGCACCATGAAAAAGGCCTTTATTTTGTGTTATTAAATGAAAGCTGAGCTTATCACTGACATCACAGGCTAGTCCTAATGGCTTTTACAATGGTCCTAATGGCCAGCCTGAGAGACTCCCTGGGCCACATTCTCAGGCTGTATAAACTAATGAACAACCGGACCCTCCGTTTTTAGTACTTCCTTTCCCCCATGTGTCATTTTCCACCCAGTAGTAAGCTACAGTTGTTTCCTGTGTCTGAGATTTGGCCTTAGAATTTTCATACAGTTAATAATTTTTGCTCAAGTTTCTGCCTGAAATCTCAAATTTCTAGGTTCAGAAGGTCGGGTTCGAGGTGTTCATGAGTACAGCCTGATCTTCTCGCTCATCTTTGCATACACGTGCCTGAGAGTGATTTAGGAATTCCCTGCACCAGCTTATCATTGGTTTTGTAGAACCCAAATTACCTTCATTTTCTTTGAATTTTATGGAAAGGAAATAAAACATAATAAAATATTGTTCCCAAAAGGGCAGTTGTGTAGTATAATCTGCATTTCTCTTCTATTTCAGGCTGCCTCAAGAGGACACTGTGTTGCCAAGGTTATACAGCTATAATCATCATGTATTTATGCAAAATAAGAACTATGTAATAGTGAAACATTAAACATGATGAGATTATTAAAAGGAAAATACAGATGAACCTAACCCTTTTCTTCTAATACTTCCTTTCATAGGAGTTTGAACCGAAGCTTTAGTCAAACACCTGCATATATCCATTTCTTCATTACTTCACCAGTCTCAACAGACTAAGAAAATTAGAGTCTCCGTACATTTATTAAATACATTGATTTTTAGGTCACAAAATGTTCTTAATGAGAAATTGTCTTTTCAAAGAAGCTCTAAAGGATCTGTATTTTGTAAACACAAGTGCTCAAGCACTGGAGGTTTTATAGCTGCAACCAACCACACCAGAGCCATTAGCTATTTGGATGTCTTAACTGGTGTGTGTGGTGTCTCCTAACAAGCACCAAATGCCCTGAGCTCCCAATCAGTCACAGAAGTGAGCCCTGGATTATTATCTTAAGCCCTAAAAGTCCTTCCTGTGTGGGGCAGGAGGAGGATCAGACGGCCAGAGCCATTGGTTCCCATCTATCCTGGCTCCAGGGACAGGGGAACACCCCTCTCTGCTCCCCAGTCTGGGATGTAGACACAAGTCCGCAACACTCTTTTGTAGATGCAATGGAGGGTCATTTTGCTGCCTTTGCTTCCATGCAGGAACATAAAAACACATAATATGTAGAAATACAAGGCCATATCCAGATTTATATATTTTTACAGGGTTGCAGAACATCAGAACAGATGGTCTGGACCAGGTCCAAGCCTATCCAGCCTGGTATCCCATCTCTGGCAGTGATGAAGGTGAGTACCTAGGGAAGTATAGAAGAAGGTGGAGGCATACACTGATATTTCCCAAACAGCCTCCACTAGTTGAACTGCAAGGGCTTCCAGTGCCAAGTTTGCTTTCCAGGTGTTTGCAGTGACAGATTTATCTTCCTTGTTCACTCTTTCCTTGAATCCAAGTGAGCTTTGAGCACTGATAATGTCCTGTAGCAGCAGATTCCCCACCTTGGTTACGCACAGTGTGAAAAGATACTTTCTTTTGTTTATATTCAGCTTACATCTTGCTCATTTTACTTGGGGTCTCACTATTTTTGTACTGGGATGAAACAGTGAGCAAGCCATCCTTATGTACCATCTCCACACCACTCACAGTTTCCTAAGCATTTCTACTACACTTTTAGAGTGGTTCCTTTTCCACAGCTTATGACACCTAATTTATTTAGTTCTTGCCCCTGAGGAAGACTTTCCACCCCTTTGGTTGTCCTCATTGCTCTTCTCAAAACTTTCTACAGTTTTCTGGTAACTTTTGAGATGGGAAGCATCAGAACTGCCATTGTAAGAACATAAAATCTGCCATCCCTCGATGTTCCTGAGAACAGAAAGCGAGGAATCAGCCCTTGCACAAGTCTCAACATCTTCATACAGGTTCTATCAGAATCTGTTATCTTATGTTCCCAAAAGCAGTAATTGTGCAACAGATTCGGTTGCCTTTCAGTCAGGTGTAACGTGATTCCTGAATGTATATTACTCCACACACCCAAGAAACCAGGCGGAGACTCCACATTATAATTTTTCAAGTTGCAAAGCTAGTTTAAGAGCAATCTTTCCCTCCTATGTTGGTACTCAGATGTGGCAATTCAGCTGTCTGGGTGACCATACTCAAAACTGGTTCAGTGAAATGATCTAAGCTAACAGACACTCTCTCCCACCCTTCCTCAAATGTTGCTTTTCTTTGTTTATTAACCTGCATCGCTCCAGCTGTCAGCAGCAATACCAACGAGTGAATTAGCCTTGCTGAAGGACTGATAAGCTTCCCCCACCAGAGGTGGGGAAGCAGAGAAAGGAATGAGCAGGTGAGAGCAAAAAAGGGGATGAAGCTTCTCAAATTGGCTTTCCACCAGCAAAATCCTCATGTGAAACCGTGGCCTCAAAGGTGATGAGTAACTGCGCTGATTTCATCAGCGGCGCTTTTCTCAGGGAGGGATTCTGCAGGTGGGAGGGATTTGGGGGGGTTCCTGGGGTGAAAGGTTTTATGTTTGTGCAGGCAACGATACTCCGAATGGTTTGTGATTTCTCAGGGGCAGGCCCACTGCCTGAAACATCTGCTTTGAAACATAAACAACACACTCTACTCTCCCTCTCTTAAAAATAAAAATAAATGAGCAGATTGAGAGACAGAGCATCGAAGGATGGACAGAGAGGGGACTCTAACGAGCTTTGCAGGGGGAGGTTGTTCCGCAGCTGAGACAGCAGGCAGCTTTCAAAGTACAAGTCAGGAGGTTTAAGAAGCGAAGACTGGAGAAACTGAAATAGGAAAATGCAATTCCAAACTCCCAGTGACATATTTATATAAGTTCTGCCCTCCTCAAACTCCAGATTTGCTGCAGTTTACATCACTAATCCTCGCATTCCTCACATGCCAGTCAGGCCTCTTCAGGGGGCACTTGGGCAGTGAGGTGGTCGGTGACTTGCCCTTCCCCGCTTGATAAGCAGAAAGTACTTGCACAGATACTGTGTCCAAGATGCCTTTACGGCTGTCCGACAGACGGAGCGTGTTCCCAGCCGAATACGCTCAGCCTGGCCCCCTCCCAGTGCCAGGCTGTACCTCACCTGGCGCGAGTTTGCGCCAGGGAGGATCCGGCCAGGTATTTTTCCAGTTCCCTCAGAAAGCCTTCCGTACAAAAGCAATACTTTGGGGCATTTCACATACAGAAGTGGCAGAACTGTTTGTTGGCATTTTTCATTAAAATTTCTGTCATAATTTAATACATTTTTAAACATCTTTTGTGTTTTGTTTTGTTTTGTTTTTTTTTAATTTGCATGCATCTCATGAATTGCATGTATTTCTGAATTAAAAAGAAAGTCATGGAAGTGCTAGTTCATGATTTATTTCAATGCAAAAGATCTCAGTATAAGCACGTACCAAATCAGTTCATCTATATGAATATTCATATGTTTATAGCACACAATATCAAAAGAAATAAAAGCGAGAACACTTAATGATTGCCTTAACACCCCTTTATAATCTAAAAAGATAAAACCACACTGAACTTTGATTTGTTAAGATATTTCAATAACCAAACATTTTCATTCCAAGCACATGTTCTTTGAGGAGATATATCAGGTTAAAAGAGTTTATGTTAAAAAACAGACATCTTAAGCAAAGGTTAAAAATTACACCATGAAAAATGAGATCTTTCTGGAGACCAGGTAACTAAATATCAGAGGAACATGTTATCTTCATGAAGAAAATCTGAGTTTTAAGTGAAACCAGAGGGGAACGGGTCACTCCGCGTGACCCTGCAGGCATGCTAAACAAGCCTAACTCCATTTCAGAATCCGTCATTGACTGCTGCAGCGAGGTGCTTGAAATGGGGCTGTGTAGTGTAGCTCCACGGTATTGTTTTCCGTCTCCATTTTTCACAGGGAGCCCAGATGAAACCTCAATACAGAGAAAAAGAAGTATTTCCACTTAGAATTTTTTGTTTTATCTTCCTCTGGAGTCAGCTGTTTGAAGGTTTGGTGTTTTGATAAATCGGTGCAGCCACTGTACCTTAGTATCTGCTCATGCTGATTAGTTCAATTAGAGCTGAAAGTCTAGATCAGATATAATAGTTAGTAGATTTTAAATAATACATTTGGTGCTATGCATTTTAATAACTGTTTCTTTATAACTACATTTGTCACATGTATATTTTATTTGGATTTCTGTTTTTTAGAGGTTGATAACACTTATTTCTTCATTTTGAAAGTTTATTTTATTTGCTTATTCATTAGTTATTTCCTTTTTTCTCCCTTCTGTTTTATGTCAGAGCTGCCCGGAGTTTAAGGACGAAATCTTACAAAGACAGTTTTTGCATCTTGAAACAAATATTATATGTTAAACATTTATTTTATTTGTAGTCATCTGTGAAACTGAAGTAACACAATAAAAACATGTACAATACCTGTCTGCAGTTTTCAAGAGTTCACTATTAGCTTTGCCAAGAATTCAGGGATTTCACTCTTCTTCATTTTTTTTTTGTTTTCCCCAAATTGTTTTATGAATGCCATTAAAGACCAAAGGCACTTTCAGCACATTGAAATGTTTCAAATTCAGAGGCACCCTGACATCTGTCTTTGGTGTATTTGGTTTGTGGAGAAAGTTATGAAATGAGAGAGTGAACACAGGGAGTCAGCCCAGCTAGCTGTTACTGTACACACGGGTGCACACGTAAGGCTGGAGAGGAACTCATATGGCCAAGCACCCAAGTTCAGTGGAGACAACTGCAATACAGCTAGTAACTGTATTTGGTTAAATGTACCACTAAGGTTCAGGAGACTCTCTGTATCAGAAATTAAAGAAGTTGTTACAGCTGCAGTAAGGTATTAACTCAATGTGGGAATGGGATAAGAACAGCAAAAATTTGTCAAAGGGTTTCTCTCACTGTGATAATTCGATTATTTGCTTTGAGTTCTTTATCTTGTAATTCCAAGTCACTGCAAGCTGTCTGTTGTTTATATTAAAAAAAAAAAAGAAAAAAAAGAAAAAAAAAAAGAAAAGCTATTTTGGATTCTGGTGACTTTAAGAAATTGGGATCTGTCCCATTTTCTGCTCTGGCCCATGGATCCTAAAGTCCTCGGTCCAAAGCAGCCAAATGTCAGCTCTCATAAGAAAGCCACTTGCCAGATGTTGGAACAATTGATGGCCCAGATGACAGAGGTCGCCATTTGTTTTGGGCAGCTGTCCTTCAGGGAGCCGGTGCCCCTGAGGACCGCCAGCAGACGCCAGATGGCTCCGGGTGGGTGCTCCCGCTGCCCCCGGGGCCACGGGCTCCTGGCAGGCTCTGGGGGGTGCAGCAGATTCCCAGAAAGATATCTTCCAGAGGAGGTGGGATTTCAATCGGAACCTTTGAAGTCAATACAAGTTAATATGAATGAATTTGAGGCCGACTATAATAATAATTTCTGCAGGGGGACGGCAGCAGCAAAGTTAGGCTCCCATAGAATATCTAAATACCCAAATCATTAAGCTTTCCTGTGACCTGTATATCCTGGGTCAAATTCATATGGAGACTACAAAGCCCACAGGCTAAATTATATATTTGAGCACACAGCTAATCAGTCTCGCCTAATAAAACTACAAGAAAATGCACGCTCCAAGCTGACATCACCACAGACAAACTGCATGTAAAAGTGCACTGTAAAACAATGAGTCTAGTGCTCTCCAGCTTCAAACTGGGATGACTGGAGGGGGATCTGATAGAGGAGCTGTAAAATCGCTAGTAGAAAGAAGAAGGTGAATGGGGAACAATTGGTCACTGTCTTTCATCAAAGGAAACCAGCAGAACCCAGAGCCATAATAAACAAAAGGAAAATCCCCCTCAAATGGCATGGAGGTAACCCACGGGACTGCTTGCCGCAGGATTGGGGTGGGACTGGAGGTTTGTTGTTGTTCAGAAATGGATAAATCCACAGCAGGCAAATCCGTCAGGGGTGCCTGAACACAAAGATTTGTGTGCTTCCCTTACACTTGATTTCTTCTCCCGGTTATTTGTTATAGGCCCTGTCAGGCACAGGCTGGTGAGCTTGGTAGATACTTGGTCTGGGCCATTACAGCCATTTTGAAGTCCTCGCCTTCAGCACTGTATAACCATAGAAACCTGGAGAGGGAACACATTTTAAAAAAGGGTCCTCACGCGGTATCTTGCCCAGATTAGTTCAGTCTATGGAAAATGTCGTAGGGCCTCATGGCTTGCTTGTTGCAAAAGCTCTTTGGAGGTGTGGTGATTTTCAGACTTGATTTTCAGTTTTGTCCCCCTCCCAGCAGAAAAACAGGCTGTTATGGAATGGACATAAGGTTATAAACAACAGATTTGCTTTACTTTGATATCTTTTGTGACTGCATAGAAGTAATACATTGGCCATTAGAAACCTCCAGGTTGAAAATCAGCAGTGACCATCCTTGGGAGCTGCATTGCAGTCCTGGTCCCCATTCCTGGATTCCTTTATTTTCCTGGGTAATGCTATACAGCTTAGCAGTCATGTGCCATAATCTCATGCCTGCTGCATGGCAGTTTCCAAGGAAACTCGCAGGCTGCACATGCTAGAAGTGATCCTGAGGGGATGTCAGCCACAATTGCCTTGGTGGAGGCTCTGCTTGGAGTGCAAGCTTACACACAGTAGAGGCTTTCCCTTCCCAGATTAGGAAGTGAGTGTTAGAACGTGTTTACAACAAAGCACATATTTTCTAGACAGAGACTGAAAGGTAAGACTTCATAATAATGTAATTTCCTTAGTGTATCTTCTTTTTTTTCCCCAACCGGGTTCCATCTATCTATTTCTGTAGCCTGGTATTTATGATCTGTGAAATCTTCATGTGTCTCATTGACACTATTTTGTGAATATTACTTTGTTTGAAATGGCAATAACCATGTAGGAAAAAAAAAAGGATTATGAAAACACACAAGAAGATACAAACTGAATAAAACAACCTGGGAAGCACAAGTATTTGACAAAGGATACTCTTCTAGAAAGAAAAAAACAAAGTTTAAAAGATGAGACAAAGGTCCAGTCTCCTAATAAGACAGGAGCAGCATCTGATATCTGTATATTACGTGTATCCAGTACCATCTGAGTATGCTGAAGGCTATCAGGCTGCAGCTTTTCAGCCTCTGCGGTAAAGCCTGCCTATGCGTATGCTGCACAGCCCCCGCACAGCCCAAAGAGCATGCATTAGGTCTACAGGGATATTTGTGAAAGTGTCTGTCCATGTTGATACCATTCATCTACTCATTTGGCCTGAGGTTACAGAGAACATGTATTTTGGGAGAAGATTATATATTTATTTTTCTTTCCTCTCCCCCCTTCTTTGTTGTTGTTGTTGCTGCTCTTGCATTGTTTTTGAGATCATGGGCAGACATCAATTTTGGCCCTCCCAAGTCAGAATATAACACTGTGAAATATAAGGGACCGTGAAAAAGAGAACAGAGTACCTTCTGACATCCAAATACTGAAGGAATGTTTGAAAGGAACCAGCATACCCGTTTGATAAAGATTTTTATTGTCTTTCAAGAACTGAATCTCAGACTGTAAAACATCAGAGTTTAAATCCAAACATTTCTTTCCACCATTTAATGTGGGGCACTGAACAAAAAAGCTTAGTGATGGTGAAGCAGTCAGGAACAGAAGGGAGAAGGTCAAAGCCTGTGTCCTCTTACACTAAAACAGAAAAGTAACGCAAAGTAAATAACCCCAGCCAAATCCCCACTCCCCATTAAAATATGCAGAAGAGAAAATAAAGGTTGAAAGAACAGAAAGCTACTAGATGTTACCAGTTATTTTAAACTGTTTTAAATTAGATAGGAAATCAGTGCCATATTATCACACAAAATATACAGTAGAGGAGGAAACACAGAAAAACTTCCCTAAATTTACCGAAATGCATTTGTTTCATAACAAAAATATGTATAAGGAGGAATGCGTATCCAATCTGTAAGAATGTTAGCATTTAACACTCTTTTCATCTTTGTGAAAATACTCCCCTTCTGGGACCTTGCCAAGAAAGAGAGATTTTGACAGGCTGACTTCTTCCAGGGAGATACTTCATGTCTAAACCCAGCTTCAGCTATGTGTCTTTTTCTTCTGAATAGTAGCTAGTGTGTGGCTTTGAGTTGGTGTTTCTCCTCTTCTTTTTTTTTTTTTGGGTGTGTGTGTGGTGGTGGGGGGGTTTTTTTTAGAGTGAAGGCCTTTTTTTGATACTGGACAGGAACACTGTAATATGTTATCTGGCACATTCAAATTCATCAGGTATTTTGTAGCTACCCATTTATGGAAAGTCTGCTCACTTTTAATCTATAAACAAAGACGGAAAAAAACCCCTTCATCTGTAAACCTATGCAATTGCAAAATGTAACATGGAACAAAAAAAAAAAAAAGGAAAAAATCTGCGTGCCATTTCCTCCCATTTACAACACCATGAGATCAAAAAAATAATTTGACAAACAGGAAGTTGCTTCGAAATTATAGCTCCTTCTATGAAGCTGACATTCTTGGTTGCCTGCTCTCTTTGAAGAAGAATAATTGAACAGGCTCTAGTTACAGGGGCCAACTCTTTTGAAAGCAGAGCTCTCTAGGTGAAGGTTATTCTTTACTCAGGGGTTAATCAGGGACCTGGATTTCTGTCTCTATAATACTGCTAGAAGGAAAGGATTGAAAACAAATTCCTCTCTTCAGAATTGCCCAAGATTTCAGTCTCCAATGTTGATTGGCACCGATAACAGCTTCACTCTCTTTTTCTCTAATGAAAGTATCGTCAATTATCTTTACTTTTTAACTATTTGCTAACAGCTTCTACCTCTAGATACTCTAATAACCTATAAAATGTCAAATACTTTGATCTCTAATTCTGCAAGTCACCCTAACGTGTGATCTTCAAACCTGTGAACTGGTTCTGCTTGTGGAGTGCTGGTGCTGTATAGAGTTACAGATGAAGACAATGGGAAAATCTGTATGCTTAAAGAGTTCTTCTCGGATTGCAGCCTGAGCCCAGATTTCTATTCCCTGGTTTATGGAACAGTCTGGAAGTCAGTTTCCACTTCAGGCACCCAGGGTGATGGAAACATTCATCCTACACAAAGACAAAGAAACAAACAAAAAAAAAACCACCCCACAACCAAGGTGGATCAGACATAACCCAGTAATCTGGTGGTAGAAAATGGACTGAAATGGAAGAGGGAAATAGTGTGAAGGAAATCTGGTTTCCAGCCTCATGTCTAGGAGGGGGTAAGGTGAGGAAAGACACACTGACACTGGCAATTTGAAATGAGCTGAGGATGCAGAGGAAAATTGTTCTTAACTGTGTCTTCTTAGTGCCTCCTAAGATGTCTGAATCTTCTTTGGTAAGCCAGAAAATAAAATGTCCTTTTTAAAAAAAAAATAATAATTTTTAAAAGCACTGCCTATTGAAAAAATTCATAGATGGGGCAGTGTCCAAGGAGAGGTATTTCCCTGTCAAAACCCCATTCCCCAGAGCACTCTGCTCTCACCTTCCCAGCTCTAGGACTCAAGTAGAAGCATTCAGACAACCCTTTGCCAGGTAGTCGGGTAAAGCAGATTATCTGTGCGGTCATATTTTTTCCTAACTCTACTTCTGGGGGGAAAAAAAAAAGAAAAACCAAAGAAAAAATAAAAAGGGAAAAAAAGAAAAAGTTGAATAAAGAAAAGTCCTTGGTTCATCCTTGACAAATAAGTTTTCCTTTTTCTGCCGCATAGCTGCTGAGCTGAAGGTTGCTGAGTTTCTAACGATTTAGTTTGATCTGAGCTGGTGCAGTTGCATCTGTCCAGTGGTTGCATTCGTCCAGAATATTTGATCTTATAAAACGTACTGGACACTGCTTATTTTAATTCAATACCTTCATAAATACCTTTTCTATGTCCAAGACAGTGGCTGTCTGGCTGTTTTTAGCCACTTTCTTCTTTTCTGCATCGCCAGACTTCTCTGCTTCTGGCTTGGAGAATTTCCCAAGGGTCTGTAATGTTCCAAAGAGAGTAAGGAAAAGAAAATACAAGAGCCCCAGTCAAGTGCAGTGATGCTACTGAAGTGCTTTACTCTGTGGGGGAGCACTGCAACACTTTGCTCTTTAGCCCTGGTTTTATTCCATTGGAGTGGTTTCTTTCAGACACAGAGAAACTGAGGCAGAGAAATGGGTCCCACGGGCTACCCAGTGCTTCAGGGAAAGAGAATAACATTCCCAGCTTCCGCCGATCCTTGTCAAACTATTCAGCAGCATCGCAGGAGGAGTTCACCACCTTGAAGGAACAAGGCATGAGCGGCCTGCCGGAGGTCAGGGGAGCCAGTCTGAAACTCACGCTGGCGCCCAGGGGTTCCCGCTCCCGGCTGGCAGCGCGGCGGCCGAGCTGTTCGCACAGGTTACCTGCGGTTTGCCTCCTCCCGTTCTTTCCCACTGTCACTCCCGGGTTTTGACATCTCACTCAAAATCAGACCCTAATTTTGAAACCCGATCTACGCGAGCGCCGTTCGGCAGCTCCAGTGACAGCCTGCATGCCGGGAAAAACC
>VWZZ01000856.1:168985-239567 GCA_013399095.1 Psophia crepitans | reverse complement strand
GATGTGGGCCGGAGACACCTTGGAAACAGCAAGGCGGGGTGGAAAGGTCCCCGGCTGCAGCTGAGAGGATGGCACTGGGANTGCCGGGAAATGGCAGGATCCGTCTGGACCGAGTGGCAAAACCGTCTTTCCCACAGGCTGGCCAGGCTGGTGCGGAGGGCTTTAAACTAGGAACCATGCGGGAGGTGAAGAAGGGGACGAGAAGAACAACGATTGAGTTTTGGACTGGNTTCTCCAAGTAACAAGCGATAGGACAAGAGGAGATGTCTCAAGTTGTGCCAGGGGAGGGTTAGATTGGATATTAGGAAAAATTTCTTCATCAAAAGGATGATCAGGCACTGGAACAGGCTGCCCAGGGAACTGGCTGAGTCACCATCCCTGGAGGTATTTAAAAGATGTGTAGATGTGGTGTTTAGTGCCATGGCTAGTGGTGGACCTGGCAGTGTTAACGGTTGGACTTGATCTTAAAGGTCTTTCCCAACCAAAACAATTCTATGATCTTGTACCCTTTATGGGGAATCAGCACAAGAGGGGTCCCTCTGAAGTGTCCACGCACAGCATGCTGTGTTCCCTGCAGCATGGGGAACAAGCAGGGCTATGGTCTTGCAGCAATGACAGAGAAGTGGTGGCATAGCTCGCACAGCTGGAGTGCTTTGATGGAAGGGTAAGACTCTTAAGAAGGACAGGCTGGAATGGTGAGGAGGAAGAGTTGCCCTTTATGTGAGATAGAAGTAAGGATGCACAGAGCTCACAGATGATGACTTCCAGACATGGATGATTGGGGAGCTGATGAAGGAAGATACTCTGCTGGATCTCCTAGTTCAAGCAAAGGTGGTAGGAGACCTGCATGGATGACCAAGGTGCTCCTCATGAAATTTAAACATAAAAAGTGAACAGAAGGTGGAAGCAGGGATAGTGCCTCCCTAGGAGGAATATGACCCAAAAGGAATAAAGAGACACTGTCTGAGCATGCAGTGCTGGGGTTAGGAAAGCCCAAACCCATCTCAGGTCGACTCTGGCAAGGGACATGAAGAGTGACAAGAAGGGTTTCTACAAATATGTCGACAGCAAAAGGAAGATTAGAGAAAATGTGGGACCACTGCTGATTAGGGCTGGGGACCTGGTGACAAAGGACCAGGTAACCAAAAGGCCAAGGTACTCAATACCTTCTTCACCTTGGCCTTCACTGGTAAATTTGGACTACACGAATCTCAGGTCCCTGAAACGTGTGGAAGTTGGGTACTAGGAAGACTTGCCCTTGGTGAAAGAGGATCAGGTTAGGGTACATTTAAACTAACTGGGCATACATAAGTTCATGTGCTCTGATGGAATGCACCTGTGAGTGCAGAGGGAGCTGGTGCTGGCTCAAGTAATTGTAAAGTCACTCTCCATTTTATTTGAAAGGTCATGGCAATTTAGGGAGATTCCTGAGAACTGAAAGCAAGGAGATCTCACTGCAACCTTCAAGAAGGGCAAGAAGAGGGATCTAGGAAACTAAAGGCCTCATCTTGATTCCTGGGAAACTCATTGAGCAACTAATTCTGGGAACCATTTCCAAAAGCATGAAGAACAAGAAGGTGCTTGAGAATATGTAGTACATATATAATGGGGAAATCATGCCTGACCAACCTGATAGCCTTGTACAATGAAATGTCTTGCTTGGAGGTCAAGGGAAGAGCAGTGGATGTTGTTTATCTTGACTTTTTAGAGTTCTGATTGTGCTGCCATTCAGAGGAACCTCAGCAGGTTGGAGAAATGAGAAATGATAGGAACTTCATGAAGTTCAACACAGGGGAATGCAGTCATTTTGAGGGATAGCTGCAGGAGCTAGTACATACTGGGGACAACCAGATGGAAAACAACTTTGCAGAGAAGGCCCTGGGAGTCCTGGTGCACAAACAGTTGACCATGAGCTAGCAATGCACCCTCACAGCAAAGGTGGCCAGTGGTGCCCTGGGCAGTATTAGTAAGAACATTACAAGGTTCAGTGCTGACCTCTGCTCTGCACTGGTGAGAAACATCTGGGTGCTGCGTCCAGGGCTTGGATCCTCAGTACAAAAGACATAGACATCCTGGAGTATGCCCAGCACAAAGATGATTAAGTGCTTAGACCATCTAACTATATGAGGAGATACTGAGGACTGTGACTATTAATCCCAGGGAAGAGAAGACTCAGGGGTATATTATCTATGGGTATTAATATCTGATGGGGGGTCCAGTGACAGGACAAGAGGCAGTGGGCACAAACTGTTTAACTATACTGGTTTTGGGTTTTTTTCTTTCCCCTGAGGGTGGTCAAATGCTCAAAAAGGTTGCCCAGAGAGGCTGTGGAATCTCCATCCTTGTGAATACTCAAAACATGTCTGGACATGGCCCTTCACAGTCTGCTGTATTTGACCCTCCCCTGGGCAGGCAGTCTCCAGAGGTCCCTTCCCACTCCAGTGAGCCTGTGATTCTGTGGCACTCAGCAGTTTTCATATCCCCAAGTAAATTACCACAATGAATAAACAAGAAAGGGAGAAATAAAGCAGCCAGTGTGAGTGCAGCACTGCATGAGTACAATCAATATTCATCAAATAGAAAAAGCAAAAAATCAATAAATTAAAAATTAAAGAGTAAAAGAAAAAGGAATCTTCTCTTTCAATAAACAGGCACAACTGATCTCCACTGCCACAGACCGTGGAGTCTTTCTCACCCTGCGCCTGCTTTCAGCTTACTGATCCACATACACGGCGGGGAGCGGTAAGGCTGCGGGGACAATCACTTCATAATTGTTAGGTGAGTTGCTTTCAGAACTGAAATGTTGTTTCCATGTAGTGACTTTCCCTTTACGCATATAATACGCACCTAACATATATATGCAAATGTGTATCTCTATGTATACACACTTATCCATGTACTCATATATATATATATACACATTCCCTCCTGGGAAGTGTAAATATGTCCTCAGGGCTGAACAATGGATATTAATAAATTGCCAATGGATATTAATAAATTGCCATTGCTCTCTCTGGGAGAACAAGCTTCTAGGAAATAGGCAGGAAATAGCTAAGACAGATATTTTACTGCTCGTATGTAGTTCATAGACACTCTCATTACAAATTTTTATTAAGATAAATAATGCTGATGAAGTTCAGGACTTGTCTTTTTCATGAGGCGAATTCCAGTTTTCACTTGCATGTTTGTTAGAAGGTCAGACACAGAGGAGTTTCACACAGAAAAGGGGAGCAGTGTGGAGCTCCCTTTGTCCATGGCTCTGGTGACCTTCCAACTGCCTATAGGAGCATGGCAGGGTACAGAGACAGCGAGCAGTGCAGAGCTCCCTTAGTCCACAGCTTGGGGACCCTCCATCCACCTGTAGAATGATGATATGGTACAGAAGGGAGTTTACAGAATATATTTCCTTAAGCTTAAGTCAATGTCCATGTAAAAGCTGCAACACTCACCAGCGGAGTGTAGAGAGAGAGGACTGGAGTGTGCCATGATCTGGTGGTGTCTGTGTCTCAGGCTGTAGCTGTCAATGACAGGAGAACCAACAAATGGAGCAGTCACCCTCTGTTGCCATGGGAAGCTCCTTCCGCACTGTCCAGGGCTCTTCCAGCCTCAGTCCAGGACTGTCTATCCCATGTCTTCCTGCAAGTCAGGAGACACCTATGCTGGGCTAATCATGTCACCAACCCCACTGTAACAGTGGCCACCACCAGCATTCTGCCCACTGTAACATGACCTGAAGATTTTGCTGGGGACTATCCTGTGCTACACAGTTTGGTTGGACACTAGAACAAAATCCATAAATTAGCTTCTGTCTGCTTGCTTCATTGCAGACCTTTACATTATCTTTAACTGACAGGACCAAAGGCAATGGGCACAAACCGAAACACAGAAGGCTCTGCCTGAACATCAGGAAACGCTTTTTTTTCTGTAAGGATGACTGAGCACCAGAACAAGTTACCGAGAGAGGTGTTGGAGTCTCCGTCCTTGGAGATACTCAAAAGCTGTCCTGACATGGTCCAGGGCAACCAGTTCTGGGTGGATCTGAGCAGGCAGGTTGGACCAGACAACCTCCAGAGGTCCCTTCCAACCTCAGCCATACTATGATTCTATATATTGTAGATTAAAAACCCCAGAAACTTTCCATTATGTATCCTTATATAATTTCCTCAAACTTTTAACAACTTACACTAAAACTTTCCATGTTTTGCCTTAAGATGGAGAATGGTTTTTAAAGTATTTCAGTTATTTGTGAACCCATTCTCATACAAACACGTTATTGGAGTGTAGTGGCTTTTTATAAGAGGGGAAGATGGAGAAAGTAGTGTTACAAAAAATTTAGCAATCTCTCATCTTCATTAACCTCCATGTTGTGCTCTCTTACCAGGTTGTGGCAGCAATGTTAGCACAGCCTGTGAGGAGAGACTGGTTCATTGGAGTAGGAGTGTCCTGGTTTCAGCTGAGAGAGAGTTAATTTTCTTCACAGTAGCTGGTGTGGGGCTGTGGTTTGGCTTTGTGCTGGAAGCAGCACTGATAGCGCAGAGATGTTTTTGCTGTTGCTGAGCGATGCTCACACAGAGCCAAGGCCTTTGCTGCTTCTTGCACCGCCCTGCCGGCGGGATGGCTGGGGGTGCCCGGGGAGCTGGGAGGGGACAGACAGGGCAGCTGACCCCAACTGACCAAAGGGACATTCCATACCATATGACGTCATGCTCGGTTTGTAAGGGGCTGGGGGGAAGAGGAAGGGAGGGCAGCGGCGTTCAGAGTGATGGCGTTTGTCTTCCCAAGTAACCATTACACGTGACGGAGCCCTGCTGTCCTGAGGATGGCTGAACCCCTGCCTGCCATGGGGAGTGGGGAATGAATTCCTTGTTTTGCTTTGCTTGTGCACGCGGCTTTTGCTTCACTTATTAAACTCTTGTATCTGAACCCATGAGTTTTCTCACTTTCACTCTTCTGATTCTCTCCCCCTTTCCGATGAGGGGGACTGAGCGAGTGTCTGCGTGGTTCTCAGCTGCTGGCTGGGGCAAAACTGCAACAGGGAGACAGCCAGTAGGACAGAGGCTTGATTCCCTAAACAGCAGCAGGGGATGAGGCACCCCAACAGGTAGGAGCTGGAGGTTGGAAGGATTGGAGTGCAGTTATGGCTGCTCCTGCCCATCTTGGATTTAAGCTCCAAGGAATCCACTGCACTCCCATGACTCATGTCAAGGAAAGAGGGTACATCCCCCACTTCTGCAGTGAGACTGGCTCTGTCCCTCACTCCAATACCCATGTTAAAGCAGTTCCCACAGCCTTTTAACTGAGAAATCCTCAGTGCTGGGAAACATTGCCTTTGCTGCTGACGGAAAGTGCCAAAACTATCCCTCATGCTGTCTCTGTGTGTTCTCTGAGCATGCACACCTGATGGCTGCCAGGATTGTCCCTGGGTCATCCCCACCCTGCAACCACCCAGCATTTCTGAGCCTGAATAAGACTAAAGGAAGGGCTCACAGTGCGCTTGGGCACATGAGATAGGAAAGGGGAAAAAAGGAAAAGGAAGTAGTAAGAGAATAAGGCAAAGAGCAAAATTAGGAGCTGGAGCTTGGAGGAAGGATGCATGCAGTGATGCTGGAGCAGCAGTTGCCCAAAGGCAGAAGCAAGGGCAGGAAGAGTAAAGCAACAGAACAGAGGTGAGAGAAATTCAGGGAAGTAATGGCAAAAGCCAGAAGTTTATAAGCAGTAGAGACTCTTGTCCAGATCCTGCAATAGACATAAAAATCCCTAACTCTTGTCAGATAACTCCCTATTCTTTTGATGTTTAGGAAATAGCTGAAAAATGTGTTAATTCTGCTGCGGTATTAATTGTTGCCACCACATATTTTGTTAAACATAATAGAATCGTAGAATCATAGAATCACTAAGGTTGGAAAGGACCTCTGAGATCATCAAGTCCAACCGTCAACCTAACACCACCATGTTCCTGCAGTTTCACAGACAGCAGGTGAAGTTGTCTTCTAATCTCAGGTGATGTTGAAAGGAAGTAATTTGCCTTATTGCAGAGAGCTATCTCAGGACCCTGGATATTCCAGATAGTTCATATAAATTTCCAAACTACAAAACTCAGGAAATGTACACTTAAAGTTAGTCAATGTGAATATTTTTCAGCTGTATGCATTTTCTTTTTGCACATCGGTGTGCTTTGTTATAGCACTGTAGAAGACCCACAGTGCCAGTTCGCCCGCATTTCTTCTGCTGAAAATAGCTTGGTACTGTGTTACAGAGAAATGAGATTCTGTGGCTAAGTGGTTAAGGAAATTTGCAATAGGTTCAGCAATGTTAGTCTGCTCCTGGCTCTCTACGAGTTCTTGTGAGTTTTTGCTTCCTTTTCCCTAACTGAACCATCTGGGAAAAGATTTCTTCTTAATCTGAGCTGGAGAATCATAGAATCATGGAATGGTTTGGGTTGGAAGGGACCACAAGGATCACCTAGTTCCAACCCCCCTGCCATGGGCAGGGACACCCTCCACCAGACCAGGTTGCCCAAAGCCCCATCCAGACTGGCCTTGAACACTGCCAGCATGGGGCCTGCACAGCTTCTCTGGGCAACCTGTTCCAGTGCCTCACCACCCTCACAGTAAAGAATTTCTTCGTAACGTCCGGTCTAAATCTCCCCTCTTTTAGTTTAAACTCATTACTCCTTGTCCTGTCATTATACTCCCTAAGAAACAGCCCTCGCCAGCTTTCCTGTAGGCCCCTTTAGGCATTGGAAGGCCACGATTAGGTCTCCCTGGAGCCTTCTCTTCTCCAGGCTGAACAAGCCCAGCTCCCTCAGCCTGTCCTCATAGGAGAGGTACTCCAGCCCTCTGATCAGCTTTGTGGCCCTCTTCTATACTCGCTCCAGCAGCTCTGTGTCCTTCCTGTACTGGGGACCCCAGAACTGGACGCAGTACTCCAGGTGGGGTCTCACAAGAGCAGAGTAGAGGGGCAGAATCCCCTCCCTCGCCCTGCTGGCCACACTATTTCTGATGCAGCCCAGGACACGGCTGGCTTTTTGGGCTACCAGTGCACACTGCTGGCTCATGTTGAGTTTTTCATCAACCAGCACCCCGAAGTCCTTCAAAGAGGACTGAATTTTTTTGCTAGCTACATTGGGTTTTTATGTGCCAGTGGCTACCAAAGTTGGAAATCTTACGCACTATAACACAGCAGGCCATATAGCCTCAGGTGAACGTACAGCCACCACTATGAGTCTGTGTATTGATTTTATTACCATGCTGTCCTGAAGAGATGGCCTTCTATCTGTCAGCTGCCAGGGACCTCGGGTGATAATGACTTTAACTATGTGGGATTCTTACTAAAAGCTTGCAGGCCTCAGAATGTTGTTTTGCATTTAATTGATATTTTGTCAAATTTCTCCCATCAAATATTGCTGATTTCTCTTATTGAATTGGCTGCTGATGCAATTGCACAATTGCAAATGTGAAAACAAAATGTTTGGCAGTATCTTCAGTGCAGCGTGTGTATAGACAAGTCTGGTATCTGGTAGCATGCATCACAGAAATCAGTGAAAGTTTCTTGAGTATGCCTATACTGATAAATAACAATGCCAGAGACCACTGTTCAGCCCGAAATGGGATAAACTGACTGCATTCATAGTCCCAGAACCCGAGGGTCCTAACGGTATCCTCTGGCCCCTGTAGCCCTAAGGCACTATTGTAATTCCTGGGCTTTTATAATGTTGTTATTTTTAATTTCTTTTTTTTTTTTTTTTTGCTTGTAGGGTCTGAGATAACACGACGAGTGTTATCTGTGCTTGACATTTTCATAGCATGAAGCTGTGAGCACATGTTGCATAGTCTTGTGGCATGAGGAGTGTTTGAGGGTACAGTGCTGACTGCTGTGAAGTTAATGTGAGTAGGGTGGGGGACACCCAAACTGCTGCATTCTTCTCCAAGTGGCCTTTTGGGAATGGTGCTGGCACATGTTACCCCCTGAACCATGCCCAGGCATTGTCTCGGAGAATGCTAACTGGGGCAGGCAAAAACCCTGCCAGGGAGTATGCTAACAATTATGCACTACAGAAGACTAGCGGTCCCTTCCAGTGCTCAAATTCATTGCCTGGCACTGTTTTATTTAACAGAATAGGTATGACCTGTGTTTTAACAAATTCCTTTCAGAAATATTATGGGATTAGGTTATAAAGAACTCTGCTACCTCTAACTCTTCTCAGTCCCTCACAGACTGTGAATGAAAGTTTCTACAGGACGGTGTCAGCATTGCCACTTCAGCTCAAACCAGTGGTGTACTTGCTCTGTGCTAATGGCTATTATTATGTTGGCCTTTTTTCCCTTGAACAATTCAGCTTGCTGTTTGGAAACATTTCTCCAGATCTGTCTCCCTCAAGGATACCTCCTGCAAACTGGACTCTTTTGTCCCGGAGACAATCCTAAGTTCAGTTATGGAATCTTTAATGTTTATAAAGTTACACATATTGTTTTCAGTTCTGAATATGTGTTCAGTCTTTATTATGATTTTCAAATTTCTGGGTAAAATGAAACAAAGCAAGCAAACAACAAAGCAAAGCAAAAATATCCCAGTAGTTCTCTATTCTTATCTAGTCATGGTATAACTTTTTGTAATACGAATAACTAGACCTCAGACTGGTCGTATCTTTTATTTTAAGGAAAGATCTTCATAGGATTGCTGGGACAGAAAGCACTGGGTTTAATGTAATCAGCAAATACCATTTCCATTTACTAATTCTAATGATGAGATACAGAAATCTGAAGGTATTTTGCAAGAAACACAGAATCGATAATAATTGTTACAACCACAATAGTGCAGTAGTGCCTTAGCTATCTACTGATAAAAGATCAATGCAGATTTAAGTAAATAGTTTGCCACAAAGTTATACACAAAGGTATAATGATCTACATAATTAAATATTGGAAGTACTTCCAGTGTAAGTATACTTACCAAAAAAAAAAAAAAAAGAGAGAATGGAAAACATTTAGGAGGGATGGATTTTCTGAAGGTGAAGTACAGTAGTTATTGACGATATGACCTATTTTATAAAATTAGGAGTATGAATTTGGAAGAATATATGCATAAGATTAGGTTTATAGCATTGAATTTTTTCTCTTCTGCATTTATACGTCTTCTACAATGATAATTTTTCCTGTATTTTTCCATGAAATACTGCTGTTATGCCAATAAGGGGGGAACATCTATGGATATCTGCATAGATAAGAATGAGATCCAGAGGTCAGACCTTGTAAATAACCATGCTGTGATCTAAGACAGCAAGTTGGTTCAGTAAGAAATTGATTAGTCAATATTTCTGTAGTCTCATTCTGTCTGGAGTTATCAAAAATCTTGCTCAGCTGTTCCATGCTTCAGACATTACTTATGACAGCAGTGTCATTCTCATATCTCTTGTTTTTCTACAGGTAGGATAGTTAAAAAAATTACTTCAATTTCACATTTTCTGCATGTCTTTCTGCTATTTTTCTCTTCTGTTTTTGCTGTCTGAGTTATGGTTTTGTTCACCTATTCAAAAAGATGAGAAAAGTTGCTATTTTGCTTAAAACTGCAAGAAACTTTCTGGCACTTTGTACTTGCCTTCTTATTGTAGAGCCCTGAGGAAACTCTGAGGCTAATTTTTGACCATGACAATGAAAATCCTGCTTTTTACTGTAATAAAGCCTGAGATTATCTTAGAAACTCGTGACTCCCGGGATTTAGTCTCTAAGCCTAAGCAGTGATTATTACTAGAACTCAAGATAAAAACAATCCTGCTGATTTGGAATCAACCCTGCCCTTCTAGAGCTACAGAAGTAAGCCCACTAAGCTGAATATTAGCTAGTAGGAATTGTTATGGTTTTGTATATATACAATTATTTAGTGTATCCTTTGACATGTCTTCATCTTCATGAGAAAAACTGCAATTAGTATTTCAGAAAACATCACAGATAAGCCCCCTTGCTTGCCTACCCACACTAATTGTGGTTTCCTTATTCTGCATGGTCTCTTTATGTTTCACTGACTCTCTCCAAGCCCCTCTTACATATCAGGCTTTTCTGTTTCAGCATATTCCAGTATTGTGCCCGCTGAAGAGGCTGAGCCAGAGAAACAACCAAATGTGCATCCTTCTGATGTCGAAGGTAAGCGGAAGCAGCCTTGCTTGTTTAGTCTTAACAAGTCTTGACAGTATCCCTTTATAAAAATACAAGGTTTTCTTAGTAAACATGTTTGGGAAAATCTTGTTTTGATTGACAACAGTGACAATACCCCTAAGGGGTTGTGCATCATACCGTAATGGAGCTATTGCCTTCTTTTCACACAGACCACGAGTAGTGTGTGTTTCGGCACCTGGGTGGATGCTCCTTTCTTTCCAAATAACTTTGTGGGGGGTTTTGTCTGTTTTTTGTTTACCCTTTTCTGTTCCTCTGAGTTTGTAGAAAGCACAAAGGCTGTTAAGACCTGCATTGGAAAGACTGCTGAGAGATGCTAGAAAAAGTGTAATTGAGATAGTTCTGTCACCTGCACATTTGGTTTTTTCTCCTTTGATTAAAGCAAAATTCTTACTGGTGCAGGTTTATCTGTTGCAATGTTTTATATCAATAGATTATCATCATAGGTGACAGCTGTGTGAAACTGTCACAATAAATAAAGCAATAATTTTATTATTGTCTGTGTTGTTAGAATATGTCCAGGGCTGCAACTTCTCTACTTCTGAAAATATGTCAAACATGAAATGCCTCGTGACTAATAAAAACACTGCATGCAGCATATGTATGTGGGTAAGTTACATGTATATGCTGCACAGACATGTGTATTTATAGTAACATACTGTAATTATGGTGAAAGTTCTGTCAGCATTTCCAGTATAAACATCATTTTCAGGATTTATTACACAGCTATAGGATTAGATCCCAGATAGAATTTGGCAAATGAGGCCTCAGCGAGGGTAGCAAATTCTTCTACAGATTTCTTTTTCAAAAAATTGCTTCATAGTGTATACAAACACAAACAGAAACAGATGTTTGCAAAGTTTTTATTTGTCCTGGTGTAATAAAAAACGAGCATGGGTTTAACATGAAGTTCACCTCAGAGAAGTGCCTAAGTTAAAAAAAGGTAAAATTCCCAAAGGAAAATAAAAACCCCAAACAACATGTCTTGCCCAGCATAGTCTCCTTCTTTTCAGTGTTTCGAATATTTTTCTGATGATAGTGTGGAAATATCATGTCTGCTGTTCTCTCCTTTGGTTGGCTGAAGTGTGGGACCCTGTTCCAGCCTTCGAGGGGAGAGAGACCCTCACGCAAGCCTCAGTGATGCTGGAGTTGCATGAGCAATCTGGTTTCACGAACATCTCAATACTTTGCAGGCATTGCAGAGAATGTGACTTGTTGCTGTTGGAACTTGGTTTTATATGTTCAGGTTCTGCTTTATTCTGGTATTCCCACAGCTTGCAGAAAGGCGCTCGTTCAGCCAGAGATAGATTATGGAAGAGTTTATAGGAGAACTTAGATGAAGGTTTGTCCTCCCACCTTGACAATTGTTTTCAGCTCAGAGTAAGTGGGAAAATACAGAGAATAGCTTTCTGAGTACTAGCTATGCCATGGTGGGGCAGTTCAGCTCTGTTTTTTCACTGAGATGAGCTAGCTGGAACCTGCTCTTGCTGAAGGGCAGATGAGCTCCCTTTAATCCTGATTTTGCAGCTGTACAAACCCAAGGGCCTGTTGGTGGACACCCAGTTCTTCATGGTTTCCATTACACTCTGAAGATTTAACTACTTGGAAAGACATCTCTGAATCCATTGCTTTGTTCAGCACAAGGAGTTGTCTATACATTTGGAGGGAAAAGAAGTATCTAGATGCTTTCAGACTTTTCAGGCAGAAACAGGAGCTCTTGATGTCATAAATCATAGAATCATAGAATGATTTGGGTTGGAAGGGACCACAAGGATCATCTAGTTCCAAACCCCCCTGCCATGGGCAGGGACACCCTCCACTAGACCAGGTTGCCCAAAGCCCCATCCAACCTGGCCTTGAACACTTCCAGGGATGGGGCCTCCACAGCTTCTCTGGGCAACCTGTTCCATTGCCTCACCACCCTCACAGTAAAGAATTTCTTTCTAGTGTCCAATCTAAATCTCCCCTCATTTAGTTTAAACTCATTACCCCTTGTCCTGTCACCCCTTGTCCTGTCATTATACTCCGTAAGAAACAGCCCCTCACCAGTTTTCCTTTAGATCCCCTTTAGGTATTGGAAGGCTGTGATTAGGTCTCCCTGGAGCCTTCTCTTCTCTGGACTGAACAACCCCAACTCCCTCAGCCTGTCCTCATAGGAGAGGTGCTCCAGCCCTCTGATTAGCTTTGTGGCCCTTCTCTATACTTGCTCCAGCACGTCAAAGTCTTTCCTGTACTGGGGACCCCAGAGCTGGATGCAGTACTGCAGGGGTCTCACAAGAACAGAATAGAGAGGGAGAATCACCTCCCTTCACCTGCTGGCCACACTGCTTTTGATGCAGCCCAGGACATGGTTGGCTGTCTGGGCTGCCAGTGCACACTGCTGGCTCATGCTGAGNGTGACTCCACCACCTCCCTGGGCAACCTGTTCCAATGTCTGACCACCCTTTCAGTGAAGAAATTTCTCCTCATCTCCAACCTGAACCTTCCCTGGCGCAACTTGCAGCCGTTCCCCCTAGTCCTGTCACTAGTAATTGTGCTTGGGATTGCGCCGACCCACGTGTAGAACCTTGCACTTGGCCTTGTTGAATTTCATATGATTCGCACTGGCCCACCTCTCATGTTGCACACTTGTCTGATTGAAAAGCCACTGAAGGAAATTATCCAAGACATCGCTTTAGGGCCAGACAGAAATGGTGAAAATGACATATTTTGCTAGTTGAATCTCTCAGTGAAAAAAAATAATTTGTTAAACTTAATACATCTTGAAGAACCATATCTAGTTCTTCAAATATCTTTGTTTCAGCAAGGAAAAAAGAGTTCTACCTAAAGCATTCTGGTGAAATAAATTACATTACTTAGCAGAGTTGAAGTTTGAACCCAATGAGCTTTAACCAAGTATAAATTTTATTCTCAATGTGGGTAAAAAGGTCTAAAAAGGAAAAAGGCAATAGAAATGTGTCAGAATAGATAATGCAAACCTGCAAGTAGCTATTGTCAGGCTATCTAAAAGTATTTTCAAGATTTCTGTCCCTTTTCGTACAATTATCTATACAGAGAGAAGCATCATATTGGAGAGAGAGAGGTGATATTTTAAACTGAAATTGTAAGTAAACAAGGGCCTTTGAGACTGGCATGTTATTGTCACTCTTGGTACTGATGACAACTGATGGTTTACCAAGTGATAAACCAACAGGTCAACCTCAGCCAGGGTTTTGTGCAATATCTGTACAATGAATACTTCAAGCACTAGAGGATAATACAAAAACTTGATGATGCTTTACCATAAATATATATATATGCAGACTCAAAAATATTTTAAAAATCACGTACATCAGCCTTCATATAACCATGTTATATATAAATGTAATAAGAATAGAATAGTTTAAGATTCAAAGTGTAGATTGTATAGTTTCTTTCATGTCATCTAATGCACTGAAAAATGCTCATTCTTCATTAAGGTTTAATTGACAAGAAGGAGTGGAAGGCACTGATCTCCTCTTATATTACAAGATTTTTTGAATGGATGTTTTTCATGTCATATAGCATGAGAACTCTAGAAGGACTAATGCCCTTTAACTAAAACCAACACCACAAATTTGCTCTGATTAGTTCAAGAAATGCAAACAAAACACAGCTATGTTCTTGAGATTATAATCAAACTTGCTAGTGCTTACTTTGAAACTGTAGCCAAGAACAAAACCACAAACAAACACATTATTTTTTATCTATACAATATAGATGTTTGTAGGGGCTGACTGATGGTGATTAGTTTCCATATTTCAAGTTACGATAGTGAGATCTGGTATATTCATTTATGCGATCATGAGCTGAGAAAGGGTAAACTATCCTGACATTAAAAGCTGATGTTTCAGTTTTTTCCATCAAATCTGAACCATCAATTTGTCAGCTATGATGTGTGAACCAGCTCCCTTCTATCCATACTAAGGTGCAGCAAGCCTTCAGTTTGGAAAAATTAAGGTGAATAAAGGTCACCAGATCTCTTTATCTGATTGTAGCCAAGAAAATTGCTGAAAGCAAGCAAGTATGCTGCAGGCACATTGGTGATTTTTCACAATGCCATTGAGTAGAACCTTGAAATCTGGTGCAGTCATAGATCATGGACCTGAGTGCGCACACACAGACACAAAGGAAAAAAAAAAAGGAAATCCAGATTTCAGTGAGAATATTCACTCCTTCAATGGGGCAATCAGTGACTGAGGATTATGTTTTGTTTGCCATTTCATCTTCTTAGTCTTTCAATGTCTCTTATTTTGTAACCTCACCCTAGCCTTGCTTTACTATTACACATTTATTTATCTAGAGTTGAGCAATATAAAACCACCCATAGAAAATCTCTAGGTGCCCATAAAATTAATTAGATTTACAATTCCAAATGATGGCTACCAAACAGCGTAGCAATAATCCCATAGAGAGAACAAATTAACTCGGCTGGCCAATAAATCAGAACAACAGAGAACTGTCGGGTTTTTTTCACCTCCAAGAAATAGAATCTGAACTTGCCCAAATGCTTTATCAAATAAATGGCTCTTCTAGAATGCTCAGAAGGTCATGACGTTTGACTGGAGGGGGTGTGTGTGTTTGTTTGGGTATTTTTTTTACCATAAGCAGAAAAATTAAACACATTTCTGTTTTTTTTAATTCGTTATATGTCCCAGTAGGTATGACATTGTCAGCTATCAAGACTGAAAATTTTCTGATGCCACTACTTCTATTTATCGTATTCCAGCCAAGAAAATAGCCACATATTTATTAATTGGTTGAGTCATTATTAAAAATTATAGTTTTGCTAATGTTGCCTGTTAGCCTCTACAAGACAATAGGTGATGAGTAATTACATATTGTAACTGGGAATAAGTGACCGGAGGGTAATGTTCTGTGGCAAGGCATGGTGCAAAGTTTTTTTCTCACTCTTTCATAATGAGTTCTTGTCATAGCCCCTGATAAGCTCTTGGGTGAAGGGAGGGACCTTCGTTTGCTGTATTCACCTAAGAAACAGGGCTCTGATCTGGTTGGCCTCTGGATCTCAAACTTTCCCCATCTTGGTTTAGGGAGCAGCTCTTAAAGGATGGATGCAGTGTCCCTCCCATTGCACTCTCTCCACCCTAGAATAGATGGCAAGGCTCAGACACCCACAGAATGTAATTTAGACTTAATATGTGTCCATGTGTCAAATACCAGGATTTTGGTCAACTGCTGTTTTGCACTACTTGCTGGGAGTTTTCGTCAATCTAAGTGTTCCTGCTAATAAGTAAAAGTATAATATGTGCCACAGAAAGTGGTGTAACCAGCTTATAATTTTTTAATGGTAGCTTAAGACCTGATGGCATTACTGTGTCTTCCTGTAATTTGTAACATTAACATTTAAAAATAAAGGATTGATGTTTAAGGTAAAAGTACCTCTTCACTGACCCCAGGCCTTTCTCTTTGATTCAAAACAATCGCAGCAGATTTGAAAGGCAGAATTCACCAAGGTTAATAACAAAAAATGATAGCCAATGCCGAACCCTGCATCTGCCTGCATGGATGGACTGCTATCCAACCGCATCCTGAATATGATTAAAAATATATTTTGACTTTGAAATCCAAATGTATCTAGCACCTTCCTCCCTAGAGGACCAAACCAGATGTGCCTTGTTTTTCTCCTGCTGGCACTAAACGTAATTTCCTAGGTAGACATCCATAGAAATTCTGTGATATCTTAAAAAGTAAATTTCATCAGGCTAAACACAGATCTAAAACATTAGACTAATGAAATTTTAAACCCCATCCCATAAAGTTATATTTCACAAAAGCGGGAAGCAGTTTTTATTCCTTTTTGCTGCAAATTTTGTGAACATATGGTGTAATGTGGAAACATGGATAGTCGGAACAGTTAGCAGTTGCAGTGGTACTGCTGGCTTATTTCCACTTTACAAATTCATACGAAGCTAAAATATCACGCTGGTGACATATGCTTACCGGCTCTCCATTTACTGCCTGCAGCTATGGGCTCCTGTATTCTAATGGTAATTCTACAATCTGTTCACTGACAGCTCAGGGGGCCAGATGATATGCACACTACTGACAGGGACATCACTTTCATGAAACATTTACTTCTCTGCACCTGAATATTGGAGTAATCATATAGAGAGTCGACACACCATGAAATAGAGTTAGACTGAAGATTCTGAGAAGAAAATAGCAGACTGTCACTCAAAATAAAGTTCATTTTATACCCAGCAGAGCTAGGTTAAAAGACATTTCCATACACTGAAAATGCTTTCCATCTTTAAAGCTGCAGTTTAAAAGAAAAATGTTTTCCCCGTATTTTTCTTCGGTGGCTCAAGGGATAATTACATTCAGAGACTTGCATTTGAGAAAGCCTGTACTTTCTTGTCCTGTGCTATTTGAATGAAGTCAGAATTACTGTGGGTGGATGTGCACTGAAAATTCAACCCCACCACACTACCAAAAGCACCACCAAACTACCTCTGAGTAACCTCATTTTATTTCCCTGTGCTGCCCTGTGAGGTTGGCTGTAAGGTTTTGAATGCTTGAAGGTCATTTGCCCAAAGTGACCTCCCAGATCATGTCTGTACATCTCACTGAGCCAGCAGCATAGGTGCAGCTCAGCTTTAGGCAGTGGATCACTGCCCGAGGGAACGTATGGCCAGGATGGGATTAGGTGGCTGCTGCTGGGCAGTCACATCCGTGCACGGCCAAAGTAGCCAAAGGACACGCTGTAGGATCGGGATCAGCTGCTCAGAACAAGAACCGATGAAGTGTTCCTAAGCAGAGGTAGGCAAGGCTGTTAATAAGCACATTCAGGTGAGAGCTGGTAAAATGCATAATGCATTGCGTAAATGCTACGTTTTGCAGAAAAGGGTAATGACAAATTCCAAGGCAAAAGGTTAACTTAATTATGCAAAATTTGAGAAAAGGCTTAAAAGGCCAGATAATATCTTATCAACTTCTACCATTCCCACCAGAAGATAACAACCAATTATGTAACATTAGGAAAGAGGAATAGAGCAGTAGAATAAAACAGAGGTTATTCCCTTGCTAATATGGACAGGGCAAGTATAAACAACCTTATGTGTGAGCCAGCAGTTGGTAAGCATGGAAGCCGCCTTTCCAGCGCCCGTATTGCCTGTGAGTGGAAATATAGTGGTGACATTAATATATTTTCCATGTTCTGGCCATTGTGAAAACAATTATAGACAGGGGGATTGTCAGCCACGCTGCTGAAGAAGAAACTTAAACAGTGCGAGGCGGGGGGGTAAAGCTAAAACCTGGACTGGAGGGCACAGCGTGAAGTACCATCTGGGAAGGAAAACAGTCATGTGAGGGGAAAAAAGGGTACTTTGCAATCTTTCCACGTGCCAATGTACCATTGAAGTGAAACATGACGCGCGCTGGGAAGGGAAATGCACAGAAAGAATAATGGGGATTGCTGAGGAGTAAAGCTTGCAACTGCCGGTGCTGGTGGCAGAGAACCCTCACTGTCAGCCCTTCCTGATGGCCCACCGAAAGTCCTATTTTGTCTGCGGTGAGAAAAAGTGCCTTGGTTATACTTTGTCCGAATTACCATATGCTAGAACAGCGAATTCTGGTCAGACACCATCATAACAATGTACGTAATATAAATCGTTATAGCTGCACCGCTAACAGACTGGAAGCTGCTCCTGTGGTTACTGCAACTCATTTCCACCTTCTGATTCCCTAAATGTTAGTAGGCAGATTGCATTAAAGCCGAGCGGATGGTAATGTGAAGTATAAAGATTTTGTTCTGTAATGCATCATGTTCTTAAGGAATTTTCTCATAATACGCTTATTTTGTGACCAAGGAAAGGCTACCAACTTTTTCTTCCTGTGAGGTGATCCTCCTGCTTGTTTCCGAATGACAGCTGACATGGCGTTATTTTTCACTGATCAGAGACATCCCATGTCCTCATGATTCCTGAACCCAAGGTTTAAACAGCTTCTAGTTGTGTTGTAAAGATGTAACACAAAGAATTAACGGGTTTTGATTGAAACTTTTTTCACAGAAAGGTATTTAAATGAAAGGTTTTTATATAAAATGACTTGTTTTGTAGAAAACTGAAATGTCTTGAGTTAGTTATTGCAAAAACATTTTGACTAAACTGGGAAAATTATTTTGACCTAGTTGAACAGTTACTTTAAACAAAAAGTAGTTGAAAACATAAACCAGCTTCTTTGGTTGTCTTTGTATTGTCTTGTTCACATGAAAATAAAATACACAGAGAAACAGAAAAAAATGTATTTGTCCCCCAGGAAGTATATTTGTTTTTTTAATAAAATGCTAAAAAAAGTCACAAGAATGCTTACATGATTGAATCATACCTACTTTTTAGTCTACTCCAACATTTCAAAGAAAATATATAGCATTTTTTGACTAAGTATAGTATCTACATTTTATAGGATTACCTGGAAAATCTTCTCTGCTTATACAACAGTGAGGATAAATTAAGGCAACGCTACCGTGTGGCTGTAGCCTGCTACAGAATGTGTACACACAGTTTATTCTTTTATGGAACATTTATTTATATACCTCTTGTTTTTATTTACCCACATTTACAGTAGTATATTAAAATTTTATTGTAAAGAGTGCCTTTATTTTATAATAAAATATATCCTCTCTTCTGTGTGGGAAAATGAAGAGATGGACCACAAAATCTCTTCATTATTTTCCCCCAATTTTCAGTTTCTTTGAACACTCTACAATACATTTTTTTCTTTCCCCTTTTCAGAATTGCCTGAAGCACATTCTTGTAGTACTTCTTTAAAAGAGAGGTAGCCATAAATGCAATGGGGAGGGCTGAATACCACGTAACCATTGTCCCAAACCTGAAACGGAGACTAGTACCGTGACTGTATTTTTATGAGATAATTAATTTCACATCTTGATTGCAGCAGACTTTTTCAAACTGAAATGCAGCCTGAAATTCAGACGTTAATATACTAGAGGTGTGGAAAATAAGACGTCCTACCGTGTCACTAAAAAGACTCAGGTGGATTTTGAAGAGAACAGCTCTTTTCACTCCAGTGTCCCTGAGACACAGGGAGAAGGCACAAAATTCTACCCAAAATATGCAAACTACTTTTACATAAAACTTTTTGCATTTCACTGCTAAGCTTGCACACATTCAAACAATGAAATAGAGTGTCATCTCCACAGAACCTATCACACGTGTGAAATAAATCCCTGCTCCAGTGATGGATGATATGTTCAGCGTCCGTGCTATCTGGTCCCGTACTCTTTGCATATTCTCACTGTTTCAAGTACATTTTTGATGAGATATTAATCACTGGGTAATTCATAATACAAATACAAAATAATGCATTTCCTATCTTCCTCTCCATCCTTCTATGGCATGACACAGTTGTTTTTTTTTAATCTGTTGGGCTAAGTAAAAGAAAAATATATAACACGCAGAATAATGCAAGGGGAAATCTCTTTGAATACACATTTCTGGAAATCTCGGAGCAATCCAGCTCTTCCCCTGTTGTGTCACCTCAAGCCTCCCATGAGCAATGCAGATGGATGGTGCCTTGTTGATAAAGATTGTTTTCTGTTCCACTGAGCCACCTATGCTGTGCTTCGACATGTCTCCTGCTCTATGTATTTATCACTGGCAGTGACTTTCTTGGGTGCTTTCTCATCCTCATCTTGCAGCACTGGAGCCTCACGGGCTGGAATTGAAGTCACTCAGGTGCAGCCAGTGGTGTCTTGTCCCTAATACTGTCTGATGGTGGCTCCTGCACTGGGCCTGTCCCCTGAAGGGGAACTGATGAGTTTCTCCATCCCAAAGAGCATGCTTGGCACCTCCTTTATGTCTAAAATTTTCCCTGGTCATGCTTGCACTAGCAAATGCTTTATGCTCATGGCTTCACATCAGAGCTGCTCTAAGGCTTCCTTTCTAGTCCTCAAACCTTAGTGCCTGGACAGTGAAGCTTGAGGATGGTGCCTCACTTACAGTTTGATTTTTTATTATTTCAAATGTATGTTCTGGAATCTCTGAACCTTTCAGATTATATCACTGCATGCCTTTATGATACTGGTAGGTGGGCATGGGATCTGAAGGAAGTCACTTACGAGATGAAGACACCTGCTGTTTTTATCCTGGGGAAAATGTAGGGTAAACATTTCTGAAGTTAGTAGTACATTTTTAAAGATTTCTTAATGTTAAGGGAATCAGTGAGGAGTACATCATATTTGGATCCTAAAGGTTACGTATGAAATGAATACTGTTCTTTATTTCTGCACTAGTTACTGAGGCTTCTGGGTGCCTGGGTCGTTTTGCAGTGGACAATTTGGCCCAGCTGCTTCATGGCACAGAGCACAGCTTTTACCTTTGCTCTGGGGGAGGTAGCCTGTGAGAGCTGAGAGAACTGCCCGTGATTTGTGTTAACCACCCATGCTGCAAGCACCCAGAGGTGGACCATGCCATGAGGAGTCCAGGCACCACCAGGAGATGCTCATGGTGAAATTTGGCTGGTGCTAGATTTGGAACCCAATGACAGCAGTTAATTTCCAGGACACACAAACTTCTGATGACTCTTTGCTTTGGAACAAAAACTTGTCTCCTCAGCATTACCACCTTGATATTCAGCAACCCTTTTCGTACCTTATTCAGGTCATTATAGATCTTTTTTGGGGATAAGCACCCAAACCAAATAGTACCTTACCAAAGATATGACAAATGTTCTTGGGGTTAAATGGCCCATCCTATTCACCCTGACATCGGGAACGAAAAAATACTTTTGCCTTGGATAGAGCAGGTAGACCTTAAAGGCGATGAATGTTCAAAGATAGTTAAGACATAAAGCAGGAGTCTCTTGTACTGAGTCTTGTCTCAGTGTCTTTTTTGATTGTTTGGAGCCAGCTCAAACGCTCAGTTTGTCCAGAGGTTGTATTAGCGATGCTTGCCTGCTGATTCAAAGCAGCTTCTTTGCAGACTAGAGATTATGATGCCACGTCATGACCTTTATCTGCCTATTTCTGCTGAGCTTCCCATTTTCCTTTTGCTCCAGCTGTAGGTCAGAATCATATAAATGTTCCTTTTCCTAAACATGAAATCTTAGTCTATGACACAACATATGTGTGGCACTCTTATTCACCCCGTACCTGAAGGATCTTTCCTCTTGTGTTTCTTCATTTCTGGCAAAAGTTGACAACAACATTACAGCATGAAGTACCTGTCTCCTCTGTTGCAGTGCTTAGAGCAGGGGCATGTCTTCTACCCCTTTCTCTTTTCAGATCCGTTAGAAATTTTTGCTATTGTTTTCTCTTATTTATGCCCAGGGTGGCATATGTGGACTAAGTATTTGTTTTTTTTTTCTTTTGTTCCTGCCCGTACAAACTGGATTTCTTCATGTTTATTCTCAGTGTTTGGAGAGTGCCACTAATGCTTGTTTACTCCAGTTCTTGGTGCTGCTCTTGTATCAATGAAACTATTTCCTTTACTGACAGCTTCACTAAATACAACACCGAATTTCCTGAATTTTACACCGAACACAACATAAAACAACTCCTTCCTTATAAAGCAGAACTGATTCTTTTTTGACAACACACATCAGAAGGACTCTAGAGCAACAGTGAACTCCCAGCCTGACTTCTTCAAACTGAAACCAATTTGCACATTCGGGTAGAAAATAATAATAAAGCAAAACAAGCTCTCTTAATTGATATAAGCATGTCTACTCTACTAGCTTCAGCTGTAATCCACACTTTTTCCTTTTCTCGAGCCAGAAGTTGTAATGAGGAGATGGATTTATGAAGCCATGTATTCTCTGCAAACCTTTCTCCATAACAGAACCAGAGTCACTCCACTTCATCCTGCATTGCACTACTCAGCTCACATCTTCACATTGATGTGTCAAGCTAGGTTGCCCTGGCTCCCCTGGATAGTCCCGTTGTCAATTCTGGAGTTGAATGGGATCTCTGGGTAGTTTCCCTTCAGTCAGACCCTGTGACAGTCCCAGCCGACTCTTCCAGTTGTCTTAGGGTTATTTACCTGCCTACTACTTGTCCCTAGTCAAGCAAGCGAAGAACTGGCTGCTGGCTGCCCCACTTGACCCGGTAACAGGGGAATGAGTCAGAGGACAGAGTCCTGTGGGAAGGGATCATCTACACACATGGCTGCTCATGTCTAGAAAATGAAAAATGTTGTGTTGTCCAAACCCAAAAACTAGAACTGGTAGTGACAGTTTTGATTTCTTGAACTGTTGTTTTGGCTCCAGATTTCTCTACAAATTGCTGTGAGGGCTTAAAAGAAAGGTTGTAACTACTGATTGGCTGGAAATAACAAATATGGGAAGAAAAGGAACTTACAATTAGCTCCCACCCACAACCACAAAAAGCAAAAGAAAACATGCCCCCCCCCAAATATCCTCCTTCTATGCCTCTGCCTATCACTGTTTACCTGTTTTCATTTTTTCCTGTAAGCCCAGTGAGGCAGATACCTTAGAATCATAGAATCATAGAATCATTAAGGTTGGAAGTGACCTCAAGGATCATCCAGTCCAACTGTCCCCCCACCACCTATTACCCACTAAACCATGTCCTTCAGTACCGCGTCTAACCTTTCCTTAAACATCCGCAGGGACGGTGACTCCACCACCTCCCTGGGCAACCCGTTCCAATGTCCGACCACCCTTTCAGTGAAGAAATTTCTCCTCATCTCCAACCTGAACCTCCCCTGGCGCAACTTGCAGCCGTTCCCCCTAGTCCTGTCACTAGTTGTCTGCGAGAAGAGGCCAACCCCCAGCTCACCACAACTTCCTTTCAGGTAGTTGTAGAAGGCAATAAGGTCTCCCCTGAGCCTCCTCTTCTCCAGACTAAACAAGCCCAGTTCCCTCAGCCGCTCTTCATAAGACCTGTGCTCCAACCCCTTCACCAGTTTCGTTGCCCTTCTTTGGACACGCTCCAAGGCTTCTTCTCTGTTCAAACTTTATTAGCTTAGAGATGATAATAAACTTTAAGAGAGTTTTAAAAATTCTAAGAGGAAAATTTTCTTCTTCTGAAGTCTAAGATCTGTCAAATCTGCCTTTTTGTGAATAGGCCCCGTCTCCAGCCATTAGCCTGCAAAGTGTCAGATGCCAGCTCAGAGAGTCACTGCCTGGTCACTTCATACCTGGGAGGGCAGTGCTGTCTGTGCAGAGTCCAAGGACTTCATCGTCCCCCACACTCACTGCTCACATTTCGGCTCAGTTCAGATGTGGTAGGGCCACCATACTGCAGGTGGGTCAACCCCTCTGAGCATGGGACTTAGGGCCTAGGAGTTGGTGCGGAATGAACCCAAGAACATCTGCCATGAGACTGCTATAGATGTGTGCGTAGACTCCGTGTGGACAGCAGGCTCACTGTATGTCCAAGTACCACTGAGATGTTAATTTGAAGTGTTAGCTGACATAAAAATAAATGTCAGTAGATATTGAAGGAGCAAGAAGTTAAGTTAAACTAACTCTGGGGCCATATGGCCCCAACAGGGCCATCCAAATTCAGTGCAACTCTGCTGATTTCATTACCAGTATAAATATGGAGAGAAATAAATTCAGACCAAGGCAGAGTAGTTTAAAGAGAAATAATAACCCTATGAATTCATGTACTTACTTTAGAACAAGGGTATATTTTGCAATTAAATTTAAAATAACTTAAGCAAATTCTAAATAAATTATGCTTATTGTAAAATATGAGAGTGCATATAGGGATTTAGTCAGGTCTGGTCATTGCAGAATGGCTCCCTATATAGAGAAACTCTAATATCAGATGCAAGTTTTGATCCTGGCTTTGGTAAGACCTTGATCAAGCTACTTAACTTCACAGTTGCACTTCTGCTTTTTTTTTCTTTTTTTTCTTCAGAAACTTATTTCAACAGCTCATGCGGTGGGTGGCTTTGAAGCTTAGAAAGCTAGTATTTTTAAAGAACTATTTATGATGTAACATAATAATTTAAGCATTTAGGCCTTGAAAATCAATCTCTTTAGAGCCCTTGAGAGAAATGTTAGATGTATGCAAAAATGCAGATGTGAGTAGAAGCAGCATGTGCATATCCAAAAGCAACATTTGGCTCTCTTAAGCCAAGTGAAAAAACCTTTCACGCTTACATGCACGCTCACAAACCTACCCTGCTGTGAAACTAGATATCGTTTTCTGATTAAATGCTTACTCAGTCTGACTGTACCACAGAGTGACTGCAATAGTAATAAAGCTCTGATGTGGCATAGATTAAACCTTTAGGACTTTGTGGTGGTGCATTTCTGGATAATCATATAATCAATAAGAGTAAAAATAATAAGAATAATGCTGATCTCTTACAGAGCAACTTTGGTCTTTGGATTTTAGTTTGTGCTAGCATGTAGGGTTAAATCTGAAGTCAAAATGATTTAATCTAGTGGAGAAATGCAGTTATCTCATGGAAATGCACTTTCTGCAGCACTCTATTTCTTTTATGGAATTGAAATTATGGATGTATTTACTCTGTGCTTGCTACAGCAAGTGGAGGTGATTCTCAGCAGAGCAAGCAGGAGTGCAGAGAGAATGTAAAGATTGTGGGAACAATCATATTTACAAGCACAGGACTTATTGTCCAGCTTGCAGCATCATAACGGGCAAATCCTGGCCTCTGCTGAGGTGACAAAGGGACAGTAAAGAAGTGAGGAACCTCCTATCTCTCCCCAAGTCTTGATTCTTGCAAAAGAGGTTGGCAGCACCCTGCTGTGGGGTTTTTTGAGCCACAATGCTGTGGTGTGCCTGGTGACCACAGGGGAGCAAAGGAGGACGTAACTCTTCTCCATTGCCTCTTGTCCTCAGCTGGGCTGCGAGCCATATACCGAAACCTTAAGGAGTGGTGTAACATCACTGCCCAATGTACTGGGGAACTCTTCCTCCTTTATGGCCTCCCAGTTCGTCCTGCCAGAACGATCTCCTGAGGGCAGGGGAGGTCTCAGTGCAGAGTCACTGGTGTTTTCCAGGAAGCTGGAAAGGCATCAAGAAGTGGGTGCTTCCTTGTCTGGTACCTTTTCTGAGCTGGCGGCTTCTGTGAAATTGGGAATTTTTGTTTGTGTGTTTTTCTGCTGGAAGAAGTCACTTTAGTGAACTGACTGAAAGCAGAATTTGGCAGTTTTAATGAACTGATTGAAAGCAAATTTGGCAGTTTTAATAAACTTGCAAATGCAAATTTTGTGAACAAAGCTTGTAAATTTTCTAAGTGCTGCATATTAAAATGAGAAGTTTCTTATTCTGAATTCAAAATGACTTACTGTGTCTAGTTTTATCATTGTTCTCAAAGAGTAAAAATATAAAAAGATAAAATTAGATTTTTTTTTTCAAATTAATGATGAAGGATGACAAAACTTTCCATTTAGCCTGGTTTATTTTTATTTGCAAACAATTATTCATATAGCTTTTTTAGATTTTTTTTTCTCTAATTTTGAGACACTTTAGATAATGCCATATTTGGGAACATATTTTGGCCAGCTCTATAAAATAAGACAGGATATTAAAGAGTCTTCCAAACCCTTTCCTCTAGATGTGGATTCTTCCCAACCCCAAATCCATCTCAGGATAAAACCCAAGAGGATATCCACCTCATCTCCCGGTGCTCTAATTTCTCCCAGAAAAAAAATAGTGAGGCCCATGGTGTGGACGTCCATCTGCCGCTCTGCCCTGCTTCTGGCCTCAGTTCAAAAAGGATCTTGGCATGTTCCAGGCTTCCACACTGAAGCCCCTCGGAGACTATGGGGACCTATGTGAACTGAGACTTGCGCTGAGGACATTAACTGCACATGCAAAATGGTGACTGAAAAATCATGATAAAATGTGATGAATGTGATAATATGATACAATTATGATAAAGTGATGTTAAAAAGCAGTTATAAATGCTGTCCTTCAAGAGTGAAGCGAAGAGTTCAGTCAGAATTCATCAGCTATTCCTAGGAGACATCTTAAACTGAATGTTTTGACAAAGTATCAGTAATATGGTTATTCTCAGTGACTAGCAGAGACCCTGACAGAAGATTTTTTTGGCCATCTGGTTTGTCCATTGAAAAAAAAAAAAAAGAGAAGATAATTTTATCTCTATTACTTTGACAGACCACTTATTTGTTTTTGATATAATGAATATTGGCTCAGCACCAGTGAAGCTTGATTAAATGCAGGGGAAAAAATGGCTTCTGGCTTAAGATACTGAAAACCAGTTAAGATTCAGGATCTACAGTTATACAAACACAGAATAAAATAAAAATATTTACACATATGGATTACAATGTGTAGGGAAATTCAAACCAGAATTCCTGAGCGTCTTCCCCTGCCCTTTAAATCATAATTCAGAGCATCTGAGCAAAATACATGTTTTTATGAAAATGAAAGCCCACTAAAAAGAATAGGGAGGAGCAAACTGCAGGCAATCTCACAACATTAATTTAATTATAAAAAGGTACTTTAAAAAGAAGGCTGTTTGTCCAATATTTTCTATGTTGCGAATGGGAAAGACTTCTCCAAAGAATGACTCCAAATATTTAAGGTAACTTTCTGCCCAGAAACACTTCAACAGTGTCTTCTCTCTCCCCGTTGACTATGGAGGAAACCAAAGGATATTCACCTTGTTAAACTTTATGTGCACCCCACTGTTTCTCTCTTTTGCCTTTATAGGAAGCTGAGGTAGAATAGCCTTTAAAATGTTAGATGTCAAGAATCTGCCGCTATAAGTACTCTCCAAGACTTCCGCGAGTGTCTCGAGTAATGACTTGCAAATTGCCAGCTTTATTTGGGGCTCTGCAGGCAGAACTCTTACCAACCTTCCTATGGGAAGAACTTATGGGAACAGTAATACTGGTCAGATTCTTAGATTGCTGATTTAAACTGCCAGTTGAAGTTTTGATTGTAGAGGAAAACACATGACTATTAAAATTTGAGAGAAATATGGTTTTCCCTTCATTCTGTTACTGCTATCTCATTTTCCTTTGGCAATATTAAACTCATTTCAGAAAATTTGATAGAAACAATGAATGAAAAATATAATTGGTTACAAAATGCTAAACCAGCTGTTAGAAAGAACAAGAAACTATGAGCAAAGATAGTCTACGGATGAACATCCAAAGTAATTGTCCAGGTTCCCAGCCTGCAAAAATTCCATCAGACTAAGTGAGCTACCAAGGAAAGGACCTGCATACTTTGGTAAAAGGAGAGACTGGGGCCCATATCCTGCCAAACACCAAGTGGGTTATGAGTTCCAGCTCATCTGGAAGAAAGAACAAAACTGGTTCCAGTCTGCAGAGACAACCAAAATACTAGTCAGAACTGAAAACTCCCAGCTGACAAAGAATACATTTTTGTTTCGATTCAGATGTATGAATTTCGTGAGTTTCAGATACTGATTCCCTTAATTATACGAATTGTTAAGGAGTAGAGATCAGAAAGAAATGGAAGATTTTTTCCTGGCCATCTAATACACACAACGAAAGATCTATACTTTATTATTGCTTGCTTCCACGGGCTATTTTGTAGGAATATAATGGTATCTGTTGACAGTAGGTGCTTGCGTATCAATAGAACGAAGATGAGAACAGATACTGCCAGCTAGCTGCTGTAAATATAAATTCTAAATAAAAAGAAATTCAAGTGGGAATGCAATTAAATTACATATATTATTAAATGACATGAATGAATCTATTCTTCTAATTATGCTCAAGCTCACATAGATGAAAGGATAACAGCAGGGATGATTGTGAATGAAGAAAACCGATTTCACACTAGACTGGGGAAAAATTCTGAGAAGGCATCATAAAGAAGGTCTTGGCACATCCTTATAAATGAGAATTTTCACTGAGGAAAAGAGTTTTACCTGCAATACTAAGAAACCCCCAAGGATTCTTCACTGAGCAGCTCACCTGATTTTGCCCTAGGTAGTTTATACTGCTGTTATAAAGTAATGTCTCCTTACTCACATGAGATCTGCTGTCCCTCTACATTCTCAATAGAAATCATTTAATTAATTACTAGAAAGATGACATTTTAATTAACAATGGAAATTCTTGGGATTGGGTTTTCCAGGCAAATATTAATCTTCTTTGTGATCATCTCTATGAAAAATTTGCAGCTGGCATAAGAAATTAATAAAAACATCTGGAATGAGGAAGGGCAATATAAACAAGGCATCTGAGACCTGGAATTTTTTTTTCCCCCATGGGCACAAAGCAGAGCTCATTGTGAAAAGGAACAAGGAGACATTTCTGAACAAATCCTAGAGATAAAGCCTCCTGTCATGTCACCTCTATCACATAAATCATGGTCAACTGTCTGAGCTTTCAGTGTCCTTCACAGTCAGTTTCCATCCTACTTTCCATCGTCAGCAGTAGGATGATGACTTCATCTCCAGTCGAACGATAAGGCCTTACCTACCATTTAGCCTTTCTGGAAACATGCCTTTGTTCTTCATGCACACAATTCTCATGCCTTGCTTTTCAGTGGAGTGCTTTTGTGCTAGAATCCAGGTTTTCTCCTGACTGTGTCCTTTGTGTGTTCTTCGGTGCAGGGAGTATCTTTTCCTGAGTGTAGGCAAAGTGCAGAGCACATCAAGAGTCTGTGACTGAAAATGTGCTTTTCTGCTTCTGATTTTAGTACCGTGATCCCTTTGACAGAGCAAGTTCAAGAGGCTTACACTGCCTGAAGCATCACAGCTATTCTGTTCTGGTATTGAAAGTTTTTTGGTTACAACCACCTCAGCCATGAATGCAGGCATGGGTTTGGATAGCGGGGTGGACATGCTTCAAGAAAAACTGTTATATACAGTAATACCTGAATGTACTGACAGTAAAAGTTTTGTTGCTTTAGAAGGCCTCAGTAGCTTTTATTGATGATATATTGCCCCAGAGATGATCATATTAAAAAAAAAATATCTTCAAATATCAAAAACAAAGAAAGGAACTGGAAACAACAGGCAGAAGTAATTCTTGTACTGGTTTTCACAGATACCAGTGGACACTGGCTAAAACCCTAAAAATCTGGTTTAATTATTTTTGTATTTCTAGCCATATGTAATTTCTAAAAAGTTTTTCTTTTATTGCAAAGACATCTTTCATGTAGCTACAACATGTTAATTTCCAAGTAGCTAGGAGCCCCTGAGCTTAAGGTTACTGACTTAAAGGCAGTGACACCAGTTCATGAAATAGAGATATGAATTAGCTGTGGACAGATATTGATGAGTACATATGTATATGCCTGTAGAAAACCCAGAGATTATTTTCTCAGTGCATTCTTTTTAGATAGTATAAATCTGTTTTCATCCTTTAATGATGTAGTCACTTAAGTACATGCACATTGGTGACTTTTGCATTATCGTGAGATATTCCCTGGCTGTCTTGGGAGCTGAAAGTACTGCTGAGTGAACCCTTTCAAATTCCTCAACAGCTTACTCAAGCTGTTTGAGAATGAAAACAAGTGTGCTTTCTGTATTGCAAAAATGCTGTCATGTTGCCCTACATTCAACCTAACTTTGGCATTTCCTGACTTTCAGAGCCAAAATCTGTTGGTATAATTCAAGTGGTTTCAGTGGGATCATGTCAGCAGAAAATATGGTCCACCGTGCTTCACACTGCAACTTCCACCTTGTTTTAAAATACTCTGTTACATTTAACTTCTTAGACATGTTAAAGGCAAGAAAGGGAAGGAAAACATATCAACACTTCATGGCTGAAAGAGTTTGTGACTTCTACCCACAACTTGGATGCTCTAAAGTTTTCAGAGGAGTTCACCCTTCCAGTTCAGCCTTCTGTATACCGGGCCAGCTTTGCCACATCATGACTTTAATCACTCATTTAACTGGGTTTAACTTTCATGCTACTACATACTCTCAAAACTCTATCCATTAATGTATTCTCAAAACTCTGTGTCTTTTGTGTTTTACTTTCTTGTAGTTTACCTCTCTATATAAATAAACTTTTCACTCAGCCCCATTTAGCCATCCTCAGATATTTGGACAGTAGGGCTGGAGGCTGTTCCACTGCATTCCCCTTTTCCTCCTCCTGCCTTCAGAACTGAGGTCTGAGAACACCCATATTACCAGAAATATACTAATTATTAACTAATCCTGTTTTTTAATCCTGGTTTTGTTTTGGGGTGGTATGTTTTTTTGTTGGTTGTTGGGAGTTTTTTGTGTTTTGGTTTGTTTTGGTTTTGTTTTGTTTTTTATTGATTTGTATTCAAACCTCCCTCTGCAGGGTCAGAAATGAATGATCATACATAGATCTTAGCTTTAATTTCTTTCTTTTTTTTTTTTTTTTATGGGGACAGCATTAGTATTTTTGAAGGTTCATGTCATCATGAAGAAAAAAATAACCAAAGTTTCTCACTTTCTTTTGGTCCAAAAAAATCAAACCTTCCCTCTCCACTCCCTTCCCATCCCCTGCCCAATAAAACCCAATTTGGAGAAGTTCTAAAAGAAAGTCTCTGAATTCCTACTGCTTTCTTGAGGCAATATGTTTTCTAAGCTGAAGTGTTCTATTAGCTCAGAAGATTTCTTGAAGCCTTTTGATTAAAATGACATTCATCACTTAGGGTGCTATAGCATATGCTGAGGTGAAGAGCAGATAAGCTGATTGCTGTAACGACACAGTCCACAAAAATTGGACAATTTGCTGTAATTTAGAAAGATGAATGTGATGCGCAAAATTATGTATTTTATTTGATGGCCAGATTGCGTGACTCTAATCAGGATTTAAAACCTGAATGAGAAGAAATTGTACCACAATTATTTTCCCATAAGAAAGCAAAGAGGTTGTAAAAGCACCTAATATATTTCATTGAAGATTTTGAGAAACTGAGTAAAGAGCTGCAGACTAGGAAGGGAAAGCTACTGTTGCCCTTTACCTCAGTCTTGTTAAAACAAAAATTGTTTTGCAATTCACTGAATGCTTTTTTCTTGCAAAAATAAAAGCCAAATGTTTCCATATGAAAATGTTTTGAGTCCAATTTACCTTCAGTATATCTCTTTGGGCTTCAATGAAGTTGCACCATAGTGCACAACATTGTCCTTGGTCTTTTCAGTTTCTACACACATCCTTTTATTAACCTGAATTGGAAGTTTTTAATTAAAACAACTTTTTATTGCTCTGGAGCTTTTAGTTTCAGCCTAATGGACCTCTGCGCTCCTCAAACAGGAAAGATGTAATGCTGAACGCTGTATGCATTCTCCCAAGTAGCAAGTGACAGGACAAGAGGGAATGGCCTCAAGTTGCATCAGGGCAGGTTCAGATTGGATATTAGGAAGAACTTCTTCATGGAAAGAGTAGTGAGGCATTGGAAGAGGCTTCCCAGAGAGGTGGTTGAGTCATCGTCCCTGGAGATCTTCAAAAAACGCATAGATGCAGCACTCCAGGACATGGTCTAGTAGTCATGGTGGTGTTAGGTTGATGGTTGGACTTGGTGATCTCAGGTCCTTTCCAACCTTAGTGATTCTATGATTCTATGATTCTATGATTCTATGCCACCTGACTCAAGCCTGAGGTCAACCAGCTTCATTTATCTTTCTGTGGGTAATCCTTCTTGAGCTACTGTATTAGCTTTGTGTACCAATGAGAGATGAGCCTTTGCAAAGCAATGCACCTCGGCCGAGGTGTCTTTAACAAAGCATGTGTGAAAAGAGAGAGGAATGTGTACTATGTGGAGATTTCTGCTTTATCTGCCCAGGACTCTGCCAATGCTTTGAATTGATTCACGGAGAAGGGAAAGAGATTTTTACTTCTAGTTCCAGCTGTCATTGTGATATTGGGCAATTCACTTTACTTCTCTGGTTTCCTTTCTCTTCTGATTTTTTTTTTTCCTGACTTTTCCAGTTTGTATAGAACATGATCTATTTTATGATTTCTTTTCTTGACACATGCAAAATGTTTGTGCTTTGAACTGGTGGAAGACCAAGAGCACATAAAAACATTGTCATCTGAGTCAGTCCTGCAACAACTCTTTCAGACAGGCAAGATCTTCAAGCAGTCCTTGACTATGGATTGAGACAGCCTGCAGCACACTGAGACCTAAGCTCAACTGGGACTCTTGCAGCTATTCCAGTAAAATATAATCATAAATAAGGAATAAAATACAATAACAATTATGAAAAACATTGTTTGGCAGATTTCATCAAGGTTCTCTGTCTTTTTTTTTCTACTTTTTTCTTCTTCATACATTGTGATAAACTGTTAAACACTAAGAAGTGTCATCTGTTGCTGTTGTTTGTGTTTGGACCAGTCCTTCATAGAAGGAGTTATTTGGTGAAAGCTTTTGTTTTCCTCTCCTTTGCTCCTTGATTAGAATGTCCTCACAGCAGGATTGCTCCCTGATCTCAGGAGTCCTAGAAGAAATGCAATAGACCTGCACAGTCTCTGTGACCTTTTGTTTTGTTCTTGGACTGATGCTTATAGGTATACAAGTCCTCTTATGTACACATGGTGAGATCACATCACCAAGTTCATACTTGGCTTATACATGGTGTCTTCCATCACTGATTTCCTTCCTTGAAAAACTGAGCTATAAGCTCCTGATAGTCCTTGCCAGAGTTGTTTTTAGTAAGATTAAGTGTTTGTCATAATTTACCTGCCAGAGAAGTCTAACTAGTCTAGAAGTTCGTTATTGTTTCTCTTCCTTTAAAAGGCAGAATGCCAGCTTCAGGGAGAAGCAGGACTTTAAGAGAGGAGCACTCCACACAGCTTGCCCCCTGCACTCCTCTTTAGCACCCTTACAGAGCCAGAGAGAATGAATTCACCTCCATGGCCTGACCCTGTGAAACCAACATGAAATGTGCATGTATAATCCTTAAACAGAAACCTATGGACATATACCATTGGCCTGCAGACGTGATCCACTGAGGCAAAATTCTTCTTAGTCACTGTTTTGGGGACAGTGGGTGCCTTCCTTTTTGCAGGGGGAGATCACTGAGGAATTTAATACTTCCCTTGATTTTCTGCAGTTTTCCTGTTCAAAGGAGAAAATGTATATATCTGCAGCTCAGCGGAAGGGAATGCCTATGTATCTTTTCCTTCGAGAAAACAGAAAGGCCCTGAAAAGTTAATTTGGAGAGGAAACATTACCTTCTGACCACTTTCACAAAGTAACTCCTCTTTAATCCTACAAACATTTGAGAGAGAAAAAATGTCTTAAATGTTATTGGGACATTTTCCACATCACTTTATAAATAGATGGTGGCACTAGATCAAAAACAGTATTTCGGACTTGAAGCAAATCAGTTCTGACTGACTTCATCAGCCACTGAGGTGCTTAAGCTGGGGATGTGCTAAAAGCCTTGTGGAAAAGATATTATCATTAGAGAGAAAACCATTTAGAAAAAAATTTGCATGGAGAAAATGAGGATACAAAAAGATGGAAAGAAAATAGATGTATTATTTCTTTCTAATTCTCACTGCCTCCTGAGACATTTTTTTTTAAACGCGAGATAAAAATGTTTATATGGATGTTTTTGACACACATATCCTTTTCCAATAAGTTATTCTGTGAGGAACTGCAGACATACAGAGCCTTGTGCACACTTCTAGGTTGTTTCATCCTTCTTTGTTAGATATTAATTTTCAGAAAGACATGATTATATGTTCAGAGAGAGGGAAAAGAGCTGGAAATGTACATCTGAGGTAGTATCCATGTTGTTGTCAGTGGTATGGCTGCATGGAGATGGATTCAAATCGGATATAAATTTGAGTACCTGAATTCCTCCATTGGTGCAGTGACTCCAGTGCTGAGTTCAGGAGGTACCAGTCCATGAGGCATAAACCAGGGCTACCCTAGTACACATGCCAACTATTTTAAGCTAGCACAAGTTAATCTCCACAAGTTGTGCTGTGCTCCTAATTTCAAAAATTTTTCTTCTCAGTGACATAATGAATAATATATTAGAAGGAAAGGAAAAAGGAATGTAGAGTTAGATTCCTTTTCAATTATCTGGCACAAACCACTGCAAAATTTTCAGCTGAAAACTCATAAAAATAAGAAAATGTCCATGGGATGAAGTTAGTTAACAAGACTCTACATCAGCTGTCTTTGTGTCTCACCAAATGAGACAGTGTGGTGGGGTACAATATGACAGAGCAGATCCCATAGAAATAAAACCTATCAAAACCCCTAAATCACTTTAGCAGTTTGTGGTATTGACAATGGGCAGAACACGACACCGTAAGAATTAGAGAGATTTGCCTCATTACCTGGCAGTTTCCACATCCTTCAACAGCAAGTAGATCTCAAGTAAAAATCACAGTCATAACGTATAAAAAATATAACTCTTGGAAGTTATAAGCTGAACCAAAGTATATTGCATGAGCAATCGTTTTCAGATCCAGCCATTTATATTGTTAGTGACAGATCAACATGTATATTGAGAACAAAAGAGTGAAAGAAAAATCAGCTCTTCATTTCTTTACCCCTGAGAATCTAAAGTTCAAATTTTGTTATGTGTGACACACTTATAATAATTATAAACAGACTATTGAGAATGTCAGACTAAGTGAATATTAAAACCATATCACTTCCTAAAGGAGGAAACTGGAGCAAATTTTAAGTACTGAAATACTAAAAGGCATTGGGTGACGTGACCCATCCTCCTCCAGGGCAAATGGGCCCAAAGGAGCTGAAGGGTAGTATTAACCAGTAGCAAGGGAGGTTTAACATCTCCAGTCTGCAAAGCACCCTGTGCTAGAAGAATCAGTGGAAGAACTAATGAAAAAGACAAAACCAAACCAGATTAGAAACTGAGTTCATATACTACCTCGTCCCTCCCCTCCCAGCTCCACAGTTGTCACAATGCAGGCTGTTCAATGAGAAATATCACCTCTTCATCCTGCATTATTTCTGTGCTAGGGTTGGTCATAAAACTCCCCAAAGCCTTTCTTTTCTCAAAGCAAACAGTTTGGATTTTTTTTTTTCTGGTTTTATATTCCGACATACTTAAGCCTAAAAAAGTCACAGTGGAAGTCACTTTAGAAGATGCCACACTTCAAAGTTTCTGGTTAAGCTTTTTGTAAAACAAACTAAAATTGATCTATTTCTCTATGTATGTTATGTATCAAACCATAACCTCTATTTTCCTTAGCTTTGATTGTATTGTAATATTGGAGAGCCCATACACATTTATCTTTTTGCTCAGCCTTCCAGAAATTGTTATATACTGAAAAAAAAAAATAAATTAAATTAATCAGTCCAAACAGTGAAAGCTCAGGAGCAAGAGGTGGATTTTCTCCAACAAGGGCCCAAGAACCTGTACAAAGTGCTGTCTCCAGCATGAGAAACCATTTAATAATGGTAAGCTTTAATTTAGGTACAGAGTACTTGACAAAGAGACTGAAATCGTAATGGAGAATCATCTGAGAAAGGCTATCTGTGGAAATTATATCAGAAGGAGGATTTCTTTATGAACATTTGGAGAATATGGGACTGAGACTGAGACAAAGCATGCTGAGAAAGAGAAATATCTTGGAGACACTGAAAACACACTTAAAACTCATAAAAAATTATCTGAACATTGTGGAAACTCAGGCAAGGGTTTTAGTGCTCATTTTGGCTTCCCCACCCCATCCCGCCCCAGCAAATCTAAATATATCTTGAGCTATTTAAGTCTACCTTGTATGTGTCTGTGTGCACAGCCCTTTACTTGTCATCAGGAAACGACGAAGATACAGCAACACAGGTGATTTGATGTAAATTGGACATTAAAAAGCCTACCATATTGGGGTGTTTTTTTGACAACAAGTGTGCCAAGTATGTGGTTTGCTATGCTAACAGGTCCAGATCATCCCAGTCAGTACCTAAACTCTACTAGAGCCCAGCAAATCCAAAGGCACCAAAAGAGTATCAATTTGAGTTTCACATAGCAGCTTGGGGTAGAAACTGTTCAAGGTTTCATTGGACAACCTTTACAAAACCTTTTACTTGGCTATTTCTTCTACTGTTATAAAATATAATTCAAATATTAGACAAATATGATACATTTTGAACACAAATTCTGGAACAGGCATATTGTTGTATCGTTGTAATTTTTTTTTTTTTAATTAGCTTTGTGTACTAGGTCTTTCTAAGTTGTTTCTTTCTAGCTTCCATTAGATCAACTCTAACATTTTTCCATTTTGCTATTAAAAGAATGGGGTCTTTGTCAGAACTGCTTTTAAGGCATGTTTTAAGAGCAGTATCTCTGTTTTTTAAATTAATAATAGGAAATACAACATCTTGTATGTTCTGTGGTTGGGATGGAAACGATGCCTGGTTATCTAGATTCTGAGGAAAACCTACATTTAATCATGAATAAAGAATGCTTTCTGGACATTAAAGGTTGCTAGAGAAGTAAGGGCAAGAGGATATTTTATTTTAAGCTGAAGAACTTTCCCCATCAAGGGAGAAAATGAAGTGAAAACCAACTCAAAGTTAGCATTTAAATATTAAATTAATACATGGAAAATATTGTAGCTAATTATATTTCTCTACTGCATTTTGCTTGGACTTCTGTCAACCTAAGAGAGCATCCATTTGAGCATAGGCTAGGAGATCTTTTCTGTAAGAAGTGCAGAGAGAGGCTATAGAGTGAGTTACTACAAACAGAGCTTGTATAATATGTGTGGAGGATGAATCTGTGAAGAAGACCACTGTTGGGATCTAAGATCATTACTGGCAGCAAGTCTTTTAATGGATACTTAATATATATATGAGAACTGCAAGGGCAAAGAAAATCCAAACAATGTCCCTGAACACAGTTAAGTCAGCAATGGTTTACCTCAAAGAAATTTTCTTTCTTTCCTACGTTTCATTAGCCTCCCTTAAATCTGTATTAAATCTGTATTAAATTGTGTATTCTCCGTGCATGTACTGGAAATTATGTAGATTTTTGGTTCTGATATGTTACAGTAAAGATAAAAAAAATAATCTCTCTCCTACATTGCAATATATCTAGTCCTCAAGCATGTTTTTTATGTAAACTGGAACAATATCAAACAGTGAGAAATTAAAGTCTTCAAGAACATGAGTATACAAACAAAGAAAAAAGTCTGAGTCAGACCCAATTAGATTCTAAAGCAGAGGTTAAATCGACATTTCTGGTAACTTGGAGTTTGCATTTCACTATTTCTAACTTAGCTCTTACTGCAGCAGTCGTTCAAATTCTGTGAAAACTAATGACTTGTACCTGACCCAATTTTTCTGTGCTAACTGTGTAACTGTGTGAGATGATCAGTCAGGTGTGAACCTTCCTACTTTACAGTTGCTCAGACTGATGTGAATCACACCCTGAAAGCACTCAGCTCCCTCCTCTGACGGCAGAAAGATGGGGGTGACCAGCACAGATTCAGGTAGCTGCACCGCAGATGCTGAGGTGAATGACACCCCACATCGGCCACACAAAGGCAGCAGGCAGAAGGCACTGCTAAAATCTGCCAGACTTCTATCATCGGTCAGATGAATCTAAATCTTATTCTTTTGAAGTGAAGGTGCAGTGAGTGAACATTTGCAGTGTTTGGGGACAGTGACGTGCAAAACGGAGCAATTTTAGAGCACCTTTCTCAGCTTAATGTGCATTACGTAGCAGCCTGTGTTTGTTGGGAATTGCGTTCAATGATGAAAGCAGACCCTTCCACAACTGTACTTACGTACAGAATAAAAAGGTATCCTTCAGAATAAATTAAAATTGTTTCTAGCTCCTCTGTAGGAGGAGAAATGTAATGTAAAGATGGTGGCTTCCATCATACTCCTGCACTAATCATAGAGCTGGCAAGTTTTGCGAAGGAAAATACTATTGCATCTTGGGACAAAAATTATTGAATGTGTTGAGTACGACCATCTTTCCTTAAACATAAAACAATCTGTTGCGCTTCCCTGCACTGTCCAGAAGATGAAATAATAGCAGGTTCACAGAGAAGAGTGCTATGCCAAACAGGCAACTGGTCTTCGATGAGAGGTACCTGTGGACAAGGTCTGCTTTCTGATGGAAAGGGGAACAAGCAGAGGCGGAGGGAAAAACTGATCCTTCATTATGCCAGCAAGAAAAAGGGCACGACAGGATTAATGTTGGAATAAAACCACCTAGATGTTAACTTGAATGGAGAGAGAGATGAAAAGCAGAACAAAGTGAAGCACTCACTAAAATAAAAACAATGTTAAAAAAAGATCCCTAAAATTCAAATAGCAAACCAATTCTGTCCAGACTCAAAGGCCATGATCTAAGAATCATTGGTATTTATTTCTGCATACCACAATACATTTATTTAATTAGAGAAACATGTTTTCATTGCATTCTGAGTCAATTAAATGGAAAAAAACCCATGTTTTTTATAATTTTGAGGGTTTTGCAAAACCTCAACTCTCTCTGGATTCTCTGATCCTTAACCTTACTAATTATGTGCTTTGTTTTCATTATGAATACCATTTAAACTTCACAAACTCCCTTTACTCCTTCATTTCCAATGTCACGTAGCGCATGTGTGCAAACGTCGCACTGTTAGTTCTTCAGACCATCCCCTGCTCTGACCTTGGTCGCATTAAGCCGTTAACTTTCTCTTGCGCCCATCAGACAAACAAAGGCCTGTTGGATCAGGAAGAAAACCATGGTGGGCTGATTGTCCATGAGGGGACATAGGGGCCCCTTCCCACTATGTGTCCTGCTTGATGTGGGGGTGGCCAAACCCTCAGTCTGCCACATCACCTGTGCTGCATCTTTTTTTAAGCAGAAACACAGCCAGCCCTCCTGAGCTTCACAGGAGATGAAGGAGCTAACTACATGGACAATTTGCATGCACCCATGCAGCGTGCAGTCTTTCAAGCTTGCAGGATAATTTATTGAAACAAACGCCTGCTGTTTTCTATATCATAAATATAATATTTAATCTGCACTAGTTGCTCAAGACAAATTTTATTATGTACTTTTCTTGTACAAGGTTTTAATAGGCTAAGGTGGAGGGCTGTACACAGTACTTAATGCATGCTCTGATGTGTGTAAAATCTAAGATCAGGGAACACAGTGTATATTTATAGCAATGTCTGGGAGATTATATGTAATGAATATATTATACCACATACACACCAGAGACAGAGTTAAGGACGCGCATGAATCCTGCAATATGGCATTTCCTAACTTCCGTGTGCATAACTGTGCAACCTTAAACATTCCTTAAATGTTCTCCGATGGAGGATCTATCAGCCCACATAATCAGCTTGCAAGTTACTCCCACAGAGAAAGATATTTCAGATTGTCCTCTTCCAAGAGACATTAATTAATGCATTTTCATTTTGAAATGCACTACTTTCCAGCCAACACGTCCTGCTGAAGATTAAAAAGCTTTAAATCTTCGTGGAGTAAGACTCCCCAGGAAGGTTAAAAAAATACTATCTGCATCCCTTTTCCTAGGGGTTTCTCTGTTTTGCCCTTGCACTGAAGCTATTATGCACAGCTTGAATTCTGGGAAGACATGATGCTGTGGAAATACAAGTAATTATACTACTCTCTCTCATTTCTACCAACTATTATTTTCATTTTTGCTCTTTCTTTCACTTTTTTTCAGCTGTTTTTATCCGCTGCAAACATCACTTGCGCATTATTACTTGCAGAGAAAATGCCAGCTCAAAATTGGTGATAGATTGGTGAGGAGTAAATGATTGCATATCGGGGGCCCCAAATTACAAAATAGCTATTTGGGTAACCTATTTACTCTGAATTCTTGCATGCTGGGCAATTCCCGAGTATTTTAAGGTTTTGTGCAAATTCTCTCTATGAAATTACCCCTATAATGCACTGTTCTTTATTAAAAACGATAGAATGTAAAGATGTGAAAAAACGTACTGTCCTTGGTAAAGCTAGCAAGCGGTTTTGGGTGGCACCACAAAACTTGTAATAAAAGCTTACAACTGAGGAATTACAGTCGGATGTCAGTTCCTGAACCAAGTACAGCCCTGGAACAACCAAAGACAGATACGTTAGTTTCTAACACCTACCCCACAAACCAGACCAAGAAGGCTGGCATGTCCATTCATATGTTTTATATTATGAATGGATCACTTTTTATAAAATTATTTATGATTATGTAATTCTTTGAAACAGAAAAATTAGTTGCCAGCACAGTTTAGATTTTAGATAAGCAATGAAAATAATGAAAAAAGAACATTGTGTTGCCTTTTAATTGTTCTTTATCTAATAAAGGGAGAGTATTGCTGAATCTCTCTGTTTTCAGAAAACTGGCACTGGGGAGGATATAGTAGATGAAATGCTGAGCTAGCTTTGTTTTCATGCTCAGTATTTATGGGTAAAAACGGCTTAGGCAAAAGAAGTTCAGCTGAGAAATTTTAATGTACACAAGTTTGTGGGCCAAACTGGGACCCAGGGAGTTGCACAACAGATGAATTTGGCCACCTGTGTTACTAAAGCTTCCAAACCCCAACAAAAACAAGTAGGTAATAAAACAAAGATTGACTATTGCAAGTTGTAATGGCCTTAAGAGCAGCTCTCGAGACTTGATGTGGCAGGCAACATTGCTGCCTGTATTAAGTCTCCGTGCTGCTTTGGCTGTGCAAAGGGATCCAGGACGCCCAGCTGGGCAGAAATGAATGCCATGGAAGGGGGACACGCGCCTCGGCCAGAGCACAGCAAACATCATCTGCTGTCACAGACAACATGACGTCAGTCTCCTAGCACAAGGTCAAGTCAGAGCTTACCGTTAGCAGCCTGGTTGTGCTTCAGATACTGTCTCAAAGATGTATATTGATCAGTTAAGCCATTTGACAGCGCCTGTGAGACTGTTGAATGAAATGGGGTGGCACAGACCAGGAGCAGGGAGGCAGGAACTGGGCTTCTGCCCTTTTTTGTCAGAAAAGCTGCCACAATGTCTGGTATTATTATTTATCTCGAAGGACATTTTACTTCTCTTGCTCATGGTGTTGGGTGTTATTGGTGGTGAATACAGGTTTATAGGACATCTCCCATAATTGCCAAGAGACATTCCTCAGGGAAAAAAATTGTTTCGAGCATGTTCATGTTTTCCTCTGAAGATGAATGCATGTGATTTTTTTAAAAGGATTAAACTGATGCCCTTTGATGTATCTTTACCAGGTTTTATTAATGTTTTGACCAAACAGTGTGGGTGATAAATTCATTATGGGTGATAAACTCATTATAGTGATAAACCTGGTATGGGTGATAAACTCATTACAGAAGAGGCCTGGTATGGTGAGGCTGACACAAGGCTTTCTATTACTGTCAGCAAAATTGCAAACTATAAAACTTCCGCTCACATAAATGATGATCTTGGCACACTCTCCTCTTCCATCTCCCCCTTTCCAAGGGTGAGTTTAGACACTTGCATAGTTTCAACTATTATCTTAAGTCCCACAACTCACAAATCCCTACCTATTCTTGTTAACCAGCCCAGGTTCTCGGCTGGTTTCTGACATTTCCTTGTTATCACTTACATTCTGGAGGCAGAGCAGGAATTCCTGTCTTCCTTCCCTGCCCCAACCATGCCCTTCCCACAGACATCCTCAGCAGCCCTGTTTAGGTGCATAGTCTAGCGGAGAGCTTTCCTTCCCCTGCTGTTTGGTCCCACCATCATGCCCACCTTGTTCAGGCCAACATCCTGTTTCTGCTACAGTCTTCCATATAAACCTTTGCCCAGAAAATAACCACACATCCTATTGAGATCCTTGCTTCAAGGTGCTTCTTTCCACTAGCCTGGCAATAAATTGCCAATTGTAATGACCCAGCCAAATGCTGAAACAGATTTCTTTTAATGCAGTTTTTGCTGTAGAGGCTTCAAAAATTTCTCACCCTTTAGTGATGAAGATCTCTCCAGAACCTGTAGGATGACACGAGGACAGATACTGTCAGGAAGGTCATTTGAAGGACTAAAATCATAAATCTGCATCTAGAAAATGTATTGCTTAAAAGAACTCCTTTGGAAACAAGGCCGTGGCCTCTTTGACTAAGAAGTTACACATTTGTGGCTGGTGTCCTCAGCTGAATCCAGATCTCATGTTCACTTTTATTCTCAATGTCTTTGCTCATCTGAGGCCTAGATGCTTCCCTGTTCCCTGTCTGTACGACTTCAGACCAGATATTTAGTGGAATGTACAGGCAATTGAATCTTGAAGAAACCCTACTGTCAACTGACATCCAAGGCTTTTTAGCAGCTGCAGGCTGAAGCATGAGTTATGACTTTGTAACAGAGATAACAGAAGATACTTAGACAAATAAGTAAACCATCATATTTGATAGCAAACATATACCATGTGACAACTCTATCACTTCGTAATATGACAGAAGTATATTCCAACAGGATTAAGGAGGTAACACAGCGATGATTTTATTTCAGTGCCAAGGTGAGTTTTCCAAGTTTTCTGAGTTTAGCAATAGCTGAATGGCTCAGTGCCACAGAAAAATTTTCTCCTGGTTCTGTGCTTTGAGTCGCTTTCTGCTAAATTAGTGAAGAGAATCAACTCAATAAAGGTCTTACAGATAGCAGAACTAGCTCAAAGGAGGGGTGGGAGCCCATCTTTCCAGCATAAGAGCAAGACAAGGACGGCTGCGGGCACAAGGTGATGGGGAGCAGGCAGCACCTTTCAACAGCTCTCTGTACTATTAAATCAGGCACCAAGATACACTGTCATAACATGAAATTTAGAAAGAGAAATTTAAAGAGACAAACATTCAGAGTCAACAAGGCCTCACTACAGGGCAATATTTGGTTTCAGGGTGTTTTTCTTCCTGAACATATTAATCTGAATTCTTACATTTATGGTGATATTGCAACAATATTCGCAGTGAGGATCCTGTTGTGCAATATATTGTATAAATTCAGAAAAACTGTCTCTTCTGTAGCGTGCCTCACCCCAAAGCCCTGAGTATGCAAATCCACAAATATGGCAGTACAGCATCCATATATCTTTATATGCATCACTACAAGCTCAGAGTTGAATTCTTACTTACAAAAAAAAATTAGAATTTCAAAAAGGAGAAGAAAATAGCACTTGCAATGGTATGGCCAGCTGTGACTGTTTCATAACAAGGCCCTTTTTTCCCCTCCTTTAAATATAATTTACTGGAACTTTACTTAGAGATGCAACAAATTAGCAGCTATTCATTTTATAATGAAGAAGGCCTCATGGAAATCTAAGCTGTGAATAGGCAATCAGAATTTATTTGGACATAAAGGGTTATTTGCCAGGCTAATATTTCAATATTGAACTGCATGCTGCTATCAGTACCATCATAGACCATTTTATGCAGTTATTTTAAGGTTTTTTGTCATTACATTGGCTCCGTTTGATTCTACATGGTACCTGTAGCTATTACTAACACCTGCCTGAAAGACCATCACAAAAAGACAAAATAATTCTTCTTTGGATAATACATAAATTTAACTCATCTCCCTTCAGGTCTGAATAAGCATTAAAATGGAAGCTTTTTATTCTCTTGGAACAAAGTCAGTTCTGGGGATTCAACAATACGATTACATGCAGGCTTTACATAAGTTCAAACAACAGCAATTAAGAACACCAAATAATCCATTTAAATAGTTCATTTAAAATAACTACAAAATGCGCATAGCTACATCAGTTCAAACTCCTAAGCCATATGCTTTCTAACACCCAAATAATTTTGCACTTCAATTCAGTCAGTTAGTCTTCAGGTGGGCCACCAATAGCTCGTGGCAGTGACATAGTTCCAGTAAGCCCAGCAAATGTTTCTCATCTAGCAGGGTACTGGTGATGTTAGTTGGTAAAACCAAGGGCTGAGGCTGATGGATTGTGGGTTCTTGTTGCTGTGCCTCTTCTTTTCCCCTCTTTTCCCCTGAGGTTCTTTCTCTGCGAAAGTACCCCTATTGTTTTGAAGAAATGGTGGCTGATTAGATGGGCAATTGGTTTATGGTGACTAAGGTTTCTGCAGTGGTTTTGGGTGAAATGTGTGTGACCAGAGAGCACAGTGCATATGGGCAGCTGGGACAGCAGGTCTGCTGTAGCCTGGCCGCACACACCCAGTCTGCTGGGACAGCAGGTATCCAGAATCCTGGACAATGGTATAAAACCTTCAAAACACAGAAGGGAGTTTTTATAATCTTTCTCTCATTTCACAAAGATGTGTGTGGGAAAAATTAGATGCATGAGAGCTCAAGAGCCTTTATGGTGTCTGTGTGCATTCCTTCCTCTCTTAGAGTCATTTGTGCTTAATAAATCATTGACTTTGTCTGCAAAGGTATGTAGCTGCCTAGCTTTGGGTAAGAAAAATTTGAAATCCCTAAAAGAGACCTATGCCTATGGCCAACGTAGGCATCTAAAAATTAGATATCAAAATGTGAACTAATCACACAAAGCTCACTTAAGTAGTTATAGAAAAACTGGTATTTCTGAAGGTTAGGAAACAGGTGTCCAGCTAAATCTGGCAAATCTCTGAAAGTAAGCTTTTCTCACTGTTGCCTGTAAGTAAAGCCTTCAGTTACTAGTTCTAGGGGGAGGCAGAAGTTATGCCCCTCTTTCCCCTTTGGGAGTTCTGTGCAATAGGTTCCTCTCCACCCTCTGAAAGGCACCAGCACACTTTAGTGCAGGAGAGACCTGATGCTCTGTATCGTTAGTCTGGTCTGGAATAGCTGGGAATTTTTATCAGTCTAAACAGCTCCGCATTTGCCTGCTTCTGTTTGTCTCCCAGATGCAGTTATACTTTAGTGCGTGGTTCTCTATGCTGGTTTTTCATGGTAAAATGATTATTATAGCTGTGCTGGAATCACGAGGAGGAACCTACCTGAGTACTAGGTCATGCATTTTCTTAGCAGGTTACACACGTCCCCATGAGCCTTGCTTCTTCCTCATTTTAATTACTAAATAAAGTAACTGTGAAAATAAAGCAATATCTTCAAGTAGTTAACATACCAGATCAGAGAAAACATTCAGAAAGTATGAAGGAAGTGAAAATAAGTTGAGCATGTGCTTAAGTGTTTTGCCACTTTTGCCGAGACTTTTTTCACAGCTACATGTGTATATCGCTCTCATTCATCACCCTGCCCTTGCCCAGGGACTCAGGGTCCTCCAGGATAAGAGTAAGAGCCCTAAATCCCTGTCAGCCAGTGGAAGCTATGCACTGCATAACAAATTTCTTATGTCTCCAAAGGTGGCCTCAAACAATTTTAATAAATCTTTAGTGATGTATCTTCTGTATCTCAAGTACACAAAGGTCAGACGGTGCTATTCTGACTGACCCTGACCCGCAGATGGACCCTCCGTGAGTGCAGCAGTACTGCTCGGGGTGTAATATACAACAGTCGTGCCCAGGGGAGGCACAGCCTGGCTGTTCAAGACCAGGCGGTCCTTCTGCTGGTGCCAGGCGATGGTCGCTGCCTGCCCAGCCACACTCGATTCAGAGTGCCCAGGGCAGAGGAGGCACCTTGCCCGCAGGCTCCAGCGCAGCCCTGCCAGAGCACGCTGCTAGCACCGCTTGTCTGCAGGTTTGATGGAGCTGCCTCTGCTTTAGCCAGAGCTTCTTTACACCGTTGCTTCCCGGCTCCTTCTCAGTGGTTTCCTTGTTTGGTTTTTACATTTTAATTTTACCAAAACGTTAAAGCAGCGCTTCACCTGCTGACCGGGTGTAACAGCACTGCAGTGAATAGGGAAAAATAAAAAAGGTGCTTAGCTCAGCTGAACTCCCTCTCTTGCTGCTGTAAAATTAATTGTTATCATTATCTAGCTGCTTTCTGGAGACCATCAACTTACCTGCTACACAAACTGTAGCGGCAGTAACAGCAGCTGGACCTGACATACAGCCTTGCCCTTGGTGTATTAAATCATTCTGATGTAATGTCTAACAAACCACATGACTCACCTATTAAACCTTTTCAGGGGCATGTGCTCTGGCAGTAGGAGAGAGCTTGTAATGAGGCCAGACTCACGGAGGATAAAAGGAACATGTTATGAAAACAAGCTATTGAAGGCGTGCATGCTAATGCGAGCGACTGCATTTGGACATGGAAGAGCTTTGCTGTTTCTGTGTAAAATGTTTCCAATTTCTTATTTCCCATTGCAAAGCTGATTGAGTCAGCAGCAGCTTGCCACTTGCGTTCCAGGTGGCGTGATATGTCTCCTCATGCACTAACTCATATAGGTCATTAATATGCTAAATAAGTTGTAGCCAATTGGCTCCCATGGTGACAGCTCCAAAAGCTTCATGAATAATCAATGGAGCACCTGGAGGCATGAAATTTTCATACAAAGGGTTTCTAGACTTTTGCATTAAGCTCCGAGCGGGGACAGACAAGTGATAGACAAGACTGGCACTTTGAGGAGTTTCAAAAATAAGAAGTGTTATTTTAAAAGAAAATAGAAATCTTATTAAAATAAGAACTAATCTGAAACTCCGGCTCCTGGAGCATTTCTAAGAAAGGGGCCTAAATTGATTCCCTTGCCATCTTTTGGACAGAAGCATGTTTTAGAGTTGGTGAGGGCAAGAGGGAATACTTCAGCTACTCTACATGAACTGCAATAAACTCACCACAGAATAGCAAGGATTCACTGATGGAATTAAGCAGTTCCAGCTGGAAATTAACAAATGACTACTGCTTTTACCTACTTCCTCTTCAAGAATGTATATGCCTGTAGATTTTAGGAGTAAAAGTCATGTGGTCCGAGTGACGCTGGCAAGCGTTGTGAGCAGGGTGTTCGTTCACCCTCTTAAAAGAAGGTGTCTTTCTGGCATTGTTTCAAGGCCTAATGTAGTATCTCGTAGGCCCTTTCAGACAACTTCGTTATGGAAACAGGCAGACCGCAGACAGGAGATGGCTTGTATGTTTCACTATTTGATAAATCAAACCTGAAAATTTGTTAAGTCTCCATAGGGATTGTGAGGACGATAGGTGTGGTCTTGCCTCATGCTTTCCCCAAATAAACCTGTGCCTCACATGGTCCCAGTGCCGGGAAAGAAGAACCTGGAGATGTGCTGACCAGTGAGTATGTGTATAGTGACAGCTGCAAGAACAGAAATGAGGCAGCTCCAGTAATTCCTCCAACACGTGGGGCAGTTCTATGCAAGTGACTTTCTTGCATAATTCTAGTGTCAGAGGAGCTGTAGGACCCTGCACCTCCAAAGCTCTGCCCCACTGCCCAGTCCTCTGTCATTGGTACCAGCTTCTCATGTCGGTGCACTAGGAGGAGCAAGGAAAGGTGTCAGTACTTCATCCCTGCTTGACATAATTTTCATGCAACTGCTGAGAAGGCAGCAATGGCCCCACCCACTCCTTCTGGCATTACTATGGGCAGTTTTCCAATCCCTTGCCACAGAGCCTGCAAATTAAATGTACTTCAGCCTCAGCTGTGTTTGGGCTGTTTCAGATGAGATCCTCAGCAAAATATTTGTGCTCTTTGCCATCTATTCTGACATTGTGTCGGTCTGGGTCATCAAAAAAAGATTTGGAGAGATCTGGCTGTAGAAACACCAGGAATACCATCATGAAGACTTCGTGTACCAAGAGATTTACTGGTGAGGAAAATGTACAGATGTTGGACCTCATCAAAACTGTCACAACTAGTGGTGACTGAGTAATGTAGAAATCTCCTTTTTTCCTTTTTGAACACTTCCATAAGCAGGGGCAGCCCTTACTTTGGAATTAGCGGAGTCTGTCCCCACCAGAACTTTACAAAACTTCCTAAAATCTCTCTTTGCTGTCTGTTTTAACAGTGACGTACAGTAGAGGCCACCTATAGGGTTACCAGAAGGTAACATGTAACTGAAAGGTAACTTAAAAACTCAATGAGTTTCAGCAGTTGGTTTTTGTTTGATTGGGTTTTTTGTTGTTGGGGTTGGTTTTGTTTGTTTGTTCATGGGGTTTTTTTTGTTTGTTTGATTGGGTTTTTTTTCTGCAGTAAGGTTTAATTGGATGCTCTGCAGAGTTCTTGTGCGTTTGTGTGCCCACACAGCAGCACTGCAGCAGTTGTGCTGGCTGACCCAGAAATGCAGCACTAGGCAAGGATGGGTTAGGTCAAGCATTAAAAACGGGTACAGAAGAGAAAGTACAAGGTCCTTTAGAAGGTATTGGCAGTTTTTAATGTTTTCTAAAGTAACAAATCTACATAGTTTCATTTTTTAGTATTACCTTAGAATGAATAACTTACACTATTGCTTTGTACAATGTCGTTCTCTTAAACACGCTGCATTATATGCTCTGGCATACAGAAAAATATCTCCACACAAAAAAGTGCACGAACATTCATACGCATACATACCAGTCTACCACACAATTTTCTTTTGAGATCAAGCATTAGTTAAAAAGCATTGAAATTCTCTTGGCAAGTGTCTTGGTTTGGACACAAGTATCCTGAAATCCTCTAGCACTTTCATTCACAAAGAAACAAAGCAGGGATTTTCCCTATAGATCCCTTAAGGAGAAAATTAAAACACCCACCATCAGTTATGGCATTGACTTCTGAGGTAAAATGTGTCTCTTGTTGGAGAGAGAGAAATTGCCATCAAAAAAACATAAAGTAAGGAATGCTCTTTATAGACTATAACAATAAAAAAAAAACCAAACCAGTTTTAATTTTATTACTCTTGGATGGTGAGGTGAGAGGTGTGCTCTCCCCTGAGGCACATTAGAAAGGTGGACCTACACAGCTCATGTCTGTAGGCTCAAGTCCTCCAGAGAGATTGATTTCCAAAGCAGAGCCCTCATAGAATCATAGAATTGTTAACGTTGGAAGAGACCTCAAAGACCATCTAGTCCAAACGTCCCCCCACCACCTATTACCCACTAAACCATGTCCCTAAGTACCACATCCAACCTTTCTTTAAACACCCGCAGGGACGGTGACTCCACCACCTCCCTGGGCAACCTGTTCCAATGCCCGACCACCCTTTCAGTGAAGAAATTTCTCCTCATCTCCAACCTGAACCTCCCCTGGCGCAACTTGCAGCTGTTCCCCCTTGTCCTGTCACTAGTTATCTGTGAGAAGAGGCCGACCCCCAGCTCACCACAGCTTCCTCCTCAGGTAGTTGTAGAGGGCAACAAGGTCTGCCCTGAGCCTCCTCTTCTGCAGACTAAACAAGCCCAGTTCCTTCAGCCGCTCCTCATAAGACCTGTGCTCCAGCCCCTTCACCAGCTTCGTTGCCCTTCTCTGGACATGCTCCAGGGCCTCGATGTCTTTCTTGTGGTGAGGGACCCAAAACTGGACACATTACTCGAGGTGCGGCCTCACCCGGGCTGAGTACAGGCGGAGGCTGAGTACAGCCTCCTTCCAGGCTGATAAACCCTGCTCTTAGTTAAGTGAAATTGTCTGGTGAAGGGTACTAATGTGAGTGGTGTCCACACTATCTTACCGCAAACTTCTTCCACACAGTGTTGTGCTGTACTGTAAACAGACCTGGTCTCTACACTTAGGTAAAGAGAGCTTGAGGCAGGTGGGGGCTGGGCAGGATCACATCATCTCCCATCTGGCTTCACAAAAAGCATGATTAATATTATTTGTCCTCAATGACTGTCTCATGGGAGCTAGGAAATATGGCTGGTAAGTCACAGAGCCTTTACACCTGTTCTGGTTTTCACAGAATCACAGAATCACAAGGGTTGGAAGGGACCTCGAAAGATCATCTAGTCCAACCCCCCCCTGCCAAGGCAGGGCCACCTAGAGCACATCACTCAGGAACACGTCCAGTCGGGTTTTGAATGTCTCCAGAGAAGGAGACTCCACAACCTCTCTGGGCAGCCTGTTCCAGTGCTCTGTCACCCTCACAGTAAAAAAGTTTTTCCTCACATTAACCCGAAACCTCCTGTGCTCCAATTTGCACCCGTTGCCCCTTGTCCTATCGCTTAGTGAGGCCGAGAAGAGCCTGGCTCCATCTTCCCGACACTCACCCTTAACATATTTATAAACATTGATGAGGTCACCCCTCAGCCTCCTCTTCTCCAAGCTAAAGAGACCCAGCTCCCTCAGCCTTTCCTCATAAGGGAGATGTTCCACTCCCTTGATCATCTTAGTGGCTCTGCGCTGGACTCTCTCTAGCAGTTCCCTATCCTTCTTAAGCTGAGGGGCCCAGAACTGGACGCAATATTCCAGATGCGGCCTCACCAATGCAGAGTGGAGGGGGAGTAGGACCTCCCTTGACCTACTGACCACAGCCCTTCTGATGCACCCCAGGATGCCATTGGCCCTCCTGGCCACCAGGGCACACTGCCGGCTCATGGTCATTCCCCCATTTTGGGTTTTGGATGAGATGGTTAATTTTCTTCATAGTAGCTGGTATGGTGCTATGTTTTTGATTTGTACTGAAAGTATTAATAACACAGGGATGTTTTAGTTATTGCTGAGCAATGCTTACACAGAGTCAAGGCCTTTTCTGCTTCTCACACTGCCCTACAAGTGAGTAGGTTGGAGGTACACAAGAAGTTGAGAGGGGACACAGCCAGGACAGCTGACCCCAACTGACCAAAGGGATATTCCATACCATATGATGTCATGCCCAGCAATAAAAGCTGGGGGATGAAGAGGGAAGAGAGGGATATTTGAAGTGATGACATTTGTCTTCCCAAGTCACCGTTACACATGATGGAGCCCTGCTTTCCTGGGGATGGCTGAACACCTGCCTGCCAACGGGAAGTGGTGAATGAATTCCTTGTTTTGCTTTGCTTGTGTGCATGCAGCTTTTGCTTTGCCTATTAAACCATCTTTATTTCAACCCATGAGGTTTTTGTACTTTTGTCCTCATTCTCTTCCCCATCCCACTGCGAGTGGCTGTGTGGGCCTGAGCTGCTACCAGGGTTAAACCACAACACCACCATAGCTCAGAAACATCATAGGTGGTATTGGAAACCTTCTGGTTCTGCACATGGTTCAAGATTTTTTCCTTCTGGGTCGCAGTCCCCAGTTTTCCAGAGATAAGTGTTGAGGAGATAATCCTTAGAAAGATTTCCTCTCTCACATCTGCTTCCTCCATGTTTGTTTATGTAAGGTTTTTCCTTCCTCCAGTTTGCTTCCAGAGTTCTGAGCTCCAGATTTATTAAGCTTTGCAGCTTTGTTACCACATCCAGAATACACAATTTGGAATCACACATTGATTGTCTGTTTAAGAAATTAAATGCTGCATTGCATATAAGTATCTTTCCCTTTGAAAATAAGGTGCGCAACTTAAAGTAGGCGCAATCAATACTTGCGATGACTGATGCAAAAATCAGGGCAGTGATGAAATTCATTCATGGATGGTTATGGCTTCTGGACATGTTAAACCTTACAAATATATATGTAGAATAACTCAACAAAGTGTGCTCACTTCTGCTTAAACTTGAACTCTATCTACACTGCATGAAAGAATCTTACATGAGATAATTACTAACAGGGATAAAAGCATGACTTTGACATTTTGAACATGCATCTTTCTAAATTCTGTCAGAGTCATTTGTAGTATCTAATCAGCTATAAAACAGATTGGTGGCATCTCTTCTGACATATTTTATGTGCACAAGTTCTCTGTGCTATACCGATATCACAACTACTTGTGGCATTTTAAAGCCTCTCTGGATCACAGCTGAAAACTTGCCCTCATCAAAAAGGACAAGAATGCCGTTGTATTTAGTTATACCAGAATTTGTTCTCATGTATCTGTAAAACCTACTGTGATCAAGGGTTCAGTGGAAGTCTGAAGATAACTGTCGTAGTGATTAATCTGTGAATTTGACTGATATTTTAAAAATGTATCTGAGTAGAAGAATTTTCTTCCACATGAGAACAGCAGAGAATATTAAATCAGGATCTCGTGTGTTCTGGCAGACTTGAGTCCTGGGATCACCTTGGCTTATAGGGGCTGCAGTTACTTACTTGTACTGTGGAGCTGGGGCTTGGCCGGGTCTGCGCTGTGACTCTGCAGCAGGATGAGGTGCAGCCATTCCACACAGGAGCCAGGAGGCACTCAGCAAGGTCATCAGCTTAAATGAGCGGAGGATCAAGACAGGAAAACAGTATAGAAGTAAACAATATGGAATATTGATTGTGAAGACTCAGGTACTTCTGTTGACCTCATTGCTAAATCTGTGACTCATTGTCCCTGCTATAAATCAAAAATTGCTTTATCCCTTTTAAAGCTTTGAGAATTTTGGATAAAAGGCATAGGAGAGGTTAAAAAAAATCTTTATAGTTTATTTGATGGAGAAATGCTTTTTATCCTGAGAGCAATATGGTGTGTCCACTGGGTTTCACTGTCTTCATTGTTCCTCTTCGATCACTATTTAGATAGAAGCATTTAAGTAAAAGAAGTGTTAAAAACCTTTAACTGCTTTGTCTAAATTCCATTTAAACTGAATTGAAAGAGAATCTATTAGTGAGTAAAACATATCTAGCAGTCACAGGGGGCTTGCTCTGCACGGTCATCATGTATTTCATCATGAGGCACTGCAGCTACCATAGAGGGCTGGAAGACTTTTTCCCCTTTTATATTGAAGACAAGCTTTCCAGGGTGCAAATCAGGAGTTCTGGGGTCTTCCTATGGCTAAAAGCCTCAGAAATTGCTGTCCACTTCCCGTGAGAGAAATTTCCTAGACCCACAGATGTTTTCGGTAATCACTTAGCTGACATTGTAGGTCATGTAAGTAAGAAAACCCACAGACATATTTTATGTTATGGAAGGTAAGACATTACAAAACTGGCAAAACCACATAGTTTCTCTTCTCAAGCAGCAGCCTTAAGCCATCATGCACATCTTAGTTCACCAGATAGCACTGAGCTTTGACATATTTCATAGAAGGTCTCCTGACTTGGAGCAAGTTTCTGCCTTCAGCCAGTAAGATCCTTGCTGCAGGTTTAATGTGATAAGTATTGCTTATGTGAGGTTTGCTAAGTAAATATTGCATTTTGCATTCATTTGCCCATTGTAAAGTGTGTTTTTACAGATATCTCACAGACCTAATCCCACAAACAACTGTGAATTTCATAGATCTTACAACCATGAACCTCATTGCTGTGGAAGTATATGGGGAATTGAGGTGGGATAAGTATTGGCTATTTTCAGATGGTCGCTGTCTGATCTACATATGCAATGAACATGTCGACATCTGAGCTATATTTCCTAGGCTCCCTTTAAATTCATAGAATACTAAGCATTTTGAAGGACTAAATAATTTGGTCTATTGTAGATATAGGATGAGGTCAGTCATTCTTTACTTCCTTTCCATTGCCTCAAAAGTTACCAAGGGTCAATAGTTAAGATGTAGATGTCTACCCTGTAAACATCTACACATGGAGAGAAGAATCCTCACCACAGAGTCCAACACATCGTGTTAATCAAATTCACAGAAAAATAACTGTGAGATGTGGGTACTTGGATGATATATGTACACTATTTACAGGGTGGTTTCAAAACATCATCTTTCTTAATTGCTTAGATAATCACAGTAATGTTATGCTTTATTGTGATCTTTCCAAACATCACTGTAAATTATCATGAAGCAACATCTGAGCTTCTCATAGCTATAGCAATTAAGTCAAGCAGAATTCTAAATTATAGAGGTACATTTACAATAATTGACAAGAATATTTGAGAGCTTTGTCTACAGCACAGGTTATTCTGGATGTCAGCTTATCCAATGACATAAACACCATTTTACAACTGTCATTTAAAAAATCTTAGATATGCTTATCTAAGACTAAGTATTGTGTCAGTTGTTTGTTTATCATCATCGACTGTTACAGGAAATGTTATTTAAAATCTGCTGATTCTAGAAAACATTTAATCTCCTAAACTTCAAAGGGCAAATCATGTCCAATAAGAGGCATTGGAGATCCCCTCCCTGGCAGCAGATTCTCTTGATTTTTTGTAAGTTTTTTTTTTTTTACATCCATATCTGAAACAGGAAGAAATCACCTGGATTAGTGGAAGGGCATTGAACTGGTTTGATTCAGTCTGGCGGTTTGCATGTAGAACTTCAGCACATCATACGCTGCAAAAATCAAAGCAATCACAGCCTGATGTCTAATTTGACCAAACTACCATGTGCATTTGGAATGGTTTTTCATCACTATTCATCTTTAAGACATGTGATAGTTCAGGAAAACAACATTTTTCAGTACTATCTTTTCCAAGTTTGGTCCCCCTTCCTTTATTAATGTTTTTTGCTACCTCTAAGCAGTAGGCATGGGTCTGCAGTGCACAAGTTGCTTTTTGTGCACAAGGAAACGGAGGCCACCACAAACCCTGGTGCAGAAGGCCAGTTCACTGTCAGTCATCTGCAGACAGATGGCCCCTCCATTCTCTCACCATATTATGAGCAAGAACTGTGTGGCAACTCCAAATAGACTGGCGCAGTGTGCGGCCACAGCTGGAGGAGCCATTTGAAGCAGTTTGGGTGCCAGGAGCTGCCTCCACACGCGGGATGGGGGTCTGCTGCACTGGCATCCAGCCTGGGAGAGCAGCTGTGGGGGCTATTTCTCAGCCCCACCGTCTGCTAGCCCACTGCCTGCACATGAATACTGGGTCCTTCAACCTGTGCTTTGCTGCCTTGAAGCCTTTCATTTCTTCTTGTGTTTCAAATAGCAGTTTTTTACCTGTAAGAATAACTGGGGCCATTTTATCAACAGTTCCAAAAACTCACATACATTTCTGTCAAATTATCTAAAATCTTTTGTCAATGTATTATTAATATGTAATTAAGATTACACACTCCTTCAGTGTGCAATGACTCGTTATCATCATCGTTGCATGTTCTGCAGACCCAGCTGTGAATTTAGGCCTTGCTCATTTTCTCCCAGGGTTTCTAAACGTGCAAAGTTATTGCTACCCTATATGACCTGAGTATGCTATGACAGCTGTTGAGTTGTACAGAAAAGGATGCTTATTAGTCTCATTTTACAGAGTGAGGAAGCGAGTCATAGAGGTTGGAGCACAAGGTTTACATGAATTTTGGTGTCCAGATGTGATGAGGACATGAGGTTTTTTCCCAGCTGGTTTAGCACAGAATAGCAACACTGCAGATGTTCAAAGCACAGCCTCCTGTTCACTTTAATTCCAGATCTGAGAGCACACTAGTCCACGAATCAGGGACCCGGGAGGAAAACACGGTTATGATCACCTTTATGATCACTGTGCATTATGGAGGACTACAAAAATGATGTTTCTTCCATCATGCTGTCTCAGGAGAGGAGGAAGCCGGGGCAGTGTATCCTTGTCCAGCCCAGGACAACCATTACAGCAACAGACGATCCAAAAGCAATGGTCAACATCATTTGAACCACAGATGACACCAGTACCAAAATAAATGTGGCACAATACTATCAGCTGCCACCTTACTGTTCATCCTTCTAGGCAAGGACTCACTAAAGTCACCTGGAAACCACAGACTGGAATGGGGTTTATCACGACACCAAGCGCCTGCTCCCCACAATTATTTACTCTACCTGGAGTCTTGCACGTGGCCGTGGCAGACATGACCCCACCCATAGAGGACCCAGCAATGCAAAATTGTTGTGGGGCCTTTGGAACCCTCCTCTTCTCTGTTCTGCAGTTCACAATGCCTGCTCTCATCACAGCCCCTCTCTGACCGACTTGTCCCCCAGGACTCTCTGATCTCCAACCTAAACCTCCACAAGTGCTAATGACAAAGCTTTTTACATGAGCATTTTCCTACACAGCCATACTTGTGGTTCTTGGTTAGAAGGGTTATCATATATTCCACCTCTTGGTGAGGAGGGCACACAGGCAGCCTGTTCTCAGCAAGAGCTGTGGGTGGTGCATGTGCATAGCCCATGCTTGGCAGGGGCAGCCCTCGCTCACATGGTAACATGTTCTGGTCACCACTAAAGCAGCCTGGTCAAGCACTCTCAATGAAGGTATCATTTCCAGAAATATTTAGCTCCACATCATAACTCACCTGAGAGTTTTACTGGCTTTTGGGATTTGCAAATGTATGACTGGCTTCTCATCGTGACAGTAAAGGTCACTTTTGTTTTACAAAGATGGCCTGTTTGTCAAAATTCTGAATCACGATAGTGTAAGAGATGCTCACCAGTGATTTTCAGCATGGGGAACACAATATATTCCCCCCCAGCCTTGTTCCAGAAATGACTAAAGTCTGCTCTGGTGTTCACTCCTCCCTCACTCCGCTCCCTTCCAATGAAACAACCCGCTGGAGTTCAGTTTTCTGTGCTTGATGGGAACTGTCAAACAACCCTAAAATAGGCATTGTTATCGACAGCCATTACATCCGAGGCAGCTTACTCCAGCGATGAACAGGTATCCATTCTCCTTCCACCCACAGATACACACCTGCCATTACTGGCTATCGCAAACCATGCGACACGTTTCTGTGGGCAAGACCTTAATTATTTCCCTCAGTTTCCCCTCGAATATCCTTAGAAAACTTGCCAGTACAATCAGTTATGGCTGAGTTGGAAGTCTGCTGATTCAGAAGGGAAGAGCTTGTTAAAAGGTCTTTTAAGAAATTGGATGCGCTGCGGGTGCAGAGTTAAAATTGATGGTGTCTGCGCTGAGGTGTGCAGTAGCAGCGAGAGCTGTGACAGATGTAGCACAGCTGCATATTACATGGCGGCACAGTCACCCCACATCGCGTGTCTGGAGTGTGTGTCATCCTCGGCAAGCTTTATCTGCAGGGAGAAAAAGGGCTGACAGTGAGCCTGTCCCAGCAGCCCCTTAAGCCTGGAGAAACACCCCTACGGTAATACAGTTTTCTAGCAAAGTCTAGTTTACATTACAAGGAAGAAAAAAAAAAAGCCCACTTTCCTTTCATGTTTAGCAGTTGCCTTGAACTTGTCTGAGCACAGTGACTTCAGTGATTTTCTGGACTGACAAAGTATATTTTCTCTGGAGCTCATTACAGAGCTGGGCTGTGTCAGAAACAAAGGAGTGGCTTTATGGGAAGACTTGAAAGAAGAGAGGGCAGAGGGTTTGCAAGCCTGCTCAAGAAAGGCATTCAGTGCGAAAGGGCCAGTGAAGAAGAAGCTGAAGAGACAGTTGCAAGAGAATTTAGCACATAAAAATGTGTGCGATGCTACACAGAGCGTGTGTATGTAATATTCATAAGGCTGTCTTTTAGACACACTCTTCCTCTAGATTTTGAAGCTGTCTGAAATCTGCAGACTTTCAAACCACTTAAATATAATAAAGCCTGCACTGATTATATCATGATTGCTGACATTTGGTGTCTGTCAGTCTGAAATAACTTTTCCTCCTTGCTATAATTTCCTCTAAAAAGCAAAGCAGTGTCAGTGATTTTCCACAAAGCTTTCTCCAAACAACTCCTGCCTGAATGCCTTGGTGGTTTCTTTCCGAGGTCAAACACTATTGCCCCAAACCTTTTCTTTTCTCCCCGCTTTTACTGGATTTGTTTGCCTGGTACTTCTGTGTCTGATGCTCTTGACTGACAAACTGGAGTGCTACCTGTGTATAAAAGAATGTTATTAAAAAATCTTGAAAAGATCCTATTAATGTTTTATTAGCATTTCTTTTCTTCCTGAGACTGAATGACAGCTTACCCAAGATAGCTGATTTTAATTATTTTTTTCAACCTGTATTCCTCTTGTCACTGTCTCTTCCAGCATCAATCCAGTCAGATGTTGTTCTTTATTATTACCATAAGGCCTCAGCACCCTATAATTACTCTACAGAATTTCTTATCTTTTATTTCTGAAGCTTAGATTTTTCCCTTCTTTACTTTTTTTTTTTTTAAATATATTTTGGTAAGATCTGTAATTAACCTTGCAGCTGTTGATAGTCTGCTTCAGTCTGTAACTATTATACTTTGCGTAGCTGTTTTCTGTCCCCACCCCCTCTTTTCCTGCTCGACTGTTTGTGAGGGCTGACTACAATAACGATATTCCTGTCTTCAGAGCCATGAACAAAATATATACAACAAATTCCCTTTGGGATTGCTTTGCAGAATCCATTTTTAATGCTAAAATGATTGAAAGTCCTGCTTTTAATAGCACACTGCACATTTCCAGACATTTCCAACCTGCAGTTTCCTGGGACTTGCTGGGGATGGGCGATGCAGAGGAGAGGGCTCCCTTCCCTAGAAGGGAAGCAGCAGGAGCCCTACACCGGCTTTTGTCCAGGAGGGGACCATGTCTGAGCTGACAGAAATCAAATATAAACAATTGCATAGATTACACGACTAGACTGCTTTCCCTGGAAATGAGTCTGTGCCTTCCACTTGAGAGAAGGAATTACAGAAATAGGAGAGAAACCATTTCAGATCTGTGATGAAAAATATATGATAAGGCTACTCTCAAGGTACATTGCTTTGTCATTAGATGTAAAAGGTTTCTTTCAGGATACTGCATTAGTTTCCTAGAATTATGACTTGTGAGTAGAGCTAAATGCAGATGCAGTGTTTCCATGATAAAGGTCCTTTGTTGTATTTTTACAGAGGTACCACTGCCTTGGGTGGACTCATTGACATCGTTGTGCTTGTAACATCTCTAAGAGATTTCTTTTTGAAAAGAAGAAAACTACACCCAAACAGAACACATAAGAAACATATATAGTGAAGGCATTGTTTCAGCATTTTAAGACTTCTATTTAGCCTTTTCCATGGACTACTGAGAGAAAGTCTGTCCTCCAGTGATGGAGCAACCGGGTAGAGGTTGTTATAGACAGATCTATGTCATCAGTACTCTCCTTGAAGGCTTCTACAATGTCCTCCACCTTGAAATGCAGAGATTGCCTTTGTTATGTGCCAGGGATCATTCAGGGCTTTCAAAACCTCAGGTGTGAAATCTTCAGAAGGGATTATGGTTTTTGAAGTGGTACAAGTCAGGATTTTAAGCTGTGTCCCACAACACAAGGACAGAACTGAAACTCTTCCGCTTGTTTGATTTCTCCTTGAGTAACATGCAAAATAAATTGTATCCAGTTCTTTGTGGATAGCTTCCTAACCTAGAGCTCGTGATAAGAATGACACTATATAGTGTGCATTTGTAAAGGCAGTTGACATGGATTTCAATACAAACTTAATTCCTTATGTTTCACTGCTTTGGTTTCAACATCTCATCTTCTAAGAGTCCTTGATAAGGAAAATCAGAGCTGGGAGAAATTCGAGCAAGTCACCTTCACTACCTTTAGCTGTTTAACTGCAGCCAAAGCTGGTGGCCCGGGTTCACCATACCACTGATGAAGAGAAACGGGCCCTATCAACGAGCAGTTCATCCCATGCTAAGACACATGCCTAAAACAAAAGAGTGAATTTGCTTCTAAAGGTGCCTGTCTTTCTCCAGGGATTACAGTGTGTGTCTTGAATAAGGAGCACAGATTAGACACTTAACTTTTCAGCAGGTAATTTTATGTTGTGAGGAGCCTTTTCCATGCATCTAAGTGAGAATCAGTTTTGAAATTTAGCTGTCCTGTCTTTACCCAGGTACTCACATCATTAACTTTTATGTATTCCTGAGACAATAATATACATAAAGATCTCTCAGTGAACATCTGTGGAGTCCTTTGAAAAGTATCCCAAACAGAAAAACCAAAATAAAAATTAACAAATATTGCAAAAAATTATTTTCAAAATTATTTTGAAAAGCAGACTGAGCAAAATCCAAGAGCTCTGTTTTAAACGGAACAGCTCTCTGAGCAGCATTTGCTGTACTCAGCAGTTCATTTCAATACATACGGTCTCTGGGACTATAGAAGAAGAGATTATGAAAAATCCCGTCATATGTTACATCTCAACATGTGTCAGGCAACAAATTCATTAGAATCTGGTACTTCTTCCTTACTGTATCTCAGGAAACAAGAGTAAATTGAAAGTTTAACTGTGTTGAGTTTCACAGTAACCCACAGTGGAGACAAAAATTTCCTCTATCACAGTAGAGATGTAAGTCTACACTACACTTCATTGCATGTTGCTGCTCTCCTAACAAATCTAGCTGCTCTTTCTCTCTCTCCCCTTTGGTTCCTCTCCGTAAATCTTGTCAAATGCCAGGACGCGCTGTGGCAGTCAGAACATTTGAATTCTCTCCTTCAAACTGGACCCATATCGGATGTGAAACCATGATGCTCAGTTGTTGTGGTTTTTGGTATCAGGCAACTCTTCACAAGTCTGTAACAATGGTGTGCAGTGATCACACAGAGTCCTGGAAACCAAAGGACATTGTTCATGTCAACTAACAAGAATTAACTTCTTCAAGAAAAATGAAACAAGATGAGAAATTCAACATGGCAACTGGAATGTATTTCTGTCCTGCCAAATTCCTTCCATACTAACCTGGTTATTAGTCCAGATAACTCTGTCTCTCTTATCCCTTTGACCCCCAAATTGTTATCTATTTGAAAAAGCACTTTTTCCAATTCAGGCAGGATTCTTTTCTTTGTCTATGTCGAATCAGCTTTCCTGCCCAGGTCCAAACTGGTTTTGAGAAAAGCTGACATCAGTGAAAAAATTGTCACAGATAATAGTTTTGGAATTGTCAAAAAACAGGCACAGTCAATGAAATTGAATCAAAGGAAGCACCTTTTCACACAGTGTATAGTTAAATTATGGAACTCATTGTCGGAGGGTGTGGTGAAAGTCCAATGAATAAATGTTTTTAGTAAAGAACTAGGCAAATATAGGACAAGTTCATCGGTGGCCACTGAATGCAAAGGTCAGATTTGACCATCCCTTGAGAATAACAGTCAACAGTCAACAGCAGCTTCCTGGAGTGGATGGGTTCTTGTTCCGGCTCAGCATGGCCTGTCTTATTTTCTTGAGCCCCTTAAGTGTTTGATAAAATATGGTTATCCTGAGCCATTCTTTTCTTTTTCATCTATTTTTTCAAGGCAGACCCTAGTGGGTTTAAGCCTGTGCAGAAAACACCTCATAGGTACAATATGTATCAGTTTTATTCCAATTCACCAGTTCCCCCTTTGTTGTCATTTTACAGTCTGCTCATTGAAGTCTTTACATACAAGCTCTAGCCTCAGCTGATTGGGAAGATCATTTTCTCGATATATCAGTAAAGATATGAACAATACTTTGATGTATCATGCTTGGAAGAAAGACGCACCTCCTCTATTACCACGATTGCAGAAATTATATTAATATTAATTGCAAGGAAAAATCACAGATTGCACATAGACAGTGCCAAGTTTCAAAGAATCAGAGATGGAAAAGCCCAATTATGTTTTTGGCTGCAAGGCAGGCTCAGTGTGGGATTGCTCCTTGATGTTCATTTTCCATTGTTTCGACCATTTCTCCTGGTGAACCACTTTGCATGCAGAAAGTGGAATGTGAAAGAAAAAAATAGAGCACTTGAATCTATTACTACAGTTACATTAAAACTTCAGTTATTAGTGGTTTCAGAAATATTAGTTTTATCTTACCTATTTGGAAGCAGAATTATTTGGAAAAGCTGACCAGTGGCTGGAGACTAAGATAGCTGCTTGCTGAACCACTAACTTCTTTTCCCTGACTCCAGCTTTCAGGGCCATAGGGAGACATCGTCTGCTATCTGAAAGATCGTCCTTGTCCAATTTTGCCATCACCAGTACTGCAATCAAAGTAAAATGCGAATTAATTACTGAGTGATTAGAATATCTCCATTTTCCTAAATATTCTTGTAAGTGGTCTTGAGAATATATGTCATTGCACTGTTTCATGGTTCCTAACTATTTCAATTTTTCTTTTGCAAGGAAGCACTAACAAAAGATTTTAGCTTCCAAGGCAGTTCCTGTAAGTTATACATTACTAATGCTGTTCTTGGTCACAAAAGCCCAATCAGAGTCCCAGTTTGTGGGATTTTTAATCCATCTCAGCAAAGACAAAGGAATGATCTCTTTCCCAAGGACGTTGCAAACTGGTGTGAAATGCAAAAGTTTGGGACAGATGGGGTCCATAAATAGAAGGTGAGTTTTCAAGGTGATGGAGAAGGAGAGCAGCAAAAACACAGTCCTGTGGTTAGGTATGTTAATTTCGTATGCATCTTGGTGGTTCAAATAATGTTAGGTGTTTGGTTTTGTTTTATGTTGAGTTTTATTTTTTCATTTGGGGTTTTTTGTTCATTTGTTTTAATAAATAAGTGCGTTTGTTATCCCTGGGTATTTTTCTTCTGCGGTGCATTGGTGGGCCTGGGGTAGACACCGCAAGTAAACTGTGTTCTGGGGGAATCCAAACAGAGCAACAGACTTATGGATAAGATCTGTGGTTAGATCTTTTCTTTAAAATAAAGCTCCACTTGTGCAGTTTCACTCATCCATCTGGATAGCTTGAAAACAACAGCTTCTGCCTCTAAGTGTCTTGTTATAATTCTAAGTGCCACGGAACCACCGGTCTATTTGAAGTCTTTTAAAAATTGATTTAGTGTTCATTAAAGTCTTCCTCCTCATAGCCTACTTAGTGAAATGGTATTGTTTGGTTGCTTTTGGAGAGTCAGGGATCACAGCGGAGCTCTTGCACTGCCTTCTAGAATTTCAGCCGTTTTTCCTAACAGTGAGAAAAGAAATCAGGGATCAGATGGTATGGTGTTTCTTTTCTAATCTGTATTTTTGCTGACACAGGGGGATAGACTCTGGTTTTGTACACTTAGATTGAGATCCAACATGACTTGTGATAAGACAGTTACACCTGGTTTTAACAGTTTTAACAGTTTTACCCTGGTTTAAAAAAAAAAAAAACAACAAAAAAAACCCCAGAGTTTGGAAAGACAGATATTCTTTTAGTTTGTGCTTGGTTTTTACAAGTTTCCATGGGTTTCAGTCACATCCCCATGATGGTTTTATTATCATTCAGTCACCTGGCTTTAGGATTTAAAGTTTATCATCACTTTTCTGCAAAATAATAATTTATTTCTTGCCTCTTTCACCAGTCACAGACCAGTTCTGCTGAAGTGTTCTCCATGCCAGGGAGAAACTTCTGCCACCAGGGCTAAACACATCAGAAAATAAAGGGAAATTTGACCAGACACTTCATTTCAGTGCATCACAACAGCAGTACTTCTACGCTATGCTTTGCTTTGCTGAGTAACAGACATTTTCAGTCTTTTTCAACTAAGAGACCCTTGTTTTTGAAGCATGAATCCCTGAAAAACAAATTTAAGCTTTCTGATAATGTCCTTTTCTTAGTTACTTTTCACATCTCCCAAGAAATCACTCCCAGACCGCTGGCAGTTCACATGTTGAAAACTACTTTGCTGTAAGAAAGATAAGGACACTTCAACAGCAGTGTGTTGCTCTTTGAGAATTTCACTGTCTTTATCTTAAGCCATCCTCTAATCCCTGTTTCCCATGTGCCTAGTATTTTAATGGAGCCTTGTCTTGGCTTTGCGGATGCTTCCACTTGCACTAGTTCTCATTTGAAAGCGAGCAAGTTCCCAGGGACAAACTGTTTGCCACAGGAGCGCTGGTCGGTGGCGTGGTGTGGGCAGTGTTTGCGTGCTCTCAGCACTGAACTGAAAAGCAAGAGAGGACAAATTCAGAGGACAGAGCTGAAATATGAACGTCCAAGTGCTGTAGCATGCTTTCAGCTTGGGCGTTTCAGCTGGACTCCTTAATGATATGTCCACAGCTTATCTCCAGGTTCATGCAGTCTTCCTTACATTTTCTCAGTAGGTCAACTACGGTGACTTAATGTGGGCTTTTGCTAACTGTGAGCTGGACTGAAGTACCATTTGTTTTCATCTGAAGGCCCTATATCTCCATTTTCAGTGTTTTGGACACTCCAGTTAATTCTTCTTTTTTCTCTCAAGAAGCCATTGAAAGATTAAAAATACCAAAATCCCTCCCCTTCTCCCTCCCCCAAAAAAACCCACCCAAAAACCAAAACCCAAACAAAAATTGTGAGAGGGAAAAAAGCAACCACCACCCCACCCAAAAAACAAAACCCAAACGAAAACCTTGAGAGGGAAAAAACCAGCCACCAAAAGGACTTTAAACATGTGTTATACATGATAGTAACAGCTGCAGTCTTGTTGACAGTATAATACCACTGCAATCCCCAGGATATAACTCAGATACTGAATTTCAGACTGCAAAAGAATGGTACTTGAAGATTATTGAAAAGAATTATGTTTAGGCCCACTGGAAGGGGAAAGAAAGTTTAAGTAAAACAAAGAGGAAGTATGCTGGTGGTCCAGTGCAGAAACCACAAATGCAGACTGGTAAAAACAAGTTAGTACCCCCACAATAAACGTATTCAGCTGAAATGCACACTTTTTCTGCTAATATCTTAAGTTTTCAAGGTTTACTTGTTTTTAGTGCTATTGTGGACTGAAGCACATGGTGAAGGCTGTTGCTTTGGTATTGATACGCTGTTAACAAGCAATGAACACATGCTAATATTAGAGCAATGGCAGGAAGAAAAATAGTATCATTGATATAATTGAAGGATATTGAGAGAACAAGACTCTTCCTTTAGAATGAACAAATGGCAAGAACAGTTGCAAGGAAGCTTTTAATGCTTTTTCTCTTCTTTAATTACAGTGATGGTTGCTTTGAGAAATAAGTAATTGCAAAACATACCTACTTTGAGAAATAAAACCATAGCCCTTGTTCCAGTTTCTATTACGAATCAAAGTTTCCACTCTGTTAATACTACCTCCCAAAAAAATTTCTGGAGTAAATTAAACAAATTTGTTTGCAGTATGATAATCTGCTTCTTACCTTCTGCTAAACCCATTAGTTTTATGGGATAAACAGTTCTTAGAAAAGATAAGAAACTCTGTAATAACCCCTTATCTCTAGCAATGGCCTCTGTGTTCAATCTCCTTGTTACGCTTCCATAGGAAGAACCTAACAGCAGAGCCTTGCTTGGGAGCAACGCCCAGGTCCATACTGCTGAGCAAAGGCCAGCTGGAGGCTCTTCACTTTACCTACCTCCTGGGACGACCTGAGGGTTGACCAAGAAGATTGATTCAAAGTCCCAAGGCAAAAGTTCAGGTGTAACTGTCTCCCATAGAGCACTTTGAGGAACACCCACTTAATCTGTGAGTGTGCCCTGCTGTTCTGTGCTTGATCTGATGACAGCTCTATCCCTTGCTCATCACAGGCTGGTCTGAATTCCTGCTTAGAAAGGTCTCAGTTGCCTACCAAAGGACAAGAAGAGTTTCTGGAAACTTTTGTTCAGCCTTCCTTCACAGAAGATGCAAACAGATCTGGTGGGATTTGTATCAGCCTAACTTTGAACTCATGCAAAGCGGATGAGCAGAAGGCTCTTGTTTGAGCAGTGGAGAGAAACAGCTGATTGTAGAGCACCAACTCATCTATTTTAGATGTCTAGTTTAAGATGAAGTGAATCACACCATGGAAATAATACACACAAGGAAGTTTTGTCCAGACATTAATATCAACACTGTAGATTTTTATCATTGGTCAGATGAATCCTACACAAGATGCTGGGCTTCAGGAGGAACCCAGAATTCATGTCTTCACCAAATGTAGCCAATCCAAGAGATTTACCTCCCAATTTAAGCAACAGAAGTAGAAGCAAATGCTGAGAGAGGTTTAACAGTGTAATGTCTCTGTACATGGTTCATTGCTGTCCTATCAGTGATACTAGTCGTTACAGGGCAAGCAAAAGCAGGATCCAGAATACTCCCAGGCAAGAAAGCAAGTGACCGATGTTCAACTGTACTGATGAAAATAATAAAACAAGATTATATGTGACAGAAAATCAGGACCTCAGAGTCAAGCACTACAATCAATGCATCCCAGATCCCACTGACTGTCAGGATACACCGTAGTTGAAAACAGCCATAATATGTCATTACACCTAGTTCTCCCTTGCCATTCACTTGAGTTACATAGAACAATCAGCAGTGTGAAAGGGGATAGAAGGAAGGAGAAAATTCACTGAAGGTTCCCACTGTTCAGAAAGATGTAGTATGACAATCTGGGTCAGTTTGCCTGCAAAACAGGAGTACCAGAGTAAGAAAGGAACATCCATGGACACAAGCAGTCCTGCTGCAATGACTGAACAAAACCTCTCTTACTTCACACAGGGATGGGCTGTCAATACTCACATCACCAGGTCCTACATTTTTAATTGAAGGATAGTCATGGACAGCTGAATTGTGGTAACTGCTATAGAGAGCTACTCTGGATGACATTGACTTCTTTAGAGATAGTTGGGCTGTAGGAATGACCAGAGAAAACAGGCAAGATCCTAATGGGTAAAACCTCTAGGTATTCAGAGAAATTGGTAAACATATATATTTATCTGCATAGAGAGCTTCCCCAGCAGCATTTACTATTTCTATAAGGGAAGATTTCTTTATAGATGGGGGAGGGTTTTGGCACAGAATAAACCTGTGGGAATGTCCGTGGTCTTTTTGGTGAGCAATGCTGTCCAGAGATGTTTTCAGAAAAGATTCAGCTTCCTAAATGGTTCTAATATAATATGGCAATAATATTTACCAGTTTTAGCAAACAATAATTCTAGTGATTTACCTTTTTTTTCTTCAAGTTTCTCCTGACTCAGGGCACAGCTGCTCCCAAAGTGTGTACCTCTTCACGTGGAACTACAGGTACTACAACAACAGAGAGAACATGGCCACTACAAGAAGAAAAGGCACTTACGTGATGTTAACTTCTTCCTTACTAGTGAAATGAAGGACTTACACTAGTATAGGCCTATACATACAAAGCAAGAAAACGTCAGCTCCTGGAAGACAGATGTTGGCAACTCTTTAGGTAACCACTCTGACTCTGAAAAGATTCAGAAAAGATTTGGTCAGTACCTGGAGATCTATTACAGAGGATATATGCAGTTCTCTTAAAACCAAAGTAGTTTTGGGGTTGGTTTGGGGTTGGTTGTTTTTTTTTTTTCTTCTTCTTCTTTTTTCTCTCCTCACTATTTTCTCTCCTCACTATTCTCTCCTCACTATTCTCACTATTTCTCTCCCCCCCCTGCGGGGGAATGGTGGTGAATGTTCTTACTGAGTCGCACTTGCTGCTCTGTTGGCCTACATAGAGCAATTCTGTGGAAAATTAAATGCCTGACACATACTTCTTCACATCTCAGCCAGGTCAAGCAACCCAGACAGTCATAATAAACTAAATTATTCTCTTAATCTTCAGAATTGTCAGATATTTTAAGCCACGTAACCTTCTTTTGTGGATGCCAGCTGTACAAGTGGATAACTTTTTATCTAAATGGTCAGCAAGTGTAACTAAAATTAACAATTACATAACAAATAATTACATAAAAAATTTACTCTTATTGTTTCACACTGCTTTGACCTCCAGTAAATATAGGGCTTACCCTGCAGTATTTGTTTTGCTTTCATTGGTAGTTGAGCCTGGGTTTGGACTGAATGGACTGCAAAATCCTGCCAACACTTAGTAAATTCAAACGTAAATCATGGTTGGGGAAAAGCTCAGGCAAGCTTAAGCTTGTCTTTCAGGAAAGAAGCTTTACAAGACTGAAATTTCTAGCAGTAATAAATTCTTCCCTTCTTGAATTGTTTTTCCACCTTTTTTTCCTTTTTTTTTCTTCTTTTTTTTTTTTTCCCTTCTCCTAGAGTATAGTTATGTTGCAATTTTAATGCTTTTAGTGAGCTTCTGGAAATCAGTATCAGAACATTATTTACATCTTGAAGCCAAGCTGTGTCTGGAGAATTTAAATCACATCATTTTTATGAGATTCTACAAACCAAATGCTGAAAAGTCTTCTGTGGCAGTTTTCTTTAAAGCAGAAGAGGGAGCAGAGGGGAGGGGAAAACAGAAAAAGAAAGAGAAACTTTGCACTGTAAATTCATATTTCAGTTTTCAGTATTAATAATTCCTCAGTGCATCTGTATTAACATGGTATCCTTGCTGTAGATTTGATTTAGAATAGATTTACATATAAACTATACTCTGATACTGAGGTTTTTTTCACAGAACCTGTGCTTGATCTGGCCTTAATTAAAAAGAAATGTTAGTAAGTGGATAGTAAGATGTACAAGCTATTCTTCAGAGCTGTGAAGAGTGTTTCATGCCTCATACACAATACAAAGGAGAACAAAAACCTGTATATACATATAGCAAGCATGCAAATCATGAATCTGAACTGGAAGAAATGCAGCAACAATCTGAAAGATTGAATTTAAGAGGAGAAATTGACAGGATCATGTTGATGGATGTAAAAGAGAGGTGATAAAAACACCATTAAATTTTTGGTTTAACAGAGGTAATACCAAGCTGGGAGGAGTGGCTGACACACCTGAAGGCTGCGCTGCCATTCAGCGAGACCTGGACAGGCTGGAGAGTTGGGCAAAGGGAAACCTTATGAAATGTAACAAGGGCAAGTGTAGGGTCCTGCACCTAGGGAAGAACAAACCCAAGCCCCAGTACAGGTTAGGGGTTGACCTGCTGGGAAGCAGAGCTGCAGAGAAGGACCTGGGAGTCCTAGTGGATGACAAGCTCTCCATAAGCCAGCAGTGTGCCCTTGTGACCAAGAAGACTAATGGTATGCTGGGGTCCATCAAGAAGAGCATGGCCACCAGGTCGAGAAGGTTCTCCTCCCCCTCTGCTCTGCCCTGGTGAGGCCACAGCTGGAGTATTGTGTTCAGTTCTAGGCTTCCCAGTTCAAGAAAGACAGGGAACTACTGGAGAGAGTCCAGCTGTCCAGTAGTTACTGGGATGATTAGAGGACTTGAATGAAAAGGCTGATCGAGCAGAAGCTGTTTAGCCTAGAGAAGAGAAGAGTGAGAGGGGGTCTCATCAACACTTACAAATACCTGTAGGATGGGTGCCTAGAGGAAGGGGGCAGACTCTTTTCAGTGGTGCCCAGTGACAGGATGAGGGGCAGTGGGCACAAAGTGGAACACAGTAAGGTCCATCTCCATCTGAGAAAAAACTTCTTTATTGTGAGGGTGACAAAGCACTGGAACAGGCTGCCCAGAGAGGTTGTGGAGTCTCCTTCTCTGGATATATTCAAGACCCATCTGGATGCAATCCTGTGCAATGTGCTCTAGGTGATCCTGCTCTAGCAGGGAGGTTGGACTAGATGATCTCCAGAGGTCCCTTCCAACTCATATGCATCTGTGAAGGTGTAACATAAAGTGATAATTCTAACATGAACAAGGCAGTAGCAGACATTGCAGATCATGAGAGCACAGGCCGTGCCGCATTCATCCCATCACTCTTTCTATTCTTTGTGTGAAGAGAATGGCTAACAAATCAACCAGTTGGAGAAAACAGTATGAGAACATCCAGGTGCTTTGTCAAGAACTTTCACCCTATATTTTATTAAAGTTATACGGCCTGCTCACTGAAGCAAGTTAAAGTCGCAAACCACATTCTCTTCTTAAGTAATCTTTCCAATCCCATTAAAGCAAATGGAACTGCACAGAGCAACAAAAAGCAAAATTTGTCCTTATATATCCCTCCAGGAGCAACCTAGCCAGCTGCAGAGATGAAATCCCAGCAGAGATTAAAGGTGTATGTCTTTTCTAGGTAAGGCCTGATTGGATGGATTCATATCAAATCTTACTACTTCTATTTTTTTTTTTCTGTTAAGCTGTTTAATTTTGAGGTAATTGATGAGCCTGTCTGATTACTGATATATATTAGAACTGACAGCAATATCTCAGAATCGGTTATCTTTTATTCAAGACATAAAAACTAATCACTGCAAGTGGGTCAATGTATCTTAACAACAATAATTCTAGAATGATAGAATGGTTTGGGTTGGAAGGAATTTCAGAGATCATCTACTCCACTCCTCCTTCCACAGGCAGGGACACCCTCCACTACACCAGATTGCCTGAAGCCCCATCCAACCTGGCCTTGAACACTGCCAGGCATGGGGCCTCCACAGCTTCTCTGGGAAACATGTTCCAGTGTCTCACCACCCTCACAGTGAAGAATTTCTTCCTAACATGCAATCTAAATCTCCCCTCTTTTGGTTTAAACCCATTATCCCTTGTCCCATCACTACATGCCCTTCTAAACAGCCCCTCTCCAGCTTTCTTGTGGGTTCCCTTCCAGTACTGGAAGGCTGATAGAAAGTCTCCCCGGAGCCTTCTCTTCTGCAGGTTGAACAAGCCCAACTCTCTCAGCCTGTCTTCATAGGAGAGGTGCTCCATCTCTCTGATCATCTTTGTGGTCCTCCTCTGGATTCACTCCAACAGTTCCATGTCCTCCTTATGCTGGCATCCCCAAAGCTGGACTCAGTACTCCAGGTGCGGTCTCACCAGAGCAGAGTAGAGGAGGAGAATCTCCTTCCTCATCCTGCTGGTCATGCTTCTGTTGATGCAGCCCAGGACATGGTTGGCTTTCTGGGCTGCAAGCACACATTGCCGGCTCAAGTTGAGCTGCTTGTCCACCAGCAGCCCCAAGTCCTTCTCCTCAGGGCTGCCCTCAGTCCATTCTCTGCCCAGCCTGTAGTTGTGCTTGGGATTGTGCTGATTCACATGCAGGACCTTGCATTTGGCCTTGTTGAACTTCATGCAGTTTGCATGGGCCCACTCCCCAAGCTTGTCAAAGTCCCTCTGGATGACATCCCTTCCC
>VWZZ01000856.1:115131-168918 GCA_013399095.1 Psophia crepitans | reverse complement strand
CAAATCCATGTTTCTCCAATTTAGAGACAAGGATGTCATGCGAGACAGTGTCAAATGCTTTGCCCAGCTCCAGGGAGATGACATCAGTTGCTCTTCCCTTATCCACCAATGCTGTAATCCTGTTGTAGAAGGCCACCAAATTTGTCAGGCATAATTTTGCCTTGGTAGAGCCATGTAGGTTGTCACCAATCACCTCCTTATTTTCCATGTGCCCGAGTATAGTTTCCAGGAGGATCTGCTCATTGATCTTGCCAGGCACAGAGTTGAGACTGACTGGCCTGTAGTTCCCTGGGTCTTCCTTTTTTTTCCCTTTTTGAAAATGGGGGTTATGTTTCCCCTTTTCCGGTCAGTGGGAACTTCACTGCAATGCCACAGCTTCTCAAATATGATGGAGAGTGGCTTGGCCACTTCATCCACCAGTTCCCTCAGGACCCGCAGATACATCTCATCAAGTCCCATGGACTTGTGCACCTTCAGGTTCCTTAGATGGTCTCAGACCTGATCTCCTACAGTGGGCAGTTCTTCATTCTCCCAGTCCCTGTCTTTGCCTTCTGTGACTTAGGTGCTGTGGCTAGATCCCTTGTCAGTGAAAACAGAGGCAAAAAAGTCATTGAATACCTCAGCCTTCTCCATATCCTGGGTAACCACGTCTCCCATTCCCTTCCAAAGAGGGCCCACATTTTCCATAGACTTTCTTTTATCACTGACATACATACTGAAGCTTTCCTTGTTGCCCTTGTTGTCCCTGGGCAGATTCAAATCTATCAGGGCTTTAGCTTTCCTAATCTGATCCCAGGCTGCTTGGACAATTTTTCTGTATTCCTCCCAGGCTACCTGCCCTTGCTTCCACCTTCTGTAGATCCCTTTTTTGTGTTTGAGCTTGTTCAGGAGCTCGTTGTTAATCCATGCAGGCCTCCTGGTGTTTTTGCCTGACTTTTTCTTTGTTGGGTTGCATCACTCCTGAAGAGGCCAAAGTCAGCTCTTCTGAAGTCCAGGGTAGTGAGCTTGCAGTGAGTCCTCCTTGCTTCCATAAGTATCTTGAACTCCACCATTTCATGGCCGCTGCAACCAAGGCTGCCCTTGAGCTTCACTTTCCCCACCACCCCTTCTTTGTTGCTTAGAACAAGGTCCAGCATGGCACCTCTCCTCATTGTCTCTTCTGTCACTTGGAGAAGGGCGTTATCATCAATGCATTCCAGTAACCTCTTGGATTGCTTATGCCCTGCTGTGTTGTCCCTCCAACAGATACCAGGGTGGTTGAAGTCCTCCATGAAGACCAAGGCTTGTGAACACAGGACTGCTCGTATCTGTCTATAGAGGGCCTCTTCCACTTGGTCTTCATGGTTGGGTCGCCTGTAGCAAACCTCCCACTATGTTGTCACTTGTCCTTGCCCTTCCTTTAATGCTGACCCATAAGCTGTCAGCTGGGTCCTCATACAGGCTGAGCTCCATGCACTCCAGCTGGTCATTGACATAGAGGGCAACACCCGCTTCTCATCTCCTCTGCCTGTCCTTCCATGTCAGCCTGTATCCTTCCATTCCAACACTCCAGTCATGATTGATATTTTGCATCTTTAGTCAAAATATTGCACAAACATTAACCAATTAACGATTGCAGTGGTGCTACAGCTTGGTAAGTCCAACGCATTTAATTTTCAACTGTATTTGTCTTTTTATAGCTAAGAAAAGCAAAACACAAACAAACCATATATTATGCCCAGCATTGCGTGACCCATCTGTTTCCATTATCTCTGGATGAAAGGTTCACCCTCATGCCACAACAATGGAATTCAGGCTGGATTTGCTGCAAGTTCACCTCGAGCATAGAAGGATGAGTTCATACAACTACACTCTCAGACCTGTCTACCCTCTCATGTAGGCGCCTGAGACAGTCATAAGGTGGGTTTGTGACATTATTGTCTTCTGACCTTATTGTCTGTTGTGAGGTCTGTAGATTTCTTAGTTTCCTGACTTAAGGCTCACCAGGTGCATGAAGTTTTGCCCCTGTGTACATACAAACCGTATTGCTGTCAAACAGCTCATTTAGTGCCTAGGTTGTGTCAGGGTCTTCCCTGCCTATGGTGCCTGGGAGAATTCACTTGGTACTCCATGACAGAGAGCAGCTGCTATTCTGAACAAAACTACAACTGGCCTCTTGTCTCAAGTAAAGCCTCAGTGATGCTGGACTTAGTATGTGGTAGAGTTTGGTTCAGCTCCTTCTGCTGGGGTTTAAACCTTCATTTTCTATGTTCCATATCAATGTAATCAGTAGGCTATATGCAAGTGGTGAAGATTCTTCCAATGGTTTGATCCCTTCTGTACCACCACACTCAGGAGGGTAATGCTAAGCCTAAACCTCTATTTCTCCTTTGGTGTCTAACTCCCTTCCATCATCTACATGACAGATACCCTTATTCATGCCCAAAATGACACAGAGGAAAACAAAGTAGTTATCCCCTTGAAGAAAACAGGGTGCAGAAGAGAAAATAATTACTCTGAAGTCTCATTTCTAGAGACAATTTAGATACAGATGTCACTAGATTTCACACCTTCTCTTGAGAGTCTTCTAACCCTAACCCCACACACCCTGAACTCTCCTGTGCTCCCAAAATACTATACCCCATAGGCCCATACACTTATGACACAGATTCCATGATTTACAAACACAAGTCTAGTGGGTTACTAAGCTGTCTTTGCTTTATTCAGCCACCTTGACTTTCACTGTTGAGAAGCCCCGTTGATTAAATAGCACAGGATCAAGAACCAAGATGATGGGCTATTTATCTCTACTCACAGGGGCCAGGCCAGGACCAAGCCAAGGAAGATAAATAAAAAAACCAGCTCTGCAGCTTTCAGTCATCCTTCTGTCCTGTCAAGCTGCTTTAAATTTAAGAAAATTAAGTCTGCATATATGACAAACAGTGTTAATTGTTGACCTGAAACAGATTAGCACACATCTGCATTATGCCAGGTTGCAATGGATGTCTGATTTCTGAGACTAGAGATGACAATGGAGCCCCTCTGCATGTCACCTCAATGTGTGTCAGGGTTTCTCACCAGGCTCACAGGCTGGCAACTTCCTGCTATCTCGGCTTACTTAGCCTTCAAGCAAGGGAGGATGGGTACAATCAATAAATCCTCCTCCAGAGTTTCCCCATGAGTTTTCTTCCCAGACATGGTCTCCAGAAATGGCCAGAGAGTCTGTCAGATATGTGGTGTTGATATCACTAATATATTTAGCGGCATTGACCAGTAGCAGTGGCCTTTCCCTACGCAGTCCTCCTGGGACTGACAAATAAATAACCTAATTCAGGCAACCATGCACAAAGTTACAATGTTTTACTGTGGATCCAAGGGAAGAAACTCTGCTGGTAGGGTGGGTGTGGACAACAGTGCAACATCTTGTGTGTCTCTAGGTGCTGGTATACTTGCTTTTAGTAATTTCACAGATATATCTGAAGGTGAAATCCTGACCCTGACTGTCATTTCCATTGCTAGTTGCTACCCAGTCCCAAAAAGCATGGCCACCATCATCCAGGCAAATTCTTCTTGAGGATGTACTCCACAAGGCACATGGGTCCCAAAAGCTCGTCAATGCATAGCTCAGGTGCCAGAACACAAGCTGTGGGGAGAAGATGCATGTTGTTACCCCATTTTAAAAGAAGCAGAAAGGAATTGACTGGCAGTTGGTATTGGTAGTCCATGGTCTTCTTTTCCTATTAGTTTTTTCTGTGCCTTGAGTAGGAAGCTACTGGAGCCAACAGCCTTTCTTATGCTGGGTCCTTTGTTTCGCGGTCCCTACTTTCCCAGAAGAGTTCCCTTCAGCCACCACTACCACCAAAGAAGATGCTATCTCTACCCCATAGATCGACTTACCAATAAGGCAGCCTTGACCAGAGCAGGTAGAGGCATATGTACCTTTTTTTTTTCTTTTTTTTTCTCCTTCTTTTGTGTTAACAAGACACCTCTTCAGCACAGTGATGAGGAGGAAAGACCTTTCTTTAAACTATGTTCGGGAGGATCACTTATCTATTTCTACATCAGACTGGCCTCTCATTTAAATTATTCCACATATGTGTATTTTAAAATATATTTGATAACAGTTTTGACATTCTAAATGATGTACTCATCAGAATTTTGGGGCCCTGTATATTTTTCTTTCTCACAAGCACAGTGTGTAGGACACAGACTGTCTAGAGTCTCATATCTAGGTAACAAATGTATGGGAGGGAAGAAATTGCTGAAAGGGACTGGCTGCCTGCATAGGGAATTTAACTGTTTGGCCTGATAGAGTTTTTCCACTTTGCATGAAACCTGACCTGCTGACCCTGTTGTAACCCCACAGATATTATAGATGAGAAAGAACGGGCTCAGAAGAGTAATGGATGCTTTAAAGAGATATCATGGTTTATTGCATAGGTGTGTGAGGGAAGAGAGAAGTCAATTCATGTGTTTATTTTTTAATAGCTGTGAGGATTGGGAGAACTAATTTACACTTTATCTGTGTGGTATTTTATAATAGGGAGATGTGAGAGGAGGACTCAGTAGAAATGTAATTCATATTTCTGTATTTTTTATGGAGGAGATGTTGAAGGGTGAAGAAGTCTATCAATATTTTAGACTGACTCTGTGAGGAAGATTTCAGAAGGGCTTATTTATATTCTAAATGTCATATTTGTGTACATTGTGTTTAGCAGCTGATTTGGTGGCCATGAGGATTAGTGCAATATGCTTCTGTCTGTGCTTTGCTAGCCCTGTGCGAAAGTCATATTTTAGCACTGAAGAACACTAAAGAAAACCTTTCAGCACATGTGGCATGAAGTGCCCTAATGCAGAACATCCCATCATGGAACACGTACATGGGACGCTGCACCACCACACATGGTGGTAGGGCACAAATGTAGAAAATTATGTGAGCTGGGAAGGCTTATGCACAAAGAGACACAATAGGGCTGTGCTATAGCCATCAAACACTTCATGAATTATTATTACTATGTCACATGAACAAAGCTAGTCCTTTCCAGAAGGTAATGTCATCATTGAACAGCACAGACATGAGACACCCTGCCCAGGAGACCAGGGTTTTCCTTCTGGTATGACAGTGAAAATACGCCCTAAATGCCCTCTAGGTATACATGTTATGGATGTATGAAATGCCTTTTATAGGTCTGTGTTTCACTGAGAGTCACACAGAGGTCCTTGAGAAAATGGGAACTGCCCTAGACACAAAAAGTGTAAAATAACGTAAGAGGCACTAGGCTGCCCTCTTTCTCCCCCATTTCATATGTGTAACCATAAACCAAAGAGGGGGGGAAGTCAGTGGAGGCAGAAACCCTCACTTGGCTTTAAGTCCAGTTTTTCTGTAAATATGTTATTGTATCTGCCTTAGTAATATGAGCTGAGAGGAGCTGCAAAAATCCATGAAGGGAAGCTCTTCCAAAAATGCTTTATTGCTTCAGCCTTCTAAACAGCTGGTTTCTTTCTGAGGAAAAGCTGACAACTACACCAGACTTTGCTGAATTATGAATTGTACATTTGGGGAGTAAGCTGCAATATGCAATGCAATGAGCAAAGCTTTCCATATGCATTTGTCCAATGATAAGACACAAATCCAAGTCCAAGAGGTGATAAACCCAGTGGTTTGTGTTCCAATCAGTTACAGCTGTGTTCAAAAATATTACCTTGTAAGTGCACATTAGGGGCAATGAAGCACAAAATTACACATGCAAATATAACTCAAGACACTGAGCCTTGTCGTTGAAAAAGAATTCTTCTCTTTTGTAGAAGAGCACTGAAGAGCAGTGCTGTTATTTTGCATTCTGCTATCTAAATTATCACCCTTATAAAGAGAGAAGGTGTAAGAAAGATTTCACTTGGGTACAAGAGTGAGGTACGACAGTGTTGTAGGACAGCATTGAATTATAAATCCTTTGATTATGAGAAGTCTTCCTAATTATGAGGATCACTAATATTCTGTAGCTGGAAAAATAGTGAAGGTTAGGCCTTGACATTGGCAGTTGTGTTTCTGAATATCAGTACCAACCACTCTTCCAATAAGATAATATTATATAGGTTATAGTTATAATGTCTTCATTCAGTGTCAAAACCCCGAGAAACTACAAAAAAGAAGAAATGCCTTTTTCAGCATCCCCCATGTAGGGTCGCTCCACCTGAATGACAACCCAAACACTCTCCAACTTGCAGAGCTAAGGACAATGGGTTCACCATTATTGCTGGGATAGTAGACCACCTCTGCGAGCCTCTGGATCCTTCCATTTGCACAAACAGATTCACAGCACATAGCTCCCATACCTTACCATGTACACAGCACGATTCCCTGCCATGAAACATCTGGCACTGAACTTCCTGACTCTAATTAACATTCTGTTTCCCAGGGCGTTTCTGAAATAATTTGCTGCTGCTCAGTAGTAAACGTAGATACTTAATACCTATAAAGATGCCTGGTAAATTCAGCCTCTGGATACTTCCTTGAAAGGTGTAGTTCAGGTTAAGCATCTTCTCTGTAGGTGGTTAATTAGCAATAAACAAGTTGTCTTCCACATGCTAACAGCAATAATGTTAACACCTTTCCAGAAAAGAAAAAAAAAACAAAACCAGCCTCCTTCTTAAGAGAAATTACTCGATATTGGGAATTTATTATGATTAATCTCCTCAGATGGCTGTAATGCTGATGACTCAGAGAGGCTGTAGGCTCTGCCTGAGGAGCAGACTACAAGCCCAGGGTTTTCTTATTGACAGAGGCTGTGCATGTTCATTAAATTAAGAACACATCTGACTATCCTAAGACAGATGAAAAGTGAGGTGATGATTGACAGCACAATGGGAAAAGGGTCTCAAACATGCGTGCAATGCAAACAAAAACCTTGAAATGAGAGGAAGACTGACAACAGAAGTCAAAGCAGGTGAGATACTAACAGAATCAGGGAGGAGACTGAGACTTTGAGAGGACTGGTCTAAGGGGATTCAGTTCTGTATCAAAGATGAGCTGCTGACCTGGAAATATGAAAATGGCACTAGATATGACTACTCTCTAGTTTTATGCTTCCTTCGACATTACAATTGGAAGTGGATACCTAATTCAGAGGAATCTGGACACAAGGGCAAGAAAGGATTGGAAGGCTGGCAGCCTCAGACAACACTTTTAAGTTCTGCAGAAAGATAAGGGTCACCAGTACGAAGACAGTTCCTGACTGTCATTACCTCTACTGCCATTCAGCTCTTACCTGGATGGGGTATCTCATGTGAAGATAAAAGTCACAAAATCTGACAAATGAACAGGAGTATCAAAATAATAGATACATAAATCTGCAATTTGTCTCATTTTTGGCTTATAGAGAGAAAAATTTGGAAGGGTTTAGCCTAGGAGGTTTGGGACAGCTCTTGCAGATTGAGCAGAATGTATGGAATTACACAACAGAAATCCCACCTTGAAGAACTAGCACATGAATAACAAGTAATCCTCACTGCTTTAATGACATTTCAGTTTGGAGAAGACAATAGAGGTAAAATTCCACTAGATGGAATAGTTGAAGCAGATATTAGCAGGCCATGTGTGGAAACATAAGTTTTGGGCCAACACATACTATTATCTACTTGGAAGAGGAGCAGAAACTTCTAAAATAAACATTTTTGCTCATGTTGGGAACAAACTGAAGCAGTACTCTTATGAGGTCTTCAGTATAGGACTTGAGTAAAACAGAAGATTTTTACCTAGGACCCTTCAGATTTAGGATCAAGTAATTAAAAAAGAATATTAGTTATTTAATAATATAGTAGCATTAGTATTAGTAGCAATACTTTTATAGTTATTATAGATATATTTAGTGACTGAGATAAAAAAAATCCCATTTTTGCTTCAGATTAAATGAAACTGTCTCATTTAAGGATTATTGAACATTCTTTATTGTATTTTTAAAGCTCTTCCATTTCAAAATGCAAACACTGTTTCTGATATTTGTGAAAAGGTGAAACAAAATATCTCACCCAAAGGAGAGCTCTTTCTTTTGAAAGCATTTATACAAAACATTCCAATATTTTCAAAACTTTCTTCTGTCCTTTTTTTCTTAAAAATGTTTACAAAAACAGAGAAAATTTTGACGGTCTGATTCTCAGCTGTTGATGGGCAGCTACTAATTATGCCAAAACTACTTTTTTCCTGAAGTTATTACATTTGAAATCATTTTCTCCTGCTCTAGGTCAAAACCCAGATGCACGAGAGCGGTGATGAGAGCTTGACTCTCAGGGAATAGCTTAACCTGAAGAAAGAGATAATATCATGATCATATAGGACTGTCTGGGAAAAGACAGAGAACTCCTTTCACCAGGTCTCTCTTTCCCCTGAAAGCCTCCTCCCTTTCACCTTTTGTTGCTGGCATTTTTGACACACCACCATTCTGGAAATTGGAAACCAAGGCTGCCATGGTCAAGCAATATGTCTCGCTCCTTTGTGCACCTGGTCAATAGTCTCCTGTATCCCTGAACTCAGGGCACAGATGGTTTACACAGCTGAAAGACCTACCACACTCTTGCTGCAATATGATCCACCACCAGGATTTGGTTCCTTAGGCAGAAGATATTAATTGTAATTTGACTGGATGGTTAAAACACTCTAATGAATTTTGAAGATTCATAAAAAAATCTACTTAGAGAATATAAAAATTTCTGCATCTTTGTTATATTTAAAAAAACCCACTTCACAAATACTAATGTATATGTGTTCCAGAACATTTATAGAAGGAGACTTTGTTACATCACTGCAGTTTTTCTCAATCTGCATTTCCTGGATATCATTAGTATTGTAGGATCAATAAAATGATGTCATGAGATTTACTGCAAAGCATTAATCCACATTTATTCTGCTGTTCTTAGAAGTTGAACTGGTGGAGAGGCACTTCCAATAATACTCTAATCTGAACCAAACTCCCAGTTTCATCACTGAAAGTCATACAAGTATATTAGATGCATAAATGTCCTCCTGACCCAATTACTCCTAATGGGATATACATAGGAAAAATCAATGTCACCATCTTTTAAGTGATGCATTCAGAATGCTTGAGAATTGACCTCTATTGCATTCATTCATTTTCAAAACTTTTGCCTCTTGTATAATATTTGCCTCTGTGAATCAGAGCAATTATCAATGGGTAGCAGCACTGTCCTGCGATGTATAAGTAAGTATTAAGGAGCAAAGACAAAGTACAAGCAAGGCTGTCATATCAACTTCAGCAACTGGTCTGAAAATGTCCTCTTGATGCTCACTAGAGCTTAGAGGAAGGACAATTGCCTTCAAACAAGCAGAAAGAATGAGCTCTAAGGACTTGTTTTAGATGTTTCTGCCTATCCCACCTGTGTATCAGAAGTTATCCCAGTCTTTTTAGGGGTAGCAGCACTAGCCACACTGATTCCCAAGCTAGCATCTGAACTTAAATGCTTGGGAAAGTTAGTCTGGAGAAAGACAAAGAGTACAAACAGAACTTGCTAAATGCGAGCTCAAATCCTTCTATACTACCATTGTGACAGGGATGGTAACTTCTGGTAAGCCAGTGGAACAGTCAGATGGAGATACAAACCACTATGGAGAAATTTGCAGGAGCTCATCTATCAGACCCCTAAACACTTTGTCTCCTTGTAGGAAACTGCCAGTTGACAGCTGAAAAAGGACAATTCCAATTTCTCCAGCTACAAACAAGGTCACAGCTTTGAGCTCAGCACCCGTCTTGCCTGCCCTCCGCTGTTCAGCTCTACCCCTCCTGCCCTGCAGGAGCACAGACAGTGGGAGCTCTAACCTGGGGACTGCAGCCCTGAGCCTCTAGTTGCAGACACAGCTTTTCTCCGTGTTTGTTTTGACATCGGTTTTGTCTGATATACATGCCTTTACAGTTAAGTTTGGGAATACTGTGCTTCCCATGAAAAAAGTTTTCTGAATGAGTAAATATTCATAATTTGTTATTATATATATTATATAATACTATATATTGTATTGTTTTTGTGTTTTATAATGAATTAATGAAAAGTAGTTTTCGTTTCAAGTTACTGATGTTGGAGTTTTCTTGGAGGCGTTGGACCTGATTTTATTTACAGTCAATCAGTGTACGGTGTAATCCGCTTAAGTTGTCTGAGATGTTGCAGTGAAACTTGCAGGACAGAAGTTCACTGCTTTAAGCCTTTTTTCAGTTTTACTTTCTTTTTCACTGTCTTTCCCTCCAGTTCTCATTTTCAGCAATCAGATCTCATTAAAAGCTTCAGAACATTCACACAGTTAAAGGTATGCAGCTGTTGATACTGATGTCTCTGTAGTCTGGACTCAAATTTATTCTTATGGGAAGCGTTCTCAAAGCTGAAAAGTATTGCAGTTTTTGCAGAAACTTTCCATGACTTGCTGTTCATCTCAGCAATTATCATAATCTTCTACTTTTCTTACAGGTGTTTCATCTTTTTCAAATAATAAGCTGGAATCAATACAACATAGAGTGATGTTTTTTAGGCAATTCACATAATTTGTGACCCTAATTGCGACCTGCTTTTGTTACATGTAGGCAACATTTGGTAACAGTTAAGATTGTATTTTTAAATAGAGGGGATCACATCTCTTGTTACGTGATATTTTCCTAACCATTAAGTGTGTGTAAATCTAGATCTGAGCACCCATCATCTCTCGGCCAGAAACTGAGCTGCTGGACCAGGAATGGAAAATTCATGGGTGCAGGAGAAAGTAAAAACAAAAGCCAGCCCAGTTCCATAAATTAGTAGCAAGATTGCTTAGCTGGAAGGAGACCTGGAATCTCCAAGTTCTGCTCCTTGAAATATTTCCACTTTAACCATTGTTGATTGTGTAATGAAAATGCACTGCCCAAGAAGCAAGGGACAGAGCTTTGTCTCTCTTCACCTCCCCAATTAAAGCCTTAAAAGACATTTCAGTTCCTGGCAAAACATATAGACTACCATTGTGCAAAGAAACTCTGCCCCAGGAAGTGGTGACTGTGAAAAGGACACAGAGGTGTTGGTAAGGAGCCAGCTGTGGATCACCACATCAGCTCCCTGTGTGACGCTACACATCAAGCAGCTCTTGAAGGTGTAGAGAAAGGAACTTGGAGAAGAAGAAAACTTCTGTATGGAAGCACTGGCTAAAACTGGAATAATGTATGGGAACACTGGCTAAAACTGAAATAACACCTTGGCAAATTGGAGAAGATTTGGAGAAGAACCTTGAGAATGAGCAGATAACCAAACTTGTCATAAAAAAAACTAAGGAATTTAGTCTTGATAAAAAAGGTTGTTTGCCTCTAAGGGATACTTGTGGGGAAAAAGAAATATTTGCTAATATTTGCTGCCAATTTAAAATTCAAGATCAATAGTTTCTCAAAAAGAAGTGTCATCCTTTCTTCAGTATCTTTTATTCATGAAGCCATACAATGATCCTCGTGGTCCTTTCAGACTTTATAGTCAGCGAATTTATGACCAGCATCAATTGCATGTATAGTGGTAATATTGAGATGCTAGATTTATTTCTCATTGTAGCTGTGAAATCCATGCATGAAAGGGGCTAAAAAAATATAATGTGCATTTTTTCAAAAACAGGTAACTTAGCTTTTCCAGATAAGGTTGCTCTCTGCATTACCTTCCAGTCAAAGCAAATTTTCCTCTTGTATATTTCTAAGCCTAAGACCTCTTTGCTTTTTCTGTCTTAAGCATTTTTAAGGAATTATTAACATTGCTTGATCGATTGACTCTTAATTTCAGTACCATTGCAGAATCCTCAGATTCTGTCCAAGGATGAGATGCTATAAAAGTGTGAGATATTGCTTCTAGGAAGGGAAAAAAAGTGCCCTCTAGAATCTGCTACTTTTCAATGTCAGATATGCCACTGTGTATGTTGTTGGTTTTTTTTTTAATATTAATTAATAACAAACTTTGTCACATGGTTATCCGTGCATGAAAACCTCTGAGTACAAAAGACAACCAAAATAAAACCTCGGGCGAAAACAGTCAAGTGATTCAGTCAGATGAACATAGCCTGCAAAATCCTAATAGATCTTAAGACAGAAAGTAAGGAACACCAACAAACTGAAAACCAAGCGACAGAGAAAGAGGAGATGTTGGCTGCGTGGGATTTTATGCATTGGCACAAGGATGGTATGCACAGGAGTGGTGTTTTGCAGTAATGGCAAGGAAACGGAGGTATCCTCAGTTATGCGTCCTCCTAAATATTAATTAAATATTAATAATGCATCCTCCTAAATATTAATTAAACTATTGTTGCTTATTGGTGATGCTGATGTACAGTGTATGATAAGCAATTGTCAGAGCACATCACAGCCATTGCTCCTCCAGAGCTTCCTTTACTTTCCTTTTCTGCTGCTGAAGGACATGTTTTACCAGCAGTTATATATTTATCAGCTGATATATTTTATCTGGCAGTTAGTTCTGACAGTCTGATTAATTGAAGCCTTCTGTTGCTCTAAATCTCTTAATTTTAAGAACATTTTAATCAGTTTCTTAATCTTAAGCACATCACTGTGCTTTCCATACCTTTGTTTTATTCTTCCCTCTCTGATTATTTGGTTTATTTCCAATATAAACTCTAAGGGACATGAACTCTCTTACTGTACATGTTTGCTCAGAGGCATCTGAATTTGAAAGGCGTACCTGAATACTGACCGAAACCTCTAGGTATTACCACAACACAGACCCAATAGTGTTGGTTCCTTCTAAAATGGGAAAGTAATTAAAAAGCATTCATCCATTCTTGCTTAGAGAAAAGTCTGTAAATTCAGGTTTGGTTCTTACTTTTTCCCTATCACTTCCAATACAAAGTGATCGAAAATGAAAGGAAAATAGAACAGCAGAGTTCCTAGTCCCCAGTTTATTGGAGTTAATCAGTAAAGCACGGGTTCCACACTGCCTAACTGGACTTGCACTGCAATTTCAGGTGCTAACAAAGTGCCAGGGCTAAAGCAGATGAAGCTCCATGTCCAATCAGTAGATATCCCCAAGAGAAAAATCTGTTGGCCCGGTTTAGACATAACAGCTCCTCTGGGGAGAGTTCAAAAGCACTTGCGTCCATTGACTATATAGGATGTACTGACCTGTGGAGCATGGGTTCTCAAGGCTACATGTGTACCAGTTCATTAAATTTTTTGGGACAGCTCTCTGTAACTAAGGCAGCCTGCGTGCATGCTGCAGTCAGCAGTCTTACCCTCCAAAATGGAGTAGCTTGCTTTAAAACACTGATAGCAAAGGTTTTCCTCACCTAGGCTGTGCTGTCATTGAAACTCTTGCTGGAAGCTGTTTGGAAAAGTGCTGCTTATTGGAGAAAATGTTTCCAGGATCATTCCAGCAATTAAACTCTATAAATAATTAAGTCCCAGTGCTTAGTTGCTGTCCCAGACTTAATAACTTACTAGCGCAGACGTAGACTACATTTTCAAAAACCAGGAGCAAGTTAGGCAAACTGTATCCCATGCAGAAAGTCTACCCCGACCACATCTCTGAAACGGATACTCTCTTTCTGGCAGCTGAGGGGAGACAAGAATAAGATGTGTAGGCTGCAACCTGAAAAATGAGGGGAATGCTTTCTTTTTTGTAATTCCCGTACGTGGTATTTTATAAATGAGAAATGGCCGCTCGGTCAAAACTTGATTAGCTCAGGTTATTGCAAAAGTAAGAGTAATAAATCTGGAATATTCCTTAAAACTAAGCGGCCATTTAATACATTGCAAAAAAAAAAAAAATCCAAGAAAAATTAGGTTTAGCAGATTTCAAACAAGAGTTTGACTATGCAGTTGTACTGGTTAACACTTAAACGGAACATTGGGAGCAATATAAAACCTGATGTTTCAAGTTGTAAAAATATTCTTAAATTTTAAGGATTAGCATGAGATCTTCCTGGCAAGGAGATGGGGACAGATTATCCCCCATGTGCCTGCTGTGGAATTTCCTACATGTTTTTCCAAAGCATCTGGTGCTGGCTGCCATCTGAAATAGGCGAGGCTGAATAAGCCAAGGTTTTCTGCCCCCCTGTCCTCCCCAAATGGCACTTTCTGTGCTTCCAAATTGAGATGGAGTTGATTGTTTTTTGCTGATTATTTTTTCCACACCATTCAGCACATACACTGAGATTTATGATTTCTGGGTCTCCTTTTGGTTGTCATTTTCCCTGGTTTTATTAAAGTGCTAGCTCAGGGACCATTGCAATATGGGTTGCAATCAATAAATCTTCAGCCGTTTGCACTTACTTTACCAGAAAAGTTGTATTTCTATATTTCAGTCCCCCAATTCCTGGAATGTTTGCTTATTTTTCCATTGTTCCCTCTCACTTCCTCAACCAACTGATGTGAGTTTCTGCCAAAGTACGAGCGGTCCCAAGGAGTTAACAGCAATCTCCCGTGGAGCAGCACCACTTGCACCACTGCTGCTGTAAGGGAACGCGCGCTCAGGCAGTTTGCAGCAGAAACCAGCTCTTTTCCTCATGAACGGTCCCACAATCTCTCAGCAATGGGGAGATTGCTGACAGATATGGGGATCTGCAGCTCCAGCAAATAAATATTCAAAAGATTCGTTGCATTCCCAGATTACCACCATAACTTCCTGATCGCAAAGCAGCAATTAATTGATCTGCCACGTGACTAAGATTTTTATCTCAGTGTTTGCGATAGCTGCTCTGGGCTTCCTATACCTGTGCATTCTCACCTCACATGCGTAGACCGGCAGTGGATTAAAGAGAGAAGTGTTGCAGGAGCTGTCACTTTGGACATTTAATTAGTTTGAAGTACAGAGAAAGTGGAAGAAAGGTCTCTGAGTTAAAAAAAGAAATGCTGGAGGCTTGACAGCAGTACTGGAAATCCCCCCTCCTGACACATTCACCCAGTCACCTCCACAGCCTGTGTACTCAGCCAACTCCAACAGATACTAACAGCTTCTCTTCAATGGATGATTTCTAATTAAGCATTTTGAAACATATTTGAATTCTGGAGGAACTTTCAGCTTGCACCTCCCTTGTACTTTAATAGCAGTAATGTGACAGTTTGATATTTCTACTTATTGGATTATTCTAATACATCCACATGCACACTCATCCTTTTTAAGTGGGTGAAACAGAAAAAAAAAAAAAGAAGAAAAAGATAAACTCATCCAATCCTATTTTTAGGTAAGACTTCGGGCTCATAATGAAGACACAAAGCTTCTGGAATGGATTTAAGTGTCACACAGGAGGGTTACACACCCTGTTTTGGGGGGTTACTCTTGGCTGCTGCAGTCTCAGCTTCTCAAAACGCATCATGTCCCCAAGCACGAAATGCAATTGCCAGCGTTTGCCAGTTTTCCAGATTTACAACAAAGGAAAGGGGCAGCAGCCTGCTGGCCAGTTATCTGAAGGAGAAATTAGAAAAACACCAGCTGGTGTCCGAAGATGTACATCTACTAGTCTAGGAATCTGGGGAACGTCTTCAATAAAAGTGTTACCTGAACACTTGAGGGTTTTACAAATCAAAGCTTATCCACAAAAGACCATCTTAAAATTAATCATCTGGTTTACAAGGCATTTGTGACCAATGCAGGCATGTGCCCTGCTTGCTGTAAAATGCAGCTGAATGAATAAACTGCAAGTGCGTGGCACCTAGCAGGACTGGGACCTACACTTATCACAAAGTAACTATGTTAATTTGTAGGACACCAGCAAAAAATTAGGGTAACAATTAAGTAATAATTAAATTTCCAGCAGGCCTGCAGAACTTTGTCTTGAATCTGAACTGCATTTTCTTGCTTTGTTATTACTGAAATGTCTAATGATATGGTATGCTATAGGATATGTATGAATAGTAAGTAAAAGGATATGAAAATGAAAAAGAATTCATTACTACTACAGGTGGGATGGATCTCCACCATGTTAGGTACTTAAAAGTTAAGTTGTCCCAGTCTAAGTTAAATCTGAAAGTCAGGAGAAATATCATCATCTGCTGATGCTCCCTTCTTTCTGACCGTGATAAGAGCAAGCGCTGTGTGACTAAGCTAGACACTTAACTAGTAGGCAGCTGAAATTAGTCGGGGAAAATCACACTTTATGTGACCTGGCTTATGAGGTAAAATTAGCATCTATCAGACTGTGGGGGACTGCTGTAAAAACAAAAGGGAAGAAAATGGTTTCACATAGAAGTGCTCGAAAAAACCCACTCCAAAAAAGATTCTTCTGTAAGGCTTTTACCTCCCATTTCCAACGGATTACTAGCCTCATTGCTAAAGCTGGGGGCTAGGAGCAGTCAGGGTAATAAAACAGTGACTTTGTCTTGGCAAAGAAAGTATGAACATGATAAAAAGAAGGTGAACCTTAGAAGCCTCATGCTTAGATGCTGGAAGTGAGGGCAGATTCATGAGTTGAAAGAACAGCATATACCAGGGGAGATTTCAAGAATCTTTAAAACCTCAGCATTACCAGCATCTCCCTGGAATATATGCAGAAATCTGACAAGTAAGATTTTTATTATTTTAACACTTTTTTATTTTTTTTCAAAATGCTTCTGTTCCAAGTACGTTGCTTTAAGGAGATTGTTTCATCTCTGGCTATAATTGCTATCGCTCCCAGCATGAGGAGACATCTAGATGATGGATATGCCAGAGGTGCTAGGGTAATTGCTGTCAGTGTACATAGGATTTCAAACTCCAGGTCTGGCCTGAAGATGGGAGAACCATGCGCAGCTGAAGTGATGATCAGACCTCAGAGTAGGTTACACGGAATGAAACCAAAATGACAATCAAGACATTAAACACTCCAGCCTCAACCGGAACCTCGGTAGTTCAAACATGCAAAGAGATTACAGTCTGGTTCTGAGCTGGTTTTGCCAGTTTAATGTTAGAACTTGTCACCTCGCAAAATCTTCAGTACGTTTGAAGGTAAGCACAAGAACCACCTGCCACAGAATTGGATTTTGGGTGTCTTAAAGGGTGCATTGGAAAACAGCTCTTTGAGATCTCATCAGACTGTCAAAGTGTTTATTGATAGCCACTATTTTGAAGGACATTTCCAGTTGCACTTTCACTTCTATGCGAGACCTTTTCCTGTCACTCTGTCCACCATATATCCCTCTTCTCCTCTCACCCACTGTGGTAAAACTAGTGTGAAGCACATGGAATCACTGCTTCCCCCCCTCCCCCCATGCGCTTTTTTCCTTGTTCTTTTGATATACTTTCCAAGGCTTTTACTTTAATGATAGCTCTAAACCGTTTCCTGTACTTTCGTTAATCTTTCAGTACAGATCTTCTCTCAGCAGACGGCTCCTCTTATTTGCATGCCAGCACAATGTTAAGCCCTTTCAGCCTGATTTGAGTGATTGACAATTTTATTTCCTTTTAGCAGTCTGGAACAACTGATTTACCACCGTGGGTGTAACTGCTTTCTTTCTGACACTGCTGATTTACCAAATGAATTGTGTTCTTCTACATTTACTGCGATTAACAGAAATTGGGAGTTAAAATTATGTAAGTCAGTTGCGAACTTACTCTGAGCATTTCATTTAGACAGTTTTTCATCTTTGCGAAAGTAGGCTCCGTGTGCTATCATTAGCTAAGGTATAACGGATACAGATGGGCATTGTAGTTTTATTTCTAAGTAAATAAAAAAAATCTACCTCTGACATACACCTATCATTCATGGAAAAATCAATAATCTAGCAATAACTTCCTGCATGTGTCTTTTATGATTGCTTTTCTCATTCTTCTTCATTCTATGTAACCACAAATTAAACTGAATTAGAAAACAAAGTATTTGCAGTGAGTCCAGGATTAATTTCAGATTCAGGTTTTAACTGGATTTACATTGAAGAAAAACAGGACAAATAGAGAGGTAGTTAATTGCTTTCTTATGTTTTATTTCAGGTTGCTTTCTATTTTGTCAGGAGCAACAATGGTATAGCAAACAATATAGTGATATTTTGAAATGTGTAAACAAACATTACCCTATAGGTACCTCATAGGTTCGCAGAGCTGCTCTCTGTGGCCTTGCTACACCAAACCAGAGCTCTGTGCTCCTAAGGAAGTAGGAGATGGCATCCTTGCTTTGCAGTATGGCTGATCTGAAACTAAACAGTGTATGGGGTAAGGCTGAATGCTTTGCTGAAATTTCCCTCTCATCAAAACCAAAACTGTTTTCGTAGTGGATTGAATTTCAAGGTTTTTCAGCCTTAAAGAAAAAACCTAGTATGCTTTTCTCTCTTCCTCCCCCCATTTGTTAAAATCCTACTCATTTGATAAACATGTTCTATTTTTATAATTTTAAATTGACTTGTTATATACTTACATTCAGCTATAGAAGAAAAATGCTTATTTTGACATGGGATCGAAATCAGTGACATAAAAGTAATTTCTCTTCCTAAGTGATAAGTGTCGAAGTTAACGCTAAGTATGCCTTTCATTTCCTTGCTATTGTATTGTGGAAATATCCCCTCCTGCCCCCCCCTCCCTTTAAAAAAAATAATCTTAATTTAAATCAAAATTTATTTACATTTCATGCATTTTTCATTTCCATCCAGGTCTCACTTGCAGGGTACCATGAAGGAAACAAGAACATTTACAGTATGAAATCTCAGATGTTGTTAGCAGAGGGAGTTAATATATAACTGCCTGCAAGGAGACAACAATAAAACTTCTTTTTTTTTTTTTAACATGTTCTCAAGGTATGGTAAACCTACAAAACTGCTGAGTAACATTAAAGGCAGAAATACCATGCTCCTGCCGACATTGCTGTACTTAAGATCCATTGACGCAAATGCGCAGGAATTGGGTCCAACACGTTTGTCACTCTCAGGAAGGTCCTCTGGCCAGCATCTACCAACTAGAATGTTTGCAAGGATGATGCCATCCTGGAGAGCACACACCTAAAGGCGTGCATCGTGGGGGTAAACGTGTTTAAGCCTTGCTACCAGTGGCTGCTGCAGGTCAGGAGGAGAAATGCCAGGGACACGGTGGCAGCGCTAGTTTGAGGAGCCAGCAGAAAAGTGCCCAGGGCAACAGGCTCGCTAGACAACACAGCTCAGTTAAAACAGCTCTACAGCAAAAGAGAGGAGGAAATTGCAGAGACCCCGCGAGCATCCCACGCTGGGAGTTTGCATTGCCATGTGTTCGCTGTTATTGTCAGCTGCCTGGCTAGATAACACTGACAATTTGGTTTACTCCGGGCTGCAATCGCCCTTCTGAGTGGGACGTGGACCCATCTCCTCTGAGGAGTTGCTTTTGCTCCTCCTAATCTCTGTGGTACGGAAGAAGGTCTCCCCCAGTGCTTGCTGGGCTGGCGGCCCATTGCTAAGTGAGCAACATTTCCAGAGTAATGGATACGGGCAGTCGCGTCTCGGTGTAGGGTCAGTTAGAAGGCACACAGCAGAATGTTTTGAAATGGACATCTGGCATGCAGTAAATGCATTTAGGAAGCAATAAACAGCTCATTCTGAATGACTTCTGCAATTGGTTTCAGCACAAGCAGTTGGTGGAAAAACAAGCTTTTAGAAAGGTCATTTAGTGCCATATATAACCCATCTCTTCCAGTTAAACTGCTTAGCAGTGTACAAAGCAAATCCTAGCTCGTTTCTGCTCTGATAATTAATAGAGTCTCCTACTCTGGCTGGAGCAGTACAAAGAAAGTGAATGTTGTCCTTGTTATTCAGACTTAATAATTCACCATTTGAATTGTCAGGGTGTCTTTGAAAGAAGCTGATTGTTAAAATCCAAGTGCAATAGATGTGAAATATTGTACATTGTATCTTCAAGATGAACGTGGAATCCACATGCTTTTAGTCAGTAGTAGATTGCTGACAGCCCTTGGAAAAGGAGAAAAGATTTTCGATCGTAAGATGTAGTGCTGCAATTTTCTTGCTGATATTCTGTTCAAAGAGTATAAATAAAATATGAATACTAAAGTATTTCATTTTCTAACCGTTAGAAAAGGGGAGAGATTTTCTTCCCTTTATTTATCATTGGATATGATAGACAAGCACCGTGAGCATTAAAAATGCAGCTTTCCAGTAGTAAATAAAAGGATCAGATTTCTAAACTGGCCAGAAAAATTGACACTGATACATGACAAATATATTGTAATTATCCTGAGTGACGCTATTAGTTAGTTCCTAAAATAAAATAGATTTGACTTACTAATCTGTGAGTACTAGAAAACATTGACTCCACATGCTTCCTATTCAAAACTGATCATCTTTACTCCTGAAAATCAATGTGTTTAGTTTGATTTAGATACATCAAGTCTCTTCTTACACAAATGAATGCAAGCAAATCAAATTTCCACTTGTGGACAAAAATTACAGTGCCCCAGGACAGGTTACTCTGATTTTTTGTGCCTGTAAAAACATTATGAAGAGAACTTGGTGAAACGTTTCAGACTTGCATTGTATTAACTGAAAGCATGATGGTGTCAGCAACTGGTTATGAACCTACTCTACGGTGAGTGGAAAAAGCAAGAAAGGATGAGAATTTTGGAAAAGTTTCATTTTAGCATTTTATTTTCATATATATTAAAATATTCAAAATGAAAACTTTTTTTAATTCACTGTAATTTAGAAATCTTTTTTTTTTTTTTTTTTTTTTTTATTCCATTTATTTTTGAAAACTTTTTTTTTTTTTTTTTTTTTTTTAGCGAGAATATTACTTTCTAAAGTTTCTGTTGGTCACCACTTGAAAAAATGGGTCATGCCATATTAACCCAAAGTCCCACCCACAACGTATGGCTCTTTTTTAGGAACAAATGTGTCTCCTTTTCTAAGTACTATTTCTTAATTATTAATTAAGAATCAAAAGACCTATAAATTCCATTTCATGGCACAAGGTAGAAATGTGAAGTTTCAGATTAGCATTGTGTTAATTGTGCGGCCTCCTGCCCAAGGCTTGCTCAGAAACAAGAATTTCAGTTTGCCAAAAATGTCAGTATTTCAGACTTTGTTTTCATTTTGTAGAAGAAGGCAAAGAGCATTCAACCTTTTCATTAGAACGCCAGGAGAACAGTGATCAGTCAGCATGCCATCAGTTTGGGCAGTCAGATGGCATAAGAAGGACCGCTGTGCTCACGGGCAGCTTGGCCCAGGAACCATGCTCCAACCAAATTTGTACTCAGAAAAGCCGTCGCTTCCTCTAACCAGGCATCAGGGGTGGGGGAGCACTGAGTGATCTGCCTTGCACTAATTCTGGGTTAGTGTTTGGCTATGAACTGGTATCTCTTTAGATGATGTAACTTAGTAGTGATGAGCAGTAATAAGAAGAAGGAAGAAATTAATCCTGTCTGCTCTTCCCACATTCCCCAAAGTTCCTGCAAAAACGTTCTTAAATGGTCATAATTAGGCCTGTAAGTTAACGAGCTATTGAAGCTAACAATTCCTGCTGCATTTCCTCAAAAATTGCTACCCAAAGTCATTTGTCTCTGGACCTTGGCCCTGCCTCGCATGAGCTATAACTGTGCTTGTAGCTTGTGCAGACATAGGCGATGTGAATCTCACTAATTTACCACAAATAACATCAAAGAGCTCAGCGTAGGCCAGTCAAGCGAGCACTCACCAAAGACTTGAGGTGGGCACAGCCACTCTCTGTGGATTCCTAAGCTAACTAAGGCAGGTCAGGACTTAAATGCAGACACCATCCCTAGTTCAGAAACCCTGAGAGTCTCACATTGCTGGGTGATGGGGAAATACTCTGGGCAAGAGTTTATCTGTGATAACCGGGGCCCCATGGTCCTTTTGGCCACAGCTGGCGGGAAAGGACTGTGCTAGCTGGAGGGGCTGTCCAACCCTCTGCATAGGTTCCTGAATAATTTCTCTAGCACATATATCTCTAAGAGCATCCAGTTGGAACAGAAATATGAACCCAGTATCAGAGCATTTCATTTTCTGATGAAGCCCACCAAGGACTTCAGTGGACCAACAACATTTCATAGAATCATAGAATGGTTAGGTTTGGAAGGCACCACAAGGATCATCTAGTTCCAACCCCCCTGCCATGGGCAGGGACACCCTCCACTAGACCAGGCTGCCCAAAGCCCCATCCAGCCTGGTCATGAACACTGCCAGGGATGGGGCCTCCATAACCTCTCTGGGCAACCTGTTCCAGTGCCTCACCACCCACACAGGAAAGAATTTCTTCCTAATGTCCAATCTAAATCTCCCCTCTTTTAGTTTATACCCATTACCCTTTGTCCTGTCACTACACTCCCCAATAAACAGCCCCTCGCCAGCTTTCCTGTAGGCCCCTTTAGGTATTGGAAGGCCGCAATTAGGTCTCCCCGGAGGCTTCTCTTCTCCAGGCTGAACAAGCCCAACTCCCTCAGCCTGTCCTCATAAGAGAGGTGCTCCAGCCCTCTGATCAGCTTTGTGGCCCATATTTACACCAGCACAGATCAAATCATAATAAACAGGCCAAGATGCAAAGCCCACAGGCTCACTGGTGTGCACACAAACAGGTTAGCCTCCTTTTTCCTTGCTTATACCTTAACACCACAGCTTTGTCCTTTAATATTTGCTACGTGCCATGCAGGCTGACGAGACAAAGCAGCAGAGACGGAGGGTTCATGTCAAACCCCTTACAAGGGATTAGTGCTGTTCAAGGGCTGGAGGCTGCCAGCCAGGAGAAGGTCACCTGTCTTGCTGGAAAAGTTAAGCATTTCATTGAACACGGAGATTTGACAGTGGCACTCGACACGCCAGTGACTTTATTGCACCAAGCTGAAAGTTTATACACATTAAATCATCTTGCACTTTTCCCAGGATCAGGTTGGGCTGAACACCTTTCAAAGTGAAGCCACTCTGAGCAGAATGGATATTCGTGACAGTAGCTCAAGGTTTTTCTATCTCGATAAAATTTGAAGTATCAGGAGTGCAATAACTAAATAACGGCACAGCTCTGGATCACACCTGACCATTCCAGTCCCTTTGAAAGTTTATGGGATAATTAAACAATTTGAGTCGTTGGTCAACATTTTTGGTTGAATATAAAATAAATTGTGAAAAAAAAGTTGCATGCCTGTATAAAATTGAGCAATATTAGAAATATAATTGTAAAGAAGAATATAGTTGTAATAGAAGAAGGCAATTTTGCTTCTTGCATTCCATTCTTTGGGACAGCAGTACCTTATTTACAGATTAATTATCTGTTAAAAATCAGTTTTAAAAAAATTGTTGGATTGGAAGTGAAGGGAAAGGAGATTGTAAAATGAATAATTACCTGTTTGGCTTCCAGTACTTTCATCAGACTGTTTGTAACCAGAGAATTTTGGGGGAAGGTGGGAGCTGGCTGACTGATGTCCTTATCTAGAGAAGGAACTGCGTATATAAAGTCAGGTTGTATTCCATTTCCAGATATAAATATCAATCTTGGGTATTAATAGACTAGATCATCTGAAGAAATTATCAGCATGTCTTCTTGTCGGTAAAAAAAACGTTGTGATGATTCTGTGCCAAACATTTTCTTGGCACAACCACAATGATTTCAGAGAGCATTTTGGTTGGAGGAATGCCTGCTTCCGATTGTACAGACACTTGCAGAAATGGATGGATAAGCTGGGAGTGGAATAGATCTAAGTGCAGTAGGTGAAGGAAATTGAGATGGGGTCCTCACACAGCAGGTCCTCACACTAATTAAGAAGTGGGAAAAATGAGTGTGAGGATGGATGACCTTTGAAAAAAGTAGCTCTGTTTCTTCTGCTCCCTTAATTCATCCACAATTATGTCAACTCAGCTATATCTTAGCAATAAATATTCCCTTCTATGCTTGAAAAATCTTATCAGTGTGGTTCCAGTAGGCACTACTGTTGCCTAACCACGTCTCAGCACCCAGACAGCTAATGAATGCCTCTTATTCAACAAAAGCCAGGCTTTTAAAATCCACATTGATCAGTTGGGGGGGGAAGAGGGGGTGGAATTTCCCCCCAGAAAACTGGCATCATTCCTCACCTTTAAGAATGGAGTTAAGAAGGCATCTAGCTGTTATCAGAGCTAGAAGCAGCCTGAGCTCACCATCTGCACACAAGGACAGACAGGAATGAATGTTGTCCTCAGGCTATGATGTGTCTCTCGCTCCTCAGCCATCTCCCCTGAAATGCTGAGCAGAAAGATGGACAGAAAGCCTTACAGACCTGGCAGGAGAGGTGGGGTGAAACTGTAGCTCTGATCTGTCTTCAGAAAGGAAATTAAGGTACCTGGTTGTATCTATAAATCTCTTCCTTGTCAAGCCTCATGTTTTTATAAACATTCTACGCAAAGAGTGAACTTAGAACAAACATTCAGCAGGGGAGATGGGCGTGCGGGGGCGCAGGCTTCAGCAAGAAACAAAGCACAGGACAGTGAGAGAGGACTCTATCCTCAGTCGAATCGTCACAAAGCTTTCTTCCCTCAAGAAACAACAACACTCTGCACGGAACTGATCCCTGATTCCACTCTGACCTCTTGGTCAGATGTCACGGTGGTCAACAAGCTGAAAACAACTGCTCAGTGTGTCAGAAGCAGAGGATGCGCCAAGAGTGAGAGACAGGACAGTATCAGTAATATTGTAATGCTGGGCAATAAATTGATTGTACTCACTGCTGTTATAAATGTTTAAATCCTACCCCCTATCGATAGCCCGGGGTGCTGGGTACATTAGCCTGCAGAGGGACACTCAGGCTTGCCTGGAATTCACAGGCAAGGCATGGGATGCCTCTGGCCCACTGTGGACATCCATAGTATGGTATATCAGTGTCTCAAGGTAGGCGTCTGAGGCTCTCACTTCACAATCAAAGAGTAAAAATTAGCATCTTTAGCATTCAATCAGAAAAACCCCAGACTCCGAACACTGATCAGACAAATTACTATAAAGGGAGACTAGAGGTACTAGTTCCTGTATTTCCTACACTGCAGACTCCTTGACTCAGACACAGTGAATCACACCATCAGTGTCTGCATGCCTGGGTTTCCCAAGAGCATCAGATCCCGTAGATACACTCGGAATCTACTTAACTTATGTGGAAAGTGCTCACCTGGCCACAAGAAACAGCAGCTGTGGCCACTCTCAATTGAAAATACAGGCTGAAGGTTGCAGTGCTGTCTAATTTTGGGAAAGGTTACAGCAGATCATTCACTGAGGGAGAAAGTGGAGGATGTATGTACCCTAGGTGATACTGGACTCTGATTCTGCACAGACATTTGCCTCGTGCTGCACGGGTGTGCAGAGCTACCACCTGCCTTTTTGTCTGATTGTCCTCTTTTCTTCGAAAGAGGCATTTGTGATGCTGTGAGCCCAAGGGTTCTAACTCTTGACCACCATCAGGAAACGCAAGCAAAATCATTTCTAGCTTGATTTCTTGAGAGAATAGGGCTTAGTGTGATGGTACAGCTTGCCAGCATTCCCTTTCCCCGCACCGCCAGTAATAGCCTTTGAACCCATCAGTCCCAACTGGGCAGCATGTTGCCACTCTCAGCAGCTGATATCACATGAGCTTTGGTGCTTTAATGAATTAAGACACTGCTTCAAATATTGCTCTTGCTGTAAAGCCAACCTCAAAACATTTTTATCAAGGATTCTCATATCTCTTACTTGAAAGCACATATTCTTTTTTGCATTCTAACTGGTACTACTGCTCACAGAGTGATTGCTCTGTTCCTCCTTCGTTCTACAGGAAGGGCACAGAAACAGTGGGTCTTCACTTCCTCTGCTGAGAGTTACTGGAGGAAAGATAGGGGGGAAGAGAGGAGAAGCAGAGAGCATAGTAATTAACATTAACTGCAGGCACATATGATTAATGTTATTTGTATAATAGCATTTAACCAACAGCAGCACCCTCATAACAATAAGTGGTTTGAGGGAATGTTGTGGCAAATGTAAGGAGCTGCTGTTGGTGGATAATAATGTGCTTCTGTAAAAAGACTCTCTTCATGATTCATGCATTAGAGTTGCAAAAATAACAGTAAAGGGGAAAAAATAGCTCCTGGGTACAAATACCAGACTGTAGCTGGACCTAGTCAGCACCTTTATGAATATTACAAGGACACCGACTTATCACCACTGTATTTTCTATAAAGCACAGCCTTCTTCAAATTGTTAACAGGACTAAATGAAACTAGCTGCAAGCCTTTTTTCTTTATCTGTATCCTGCTTTAGTCACTAGACCTTATAAACTACACCAAAAGAGTATTTTAAATGTTTAAACCTATGGATATTTTTTTGAGAATTATACTTCAGCATTACCTCTTCCAGTAAAAAAAAAACAAGCAAAAGAAAAGAAAATTGTCCCAACATTTTTCTGAAGGCCAGAGAAACAGACAGCTTTTATTCTAAGTGCTTGCGCTGCTGTTCGTCTGCAGCCTACAGGAAATCAGGTCTGTGAGGGTCACATCCTTAAGTCATTTTTCTGTGGCCATCTAATGGTTCGTTCAAGTCACTTTTCCATGCTAGTCCTGGGGAACATTAGGAACGTTCTGTTATACAAGCCGTGGCTCCAGCTCGACAGAGACATGTGTGATATGCTAAATTTAACCCCCTCCAAGTCTCACTGGTTTCAATGAGATTATTCATATAAGTAGAATAGTTCACCAGCTATAAAAATAAGCATGGCTGAGCCATGCATTCAGGATCCCTAATTATAACTACTGTGAGCTACCATTATCTATGGATTTGTTAAGCATGTACAGTTTGCTTAGCACTAGCCATCATTAGACACATTAAAAGAATGTGAGGGTTAAATCTAGATGCCAAAGACAGACTGTAACTATATTTGATCAAAAAATGAAAAAGAAAGAAATATTTAAATTATTTGCTGAATGATAGAAAAAGTTACCCACAATGGAATCTGACATTGTTTTTCTTCTTGGAGGTTACATGCTTCATTTCAACATTTTAAGAGCCTTCTGATGTTCTGATATAACAGAAATCAAAGTCAGGCAGGCATCTTTGGTGCACCTCTGGACTTAGGTCTGTACCCAGATGCAAAAGCAGTACAGAAGTAGCCAAACAAGATGTTTATATGGTATCTGGAATAGGAGCAGGAGTATGAAAATAAGATAATACCTTCACAGAAGCAAACAGCATGGTTTCATCAGTTCCGTTGTGTACAATATTGGCCATTCTGCAGGAAGAGAGAATTTCTAGCTGATATTGCTGGCAACAGCAGATGCACTTTGGGGCATATGTTCCCTTCACCATCTTTGATGAAAAAACAGTAAATTCCACGGGTTAGAGGCAATGACGTTGTTGGAAGCAACACAAGTCTGTAACAACCTAAACTCCTCCGTCTGCTGGTTCCACCCTGCCTTCTAGCCCAGAGATATGTAATTCATCCTTATGCTACAGAACGATACCTAGAAATACCCAGACATATATTTCCAAATCACCTCACAGCAACACTGAAAATTAATTCTGCCAAAGATTAATCCACTGCTATTACAATCCCAATGGTTGATTGCAAAGGAAGAGCAGGAACATGTGGCTTGGACAGGAGCTGGGGATAGGCCTGACCCTTTCAACGTAGCATGGTTACAGATTGGCTTAAACAGATCATGAAACTGTATTCTTCAGCTGTAGTGGGCCTACAGAACAATGTCCCTATTGAGTCCAGCGCTTTTTGCAGACTGTCAAGCTAAAAAGTTGAGCTTTCAGACTCCCCTGCTTCCTGTGAGTCTCCCTGGAAGAGCATGACGGAGAGGTCAGGGATGGAGTAGATGTTTTCTGAAACATATTTACCCATTTACAACTGGGCACTCATGTGCCTTATTAATTGTCTATGGGAATTCACTCCAACAGTCACAAGAATGCCTGTTCAGTTTTCAACTATGTAAGGCAACATAATTTTAGGCAAGTCTTGATTCTACCTGGTATTTCTACTAGAAGTTCTGGTGACGATGATTTTGAGATTTTAGAGAAGGTGGTTATTTAAATTTAGATATCTTAGAAGGGGAATTTGTGGTAATATTATTTTGAAGGTATAATCTCCTCCAGTGTAAATTAAAATTGCTTAATTATTTTCCATATAGATTTCAGCATTATGCACTGTTATATTATCCACTGATGTGCACAATTGATATTTTTCTATCCTAAGCTTATATGGAGACATGAGCATCCTGTACTAAATTAAAATTTATTTCACAAGAGGAGTATCCCCCTGCTAAGACTTTGCTTCGTCTTGGTAAATTGGGTGTTGTGGCTGTTCTAAAAACAGATGCAGCATTATCTGAAAGCTCAACTAAATGCCAGAGAATATGGGTTTTATTTAGAGGATTGCCAGCTTTCTGGCAGTAAGTGTGTTGATCTGTGGATTTTTTGAACATGTTAATTGCATATGATAGGTTATCTTTTCTGTATTTATTGCGGAGTCTAGCAGTCTAATGTTGATGGAACACTAGTGATATCTGCTGAATTCTTGATAAAATTAACTCTAAACCCTTAGTTTGGAGTTCAGATGTTCAGTTAAGAACAGCATAGTTTTTGTTACTAAATTATCTAAAAAGATCTGTTTTAAGTAGATCATGGGAAGTGTTACATGATGGAATGAGGTCTGCTTTCAGTCAATTCATCCTCCAGTCTGTATTGATATAGGGGATTGCCCCAGTCCATGTGCATGACCTTGGACTTGGTTTTGTTGAACCATCAGGTTCACATGGGCCCATTCCTCAAGCCTGTCAAGGTCCCTCTGGATGGCATCCCTTCCCTCCAGTGTGTCAACTGCCCCACTCAGCTTGGTGTTATCTGCAAACTTGCTGAGGATGCACTCGATCCCATTGTCTATGTAGTTGATAAAGATATTAAATATTATTGGTCCCAGTGCAGACCCTGGAGGGACACCACTCATTACTGTTTTTTACTTTTATATTGAGCCATTGATTGTAACTTCAGAAATCACCGTCTGCCTAGTTCTTTATCCATTTAACAGTCCATCCATCAAACCCATATGTCTCCAACTGAGAGGTAAGAATATTGTGGGGGACTGTGTTAAAGTCCTTACAGAAGTCTATGTAGATTACATCTATAGAAATCTATGTAGATGACATCCCTTGTCTACTGACACAGTCACACCATCCTAGAAGGCCACTAAATTAGTCAGGCCTTCTACAGGGCAGGACGATCTATGAATTTTCATGTTTCTTCAGTGAGAATATCACAATTTTATGTGATAGACTGTCCTAGTCCTACTTGTTTATGAAATCTGAAGAGCAGGGAAAAAGTTTGCACGATGGGAGTGTGAGCGAAGATTGTAGAGCACTCATAGAAAAGGACTTTTTTGACCTTAGAAGAATGAAAAGACAAGCTAAATTTTACTCTGTATTTATTTACTTTTCCTCCATGTTTTACAGGTTGCCAAAAAAAAATTAAAAAAAAATGTAGTCTGTTATAAAATTAAATACTATTACATAAGCACAAGGAGACTGTTAACATTATGTTAACTTTATGTCAACTTTATGTCAATTCTGTCATTGCATAACTCCTGTATATGTTGGAATTTTTGCAACTATGACCTTGTATTGCAACTTTCTATACTTAAATTCTAATTCTAGATGGAATGTTAAGAATTCAGCTACTATACTCTACAGAGCATGAGTTAACTAAGAGTTGTTGGTTTAAACCTTGAAATTCAAAACCTGATCATACTTGGAATAATTATAACAGGAGGGATAAAAGTGCATGTTAGACACCAAGACAACAGCCTTTCAGTCTTCCAGTTCCTCAAAACTGACTCAAAAGTCAAGCCACATGTAGGGTTTTCAGTTTAAAGAGTCATATGAATAACTTAATATAAAAAAATCAGGTATTTTTCTCTGTTGTCACTGGAAGAAAAAGCTTCCCTGGTTTAACTAATTTTTTTTTTTTTCCCTTGGAAAATCAAACCATGGCAGATATCTGGCAGGGAAAATTTTCGCTGCAAACAGGTACAATCACAAATTTTAAACAACTTAAGCCTTTTAATCAACAGGACTGATGGTAGACGTCCCAACCTATCTTACAATACATGAATAAGCAATCCTTCAATTACTTTTTAAAGGCTAAGCTTCAAAACTAGTGAAGATTTTTTTACGTTATAAATTGTGCTATTAGCCTGGGTAACACATTGCCACAGGGAATTGTTAAAGTCAAGCTTAGGTAAGATTTAGATTAAAAATGTCCTTTTCTGATTCCAGTAACAAGACTCATCAATACTCAAAATTAATAAGGGATAGAAACATTCAGGGCTTGAACCTTTCAGGATGGGGGTTTAATAAATACATTATTTTATACCTGCTTTTCTGTATAATAATTGCTACTGATTACTATAAGAAACAGATTAAATATAAAAGAAATGTGACATCTCACCTTTTACAGCAATCAAAGAATCACAGAACAGTTTGGGTTGGAAGGGACCTCAAAGATCATCTAGTTCCAACCCCTCTGCCATGGGCAGGGACACCCTCCACTAGACCAGGTTGCCCAAAGACCCATCCAACCTGGCCTTGAACACTTCCAGGGATGGGGCATCCACAGCTTCTCTGGGCAACCTGTTCCAGTACCTCATCACCCTCACAGTGAAGAATTTCTTCCTAATATCTAAACTAAAACTACCCTCTTTCAGTTTAAAACCATTACCCCTTGCCCTGTCACTACATGCCCTTATAAACCATCCCTGTAGAATTGTCCTATAGAATACTGTTGTGCTGTAAAGTGCTGCTCAAGATAAATAAGGACAGCAGAATACAAATGTACTCAGTATCTGTCCCTCAACTTTGATGAAAGTTTCTGGTAAGGAACCAGAATTGCTAGCTTTACTTAGAGGCACACAACTGCTGTGCTGGAAGTAGCTGCACTTATGTACCTTATTTATGGAGAGTTTTAGTTATTACTATGATTCTATGAGCTGTTGGAGCGTGTACAGAGAAGGGCAACAAAACTGGTGAAGGGACTGGAAAACAGATCTTACGAGGAGCGACTGAGGGAACTTGGGCTGTTTAGCCTGGAGAAGGGGAGGCTGAGGGGAGACCTGATCGCTCTGTACAACTACCTGAAAGGAGGTTGTAGTGAGGAGGGTGTCGGTCTCTTCTCCCAAGTAACAAGCGACAGGACAAGAGGGAATGGCCTCAAGTTGCGTCAGGGCAGGTTCAGATTGGATATTAGAAAGAACTTCTTCACGGAAAGAGTAGTGAGACATTGGAACAGACTGCCCAGAGAGGTGGTTGAATCGTCGTCCCTGGAGACATTCAAAAAACGTGTAGATGTGGCACTCCAGGACATGGTCTAGCAGGCATGGTGGTGTTAGGTTGACGGTTGGACTTGATGATCTCAGAGGTCCTTTCGAACCTTAGTGATTCTATGATTCTATGATTCTTTTTGTATTTTATTTGAGAGTTTATTATTCCTATAAATATTAAGGGCTTGTACATAATATTGATCTTATGTGTAAAAAAAATTCCAAGTGATACGTATGTTGTGGAATTCCTTGCACGATGTGTCTAATGCTGTGGTGCCATTCTCACAACAGCTAGGGAAAGGTGGCTCACTGCAGTAATTATTTGTCCATAGCAATTGTGATTAAATTAGAAATGGGTCTTTACAAGCTGATGAAAGACTGTGAAAAACCCACCTATCTTCTGTCTTGAATCAAGATAGCAAAGGTAACATGGGATTTTTCCCCATAGATTCAAAAGTATAGAAACATATCAGCACTGAAGATACAATTACTGTATTTTGTTATTTTATTTGTTAAATGAAAAAACATGTTATAGAAATTAATGCACTTGATTAACTTTGCTAATCTGGCTCAAGACAAGGCCACACTGGGGCAGGTACACCCCTAAGGGACTGCGGTCTGTGGGTAAGTTTATGCTGTAACAGGTGCAAGGGGAGGAGTTCATTGCAAAGTTAAACCCTGTGGCCCGGTCTAAAGGGACCAGGGGGTGAAGACTGTGATGGAAATACATTTAAATTGTGTTAACTCCTTATTTGCATTGCATTTAGTAGTGAATGAATTCCTTATCTTGCTTTGCTTGCATGCACAGGTTTTGCTTTACCTATTAAACTGCCTTTATCTCAACCTACAAGTTTTCACACTCCTGTGAAGGTGAGCACGTGTCTGTGTGCCGCTCAGCCAAAGGCCAGGGTTAAACCACAACACTACACCAGAACACTAATTCCCAGTCATCGTCTTGGCTTTGTGAGAAACAGTGGCTGCAAGTTGTGCAGCTGTTGTGGTAAAAAAATGCGTGAAATTTCATCTTAAAGCTTTGCTCCATGAATTGCTTTAAAAATAATGGACTGAAGCTTTAACTTTGCATCATGAAATGACTAAAGATTATTAAAGATGCTTAAGCACAGGCCAGCTGCGTGACTTAAAGCATGTGTGTGTGTTCCATGATCCTCCTTCAGGTGCAAGTAGCCATGAGCGATCCAGCCCTGAAGGGAGAAATACTTTGTAGGTATTTCTCAAGGAAAGGTGCAAAACTTCTTAGGAAGATGGAGGAACATTTCAGCATTGAGCCACCTCACACAAAAATATTCAGATCATTTCAAGAAATCAAAACACATTGAAGAATCTTTATTTGGATTAAGAGGGTTTTTTATTATTTATTTTTATGTCTTTCTTACTGACAGAAGTTAGGAGAAGAACACAGAGATTAATGTTTTTCTTAAGAGATACATAACTATTATAGAATTGGAGAATTCCAGTAAAACATTCTTATAATCTCCACCCAATATGTAATTCCTTCCCCAAGGAGATTTACTCCTTACACTCACGCATAGTCATGCCCAATATGATTTCTATCTGTTGTGGCCTCTGTAGTATTAATAACAACCGTAATTACATTGTGCCTTCTGACCCCAGTTTAACATAACACATTTGAGTTCATGCACTAAGTAAAATGCTTAATCATGACCGTGCTGAAGGAGGAGCAGGTGTTCTCAATATCTCACCTCCAAATGCTTGCCCTATGGCTGGTTTCTTCTTACACACCCATTTATTATAAAGCTGATGGAACTCGCTGCTCCCGCCTCTCTGAGCTTCTTAAGTAGCACCTCCGGCATCAGCTTTATTAAAAAATAAAATCAAATGTGAAAGAAATAGGGCAGGTGGATGGTCATGAGGACTTGGTGCTATTTGGATTACACAGCTCCGTAGGTGCGTCCTTATATTTAACGATGAGCATTTGGTACCTGCAAGTATATAATCACCTCAGCTCATGTCAGTACTTGGTTTAACAGCTAATGCTTAAATCATGGTTCTTGATGGATTGACAAGAGAATGCTTTTCCCTTCCAACTAGATAAAAAGGGTAGGGATCCAGGTTTCCTTTTTCTTAATAAGGGTTTTAAAGACTGCTTCGTTCCTGGACCTGCAAGGGCTAGTCAAAAGATTTCATGTAATAATGTGAGAAATGTACTTGATACAAAACTTGTGTCATTCTGTGCAGAAAGGTAAAGCACGGGTCACTTTATTTTTAGCAGAGAACTATTCAGCACAAAATAAATCTGAATTCTCATTCTATATCTCTGAGGTTCAAAATAATGAAAATGAAGCCCTTGAAAAGTTATTAAAACCCAATAGAGGCAAACGCTTATTATGCACGACTGACATCTTGATGAGAATTCTTAGAAATGGCTTCCAGTTTTATGTTTGCAATTCACTTGGAGCTTTACCAGTGCTGACCTATGTTTTAAGACCAGAAATGACTGCTATTCTTGCTACCTCAGACCTCCAACACAACACAGACTGGAGAACATTGCTTGGTAACACCTCAATGAAGTCCATAACTCCTGGCTGAGACAGAGCAGCTGTCCTTTAGAAAGCCATCTAATCTTTATTTGAAGACCTTAAGTGATGAGGAATGCATGAAATGCCTGGAAAATTAACCACTTGGTTTTATGTAAGATTTCATGTTAATTCAAGCGACTAAATTATATGTTGCCTGTTGGGATGAAGAGCCTTCTTCATGAGAAAGCAATTTCTCAAAGGCAGTACTTGTACACTGTGAGCAAGTCACCTCCTGGCCCTACCTTGCATATGCTGAAGAAATCAAACATCTTCATCCTCTGGTTGAAGACATGTTTTTCCTGAATGTGACTGGTTCATATAACTCTTGTCAGCCTTTTATAGTATCCTTTTGCGCAGATACCAGAACTGACAGTAATGCTCTCATCAATGTCAAGGAGAGCCACACATCTACTGCTTTATAATTTTCTTTGTTTCCACTTCAGAAGTTCCCCCAGGTTCTTTCCACACTTAATAGTCCTGGAAATGGGTGCTGACTGTTGTGACCCTGCATCATCTTCGGTGTTACCAATTGCTAAAATAGAATCTCATCCTATAAATATGACCCATTCCCTTGTAGCTGAATATATTAAAACGTGAGTTGCTCAGTACTATTTGTAATGATTCTCAGATCACTCTGTAGAACTGGCGTGCTCTTAGCATTATTTACTGTTCTCCAGCTGCTAATTGTCTGTTTTTTCAAGTTAGCATCAATGTCCCATTAGTTACCGCCAGACTATTCCATGACCCATCTATTCTCACCAAAAGGAAGTTAATATTCGTCTTAGTCCTTTTTCTTTCTTAAGTTCATCCATTGCTTCTATTAACATTCCCTTGTGCAGTCTGAAGTCTTTCTTCTTTCTCTCCGGGAAGCCAGTCTCCAACACTAAGTCTGGCAAAGGCAGTGACTGCAGTGAGTGAAAATCTGTTTTGTTTAATTTCAACCTGCTTCTTTTCCCTCTGCAGTTGTTCTAACTGATTTGGGAACGACTTGCAGGCAGTCAGCAAGCACCTCCTATCCCTATCCATCATAGCTTGGCCCTTCTTTTATTCTGTCTCCTCAAGTCCACGCAAGCATTTTTTAAAGGATCTGTCTTTTTATTTCCAGTGTTTTCCACGTGTCAGTGGAGTAACAAGGCTGGCACAAGACCCGCTGCAGGGAATGAAACTTGCCCTAAACACAGCTAAGCCATTTTCACAACCCAAAGCTTAGCCAAAACTTTATTGTGAATTCCCTCTGCTGTTCCATTGTCCACCCGGTTTACTGTGGCCTCTGTATCAGGAAGAGCCTTTTCCCCACAAGGGAAAATGGCATAGACTAAGAGAGACGCTGCTTTGTACAGCACGACAGGAGTACTTGGAGATGTTCCATTTCTGTCTGTAGGGTAACACTTTGTTCTAGCCAAGCAACATATCCTCTCACTAGAAGTTAGCCACAAATGGATCTTTAAACATCACACATGGGCTACTGAAAAATATTTGACCATGTGTCGACACTCACATTGCAGCATCATGCTCGTATGCCAATGCTCACATACTTGGCTGAGCTGATGTGCTGATACTGCACTCAAGCTAGACGCATCCTTGCCTATCCTCCTCAGATGTGCTCACAGCATACCTCACCCTCCACAAAAAACAGTTGGGGGATTTTTTCCTCTTACACCAGGAATTTAAAAGTGCACCTGAGGGAATCATGACCTGCATGCAAATCCATTTTCTGCCTGGTTTTGAGCAAAGATTTGGATTCCAGATTATGACAGGTATTTGTAGGAGTCACCTTCTGTATAACTATTCAAAATGTCTTGTTTAAGAAGGGGCTGATGCTCAACTTCCTCATTCCCAGGAGAAAGTTTACACTCTTGGTTGCAGCAGGGCATCTCCCTGATCTGCTGATGGCACTGCCCTTCCAAGCAGCAAAACATCCCCAGCATGTGGAGAGGGCCAGAAGTGAGCAGAGAGAAAGCTAACGTTCAAGCCTAGGAGTCTGAACTGGAAGAAGTAATCCAGAGATCTGGTCTCTGCTGCAGGAGATGCTGATACATGTTATCTGACAGCTTTTCTGTGTAAACTGCAGAAACAAGGATGCAAAGCAGTAATTCTGAAAACTCTGATCCGTGCTCTGTAGCAGCTGTAGGTGTCTTCCCTCAAAAAGGTTTTGAACTAGGGGAATACAAGTGCCTGCCTAAAGCCCTTACCTGAGGTGTTCAAGTACTGGAAAGGAAAGGAATTTTGCTGCTCTGTGGTGAATATTTCTCTTTGTTAGCAGTAAAGTGACATTTTGCTGAATTTCTATTGCTGTTTTTTGTTGGTTTACCTTTTAAGTAATTCAGAGCTCTGGATGCTGTTGTGAGGCCTCAGGATGCTCAGAACTTAAGCATTACAACATCAACATGATGGGGGGGTGCCCAAATCCTGTGCTGACTCCAACCTCGACTAAAGCAGGAGAAAAGCAGGTCAAGAAGGAGTAGTGGATCTGCCTCAAACTGGGGAAAATTATGATTATGAAGGGGAAGTCCCTCCAGCTGGGATGCATTAGGGCAGGATGATGTAAGGATGAGACTGAAACAGATTTTTTCCCAAAGAAGGAGTTGAAACACTGAAGGGAAAAAAAAAAAGATTTCTTATTGTGAGAAATCTTTAAAAGTCACAAAGGCATAGTAAGGCCCTAGGTAAAAGTATCTCTCATGTTCATTTCTTCTTCTCAGTCATAGAATGACTCCTGACAAAAAAAGAATATTTTTTCCTCAGTTTGAGGTGGTCCAGAGGTCACAGTCTCTCCTGTCTCCATAGTCCTTAAATGGTTCTTGCTGCTTGCTCTCTTCACTCCTTTTGTTTATCCCTAATGAAGCCATCTGGCCCAACTTTCACAAGGCTGCTCAGTACCTCGCTGGGTAGGACCTCAGACTCCCTTATTCATGTCAAGTTTTTTAGTCAGACACCATTTATAGGGTTTTTTACTTGTAAAAACTACAGGAGCTTGGAAACAATAACCTTTTTTTTTTTTTGCTATTGTAATAAAAATAGCAGACCACAACAATAAAACCACTCTTCTACATTAATTAAATTAAAGCAAAACAGTGATGCTCTGATTCAAACATGGGAAAAAGGGGAATTTTAAAGCTAGGGTTGAAAATGCCTTAGTCCAGATGAGCTGACCAAGACTGAGTTAATCCTTTGTGCTGGGAAACTAGAAGCTTTTTTAAAACGTCTCGAACTTTGAACAAGAAGCTTGTCTGAATTTCCTGGATTTTTACATTCTCAAAATGATGCCTAGTATTTTAACCTTAAGCCAGCGATGGGTTTAGTGGTCCTCAGAGCACATTAGGATTCTCTGGCACAGCAGAGAAGCCAAACCTCCCCCTTCCCGACACTCCCATCACCCTTTTCATCACTGACTGCGTTTGTAGCAGTAAATAAAAACTTCTGGGGTGCTCCACTGGCCTCAAGGGCAAACAGTACAGAAAAGCTCATATACTTACAGCTTAACTCTCTTAGCCCTTCCTTAAAATACCCATGGAGAGTGTTTCCTGGCCTGAGCTGGCTACTGGATTGTCCCCATGATAGCACTAACTGGCTGAGAACAAAACTGTGCCAAAAATTTCACAGTATGAATGACTGCATTGATACTGTGCTCAGGCCCATGTGCTGACCTTGGTTAGTTTATTAGTTTAGCTGTAACCGTTGTGTCCACATCCAATTCTCCATAGGCTGCTCATTGACTTTAAATAAGGTTGGTTTTACATACCCAGCCTTGGATATGAAGTTACCTGAAGTACAGTCCTGCAGTCTATCTTTAAAAAAACACAACCACAAAACAACTTACCTAAATGTGTAATTAGAGCTGGTTTTTCTTTTCTGGTCTTGTGGTTTAAATCAATTAAAATTTAGATATTGGAAATCACTTGAAAAGAAGAACACAACCATTCTAAAAAAATCCATTAATAAAAATAATAAATGACAACTGATCCATAAGGAATGCAAAGTTTTGAAAACAGGAAAAAACAGTCTACTGTATGAAGCGTGTTAACAAACAAACAAACCCAAAGCTGTGTATTTAGTCACCAATTAGCCTTTGGCCACTCGAAACCGAGTCACTGTAAGTTCTGCTGGTTAAAAAAAGAGTTCAAGTTATCACATAGGAATACAGCAATGACATAAGACTACTTTTTGTCTCACCAGAAGTTTTTTTAGGGGAGTGATTGTCATCAGATGCTGAAAATGCTCTTTCATCCTCATCCCCAGAATTGGTTCCAGCAGTGGTATGACAACTGCTAAAAGGGGAGGTGGACAGAGGTCAGCTTGTACCATGAAAGAGGAGGCTTCATATGCCCAAAGCTGCCCTGACTTTCTCTTTACAGATATCCAGGGTTTTTTCTCCCACCCTACAAACAAAATCTTGCAGCACGGAGTCCCATACGTAATTATTTCTACTGTTTAAACAAATATTCTTTTTCTTTTTACTTTTATTGTCTTCCTGTTACAGCTCTGTCCCTGGTATTTCTAAAAAGGAGAAAAACCTTGTTAACTACCTTGCTAGATAAGGATGGTGTGATTTGAGCTCCTGAAAGACTTGGAGAAAGCTGATTTTCCATATTGTGGGGCCAGCATACAGCTATAGGTTATAGTATAAGAAGCAGCGGAAGAGGTGCTGATACTACTGTTTCCCCCTGCTGTGCAAAGTGCGGTGGCTGTGAGTGTATGTAAGGAAGCTCACTCTACAGAGCAGCAGCTTGCTCAACATTTATTCTGGAGGTGTCAGTTTTTCCCAAAAGATATCTTAGCCCTTAACTGTAAAGACTTTTCCACAGTCAGATGTGCCTTCTCTAGAGAAATGGGTGGTTTTCTTTCACCTACACCTCTTTTTCAGTGACAAGCAACCACCAAAACAGTAACCTGCATGTTGCCAGCACAACAGCCCAGTGGTCAGGGCAGGTGCTGAGCAGGAGTGGGAGGATCTGACCCCTTGTCTGCAGCCTCTAACCCAAAAGGGAGGTGATGGAGACAGGACAGGAGACTTTCCTATGCTGAAGCACATCATACCTTAGGTATTTTGGATCAGGGTGAAGGCTGAAAGTGCTCTTCAAACCTCCACTTCCCAGGCACTCCTTTAATTATTATTAGGCTACCTGGCTTTGCAAATCTGCTTTGGGAATCCGTTGCGGCTGCCTTTGCAGAGACGGTGTGAGAGCACTCCCGCTACACTCGGCGCTAAATAATCCTTGGCTTCTCAGTTTAAGAAGCACAGACCTGATGTGAAACACTTCTGGTGTATTTCTGTTGTGCTGTGACCTTGAAATAAAGATGCAAAATTCACTAAAGTACAACAGATTAAATGAGCAAGTAGTAGCCATTAAATAAATGCTGCTTTGAAGAATGAAAATGCTGCAGAACACTAGTGAGAACTTTGTCTGTCAAGTGAAAATGCAGAGTTAACTATACGGTTATCAAAAGCCAGGTCATATTTTCCATCCTTTTTTATTTGTGAGGTCTCCTTGAAATTACTTATAAAACTTGGGAACCTAGGCAGCTTTTCTCTAGGGAATATAAAACTATAGCAGCTGATACTGGTAAAATAGGTTATATGGAGCCTTAGAAATGACTGCTTGATTTGTCCAGTATTTATTGCCTGATTAATGTACAGAAACAGTAAAACAGAAAAGCACAACTTTCCATCTGTGCTGCATTATGCCATACATAAGAACTATTTTTCATTTGAAATGGTGGTAGCCCCGTAGGTTTTCTTGCTTTGATATCCTATGCTACCACACATGATATGATAGAGTATAAACAGACTGACTATAAATCTGAATCTTTACAGTTCTGAAAGCTGAAACATTCCAGCACTCACTTCCCACCACACAAGCCTGCTAAAGTGTAGCCTGGGTCAGGTGTTTGGATTTTTTCTAAGTGGAAAGCAAATGTTGTTGCATTAAAAACCTGAAACCAGCTAGGAAAATAGAAAAGGAGAAAAGGAGAAAAGGAAAAGGGAAAGGAGGGAAGGCCAAAACCAGGCAAACAAAAAAGTGTCCACACCTGGTACAGAACACGCACAGCCCAAAACTTCATCAGAACATGAGCAAAGGGTTTGCTGTTTTAAACAGAGAATTTTCAAGCATTAATTTCTCTTTAACTCTCTAAAGCTCTGCTCAAATTTTGCATGGCTTAAATGGCACCAAAGCGTGAGCCTGAGAGATGCTGGAGGAACACTATCCTCCTTTATCTCTACCCATTTGTAACCAGAGAGAGACAGCAGATTAAAACAGATGGGCTAGTACCCTTAAAAGGGATCGATGTTGTTGTTTAACAGAAAGGGCTATTTGGGGATTTTTTGTTTGTTTGTTTGGTTGGTTGTTTTTTTGGTTGTGAGTGTTTTTGGGGTTTTTTTGTTTGTTTGTTTTGGTGGGGTTTTTTTTGCTATTCCATGCTTTTATTTTGTTTAAGAGTATAAGTTAGAACTCTTCTAATTAACTCTCTGGAACATAGTGGATTTTGTGAATTAAACAGCTTTCATTATTTCATTATTTTATTCGGTTTTTTTCTGACTTGAACCTTATATAAATTGATGGAAGTGTGCAATTGTAAGCCCTTTCCAGTGCTGAGCAGCACTTCGGAGCCCAACAAAATCCTTCTGAGTGCAGTGAGGAAGGTGGAAGTATGAGTGCTAGGTCTTCTGAACACAAAGTTTCTATACATACAGATAGGAATCCACCACTGGTAGCAATAAAATCATAAAATCATAGAATAGCTTGAGTTGATCTAAGGGTGATGCTTAAATTAAGGATAAAAAAAAAAAAGCCAATGTGAAGCTTTTTTTCAGCAGAAACACATACAACAGCACTAAATCACACCAGTAAGGATAGAGCGGGGTGTGGTGAAATCTAGATGCTTTGTCCACAGTATTCTGTCATTTTCTTGAGATGTTTTAAATCCTCTTATTGGAGAAGAGAGAGGAAGGGCAGGTGAGAAGGCTTCCAGGTCCAGGGGGATCGGGGTGGTGGGGATGAGGGGGTTCCTGGTCTCAGCCGTAGCTGGCAGCCATGAGCCCGTGGCTGAGGGGCAGCCCCGTGAGATTTCCAGCTGCCTCTACAGGAGCCCCTGGTGGTGCTGGAGCCAGGTCAACCACCATCGAGCTGCACATGTGTGTGCAACAGCCTGAATGCACACACACAGGCACAAGCTCACAAACACAAAACCTCATGTTACTACATTATTGAGAATCCAGATGCTCAGGAAGAGAAAGCCGGAAAGAACCCACCAGCAATGCTGAGAGAAACTACTGTATATTCTTAAAGATGCACAAGTTCTGGGAAAGTTGAAACTTTAGGGAAAAAAAAAATAAAGAGAAAGTGTTCGTGTGTCTCCTGTCCATTCATCAAAAAAATAACTGGAAAAAATGTGTTCTGTTTTAGTTGTCTGTTCATCAGAATTGTATTTCTTTCTTTCCTTAAGAACTACATTGTGTGTAACTGTCATTACTAAGGAAGCACTATCAGCTGTGTCTATGAACTGAAGCACAGATTCTTCTCTTTTGAGCAACAGGTATATCTGTATTACAAATGGAGTTGTCCTGCACTCTAGAGTAATTACACATATGCATGCGTATATATTACTACTGTTTCTGAAGAAGGAAAACGTTGAAAGTAGAAACCTTCAGTACTGTTGACTTGTAAACACAAAAGAAGATTCTGACTTTGAGATCAGAAAGACTTCAAATTTTATGATACAGTTATTAAAGAAAAGCATTTCCAGGGCAAAAGTAGGAAAATAGAAATTACATCCCTATGTATATATGCATTATATTGTAGCCCAAAGGCCTTACAGATATATCTAATGCACATTGTAGGTCTAGTGAAATTGCAGCTACTTAATATTAAAGATTTTTAGATGAAATTATTTCATATCTTATATAGATTTAAAAGGGTGTTTTGAATGGTTGAAGTGCAACAGCCGTGTCCTTCTAGATTTCTCTCTAAAAAAAACCTTTCAGTGCTCATTTAATAAAAAAGGACAAATTTTTGTTTAATTTTGTTTGGTTTTTTCTAAATTTCCTTATTTACTCTCAGGCCTTGAGTCAGGGGGAAAGTAGTCTTTTCCCTCCTTCCCCAAATGTTCCACATTCACCACTTCTCAATACTCTGGATATCGTTCTTGAAACAGACTGTATGACACCAGATTTTTGTCTCAAGTTTGAACTAACCAACCATTCTCTAAAATGCTAACCCAACCCAATCCTGCAATCATTTTGTCACTAAAAAGCTAGAGCAAAACATTGACTAAACGCAGGTACCCTCAAACCCATGAAAACCCATTTTTTCCCCCCAGAAGTCCCTCATGGCTTCCTTTAGTCTATAGTGAACAAGAGAGCCCTCTGCACACCTCTGCATGGGGACAGGCCTCCACAAGCGGCCAGCCCCGCTCCTGCCTCGGCGAGGCTGTGGGTACGGCTGGGACCTGTCTGCAGGACCAGCCTGGCCCGAGGGTGGCACGGGAGAAATGGAGGCACTTCTACTGATCCTAAACTCACAATGTGAAACGCAAGTTATTCACAGAATGATAACTCCAATTAATAAACAATTAGTAATCAATTGCTAACAAAAGCAGTACCATCAGCACAAAAAAGGGGTGGCATAATAATAGTTCACGTATTTTGCATTCATGAGGTATACATATGCTGTACCCATTAAAGCCGACTTAAGTTACTTAACATTCAATTGTGCATTTTGTGGAGTGAGTCAATAGAGTGACTCAATAGCCCACCACAGTGCCATATGGGAAACTTTCCCTCTCCTGAGCAGATGGAGACTAAGCATGTCACAGACAAAATGTGTTTTGTCTCTGGAGAAAGGATGTTGGCTGCTTTGTTCTTAGACTTTTAGACATGCCAAGCCTTCTGCTCGCGTTGGGAGTCCTACATTTTGGGGGTCTCATGGATATTCCAGCATGTTTCTGAAATGCTAAGCTGCAGAAGACAGACAAAACCAGGCTATCCAGAAGCCTGCAAGTAAAATATGACTATTGCTGTGCAGTCCAAGATTTAACTGGTGGGAGAAAGCAGAAGAAATCATCACCTTTGCCATCATTTTAACACATAATCCTCTCTGAGGGAGGCAAATGCTTTCCATTTCCCTGTGGAAGATTTAGCTGGAGGGTGATTTAGATTGCGTTATACTTCAGGTGACTAAGGCCTCAGAAACTCTATTTTCTATTCCCTGTGGCTCCACCTACCTGGAACTGCACCTTTTCTTCTTCTTCTTCGTTCCCCTGAATCCCTGTTGTACTTTTTGCTGCTGTACTTTTCCTCATATTTCTGTGCACATCCTTCTGTGGGTGGAGGATGGCCACATCCCTATGAACTTTTCTGAAAACAGCAGAAGAAAAATACTGAGAGATATTACTATTAACCGTCCCTTGTTAAAGAAATACAGTCAGGATCGCATACATCCACCTTAACTTTTGTAAATTAACAAAGGCATCAGGGACAGGAGTCTAGGCATGCTAATCCTGACCCATAAACTCTCATCTGGGTCATCACCGCTCCCAAGGCCGAGCTCTATGCACCTCTGCATTGAGGACAACTCCTCTTCATCACTGTCCTCCTCTGTCCTTCTTGAAGAGCCTGTACGCTTCCATCACAGGACCGCAGTCATGTGAGCTATCCCCCCATTTATTTGTGATCTCAGTGAGGCCATAGCCCTGGAGCCTCACACAGACCTCCAGTTCCTCCTGTTTGTTCCCCGTGCTGTAAGGAGGTGCTGCACAGCTACTTCAGAGGGGCTTCCAGTTGTGATGATTGCCCCCGTAAAGAGTATGAGAGATTCCCTCCTCTGTCACTGTAGTTTAAAGCTCTCCTCCCTAGGCTGGTCAGCCCATTGGCAAAAATCCTTTGCCACCTGGCACTTGTGCCGCGTGGTCAGGTGGATGCCATCTTTTCCTCAGTCCTCTGAGAGGGTCTCAAGGTTGCAAAAGCCAAAGCCCTGTTGTCAACACTGGCTGTGCAACTGTTTGTTGACCCACAGGATCAATCCTTTTTTCATCAAGCCCTTCCCTCTCACTGGAAGGATCAAGAAGATACCACCTGGGCCCCCACGTCCTTGGCCTTCACATCCAATGAGATGTAGTCATGCTTGCTACACTTCAGGTTTCTCCTGCCAGGATCACCAGTGTCCACATGGAAGAGCAGCAGGGGGAAATAGTCTGATGACCATACAAACTTTGGCAACCCCTCCACAGCATCCTGGATCCAAAAGCCTGGCAAGGAGCAAACATCCCTAGACAATAGGTCATACTAGCTCATGGTGGCCTTCATCACCTGCAGCAGGGAACCTCCTGCAGCTAATTCTTCTGCTTCCTCCTAATGCTGCTGAAAGGCTTAGGCCCAGCCAGCTCAGGTGCTTCACTGGACACAGCTCCTAAACCCTCATCTGCTACCTGGCACTGAACCTCTGCTGCAGGTGCAGACTTGCAGTTGGGACAGTGTGAGAAGTCACAGGATTCCAGTCTTTATCATCAACCTTTGGACTAGATGATCCTGGAGGTCTCTTCCAACCTTAATGATTCTATGATTTTATGAACATCATGGAAGTCTTTGGTAAGCACAAACTTGATGAACCCCTCACTGATTGCAGTTAGGCGTTCAGGCTCTTGAAGAAGATTCAGTCAGTGTCTTTCTCAACATCTCTGTTGCAGCACTGCTGCTTATCTCCTCCTACAGCTGCTTTGATTGACTACACAGACCTTTCCCCAGTGCACACCTGCTGCAGGCAAGGATCCCATCACCCCCAGCTCCAGAAAGAGGATCCAATCATGCCTGCAGCCCCAGGTCACAGAGCTGCATCCTCCCTTAGGAGCTTGGTTTGAGTTGAGCTCTTTGGTACACCAGGAAGAGCTGCTCCAGCGGGTGGGGGAGGACCATACTCTGTAACACTTCATCTTCATCACCACACATGTACACTGTGCACAGCAGAGCCTCTGATACCCTTCTGTGTCTACTTCTGCATAAGTAGTTATGCAGGACTCTCTCTAGCACCTACTAGAAGGATGCTTGGCCCTCCAAACTCAGAAGTCAGCTGGAAACTGAAAACTGAAAGCACTGTTTGATCAAGAACAGCTGACAGAGCCTGTTAGAAGCTGCTAGATTGCTAACCACCCCAACCCACTATAACCACCCTTCCCCAGTGGCAGAAGTCACACCAAAGTTCATCAAAGAATTCCTAGGGGAAATTCCCAGAAGATCTCAGAGCAGAAACTGCTGCAGAAAGTACTGCATCCATTGGTTACCTCTTAGCTGTGGCTCCTGAGGCAGGATGTTCAGTGCCACTGAGAATAAACTAAGTTCAGCCATCATGTTATTTTTTTCTAGTTACTCTAATTTACAATAGGTTAAGTTACTGAAAAGAGACCTTCTTCAGAAGCTACAGCCATCAGAGATGACAGCTGTGCCTGCACTGACCTTCCCAAAGTTTAATGAGGCTCCACATAGTTTCTCAGCTTTAAATATGCTATTGCAATTCCAAGGTTAAAAGTTGCTACTTTATGGTCAAAGACTGTGTGATCGAGGACCTGCAGTTGTCATAAGTTGCTTTATCTCCACGAAAACAAGAGGGATCACAACAATTCACAATCGTTCTGCATCCGGAGAGTGTGGTTCCTCCATTGTACGTGTGAATGACAGCTTCAGTGATGAGACAGGACCAGACTGAGCCTTCAGATTTCACTTAAATCACTGTCACCCATGCATTTGTAACAGGAGAAAATGTCAACTATGGCTAATCAAAACATGTTTTCAGAAGCTGTCTCTTAGCACAAAATGCTATTAGTAACATCACACAGAACATAATATGGGTTTTACTCAAAATCTGCTAATGAAGGTTCCGGATTTAAGTGACTGTCATAGCTGCTCGGCGACGGGAGGCTTTACAGGCAGTACGTTTGCTGGCGCCATATGAGCAAAATGGGGCAATTGAAGTCAACTAATTTGTAAATTTTTGTAGATAGCCTTTTCAGTTTTAAGTTTGATGAAGTATCGAATGTGCAGAAGCATAACACATTGAGGTGCATAAGTTAGTGTTAGCACATTTCAAATACACACATGTACATTAGAAAAAACTGTTAGAAAATGATAGACCAAAAGGTTACAAAAGCAACAGAAATGGAGAGAGAGTCTCTTGACTCGAAAAGTTTTTAACCTGTCATTTCCATAGAACACTGAAATAAGAACTTCCTTTAGCAACCAGCCACACCTTTATACTCAAATAAGGAGAGGAATGTTCAACAGCCAAGAGAAAATATCTGATTAAGGAGTACATTAGAAATAGAAATAAGAAGATGCTTGTAAAGCCTCTCAAATTAAAAGCCATAATCTCATTGGCCACTGAAATACTTGGAGGGGAGCGGGAGAAGAAAAAAAAGTGACATGCCAGAAATCCATAACGTGATGTAGAAAACGTGGGCCTCAACATCTTCCTTCCTAATTGTCTTTTTTTTATTCTTTTTTGTTTTTATAATTAAGTAATTGTGAGATGTTATTTTAGAAGCTTGGAGGAAAGAAATGTGGCCACAACACACTTGTAACATGGACAATTACATTGAGTTTTTCCCTGAGGTAAAACAGATTATTCCCTCCACTCTCTCCTTCCAGGAATTCAAAACTTAGTTCAAGTGAGCATTGAAGCACAAAAGCAACAGACAGCAAGCTGATTTGTGATTTATGGATTTTGGATATTTGGATTTTTACTCTTTTCTGCTCTGACTTTCTTTTTCTTAACTGCTTAGTTTGGCTCCAGTTTACTGTTTTACACTTTGTTTACTCACATTTACATTTTTATTGAATTTATTTTTTATTAACATTTTTGGTTTGTGTATGACTGATACAATTAACTGCAGAAACTGTGGACTCCAGCAAACTGCAATATATGAACTGGTTTGTCCAAAGTGGAACCTCAACCCTGGGAACCAGGAGGAGCGAAGGAAATCCGTGTGAGATTAAAGCTGTGGTAAATTTTGGAGGAAGAAATTGTCATCCACAACCTATCTGCTTGCACTTGCCGTAAGAGATAGCAAGCCTGGTAATCAGAGAGAATACATAGTTATTTGCTTTTCCCTAAAATCTTGTCTCCCAAAAATTTTATCCACATATGGCTCAGGTTAAAAACCACTTGGAAATGCAGGAAGGTTGCTCGATTGGTCTGTTCACCACAGGTTTCTAACCACAGCTAGGTTTGCTGGAACAGGGAAGCTGGCCGCGTGCCCCTGCTCGCTCCCAGCCAGGCTGTGCTGTCTGGGAGCAGAGGTGGGGCCAGAGCCCAGATGCTGCTCTGAGGCTGGGCAGGTCACAGACAGATGATGTTAGTTATTTAGAGGGCATCTTCATCATAGTATCTCCAGAGAAAGTTTGCTAGCTTTGGCAGACTTCTCACTTCCCTGCACTTTTATCTTGTGATTTAAGTTGATGACAAGGTCCCAAATGATTCACAAAGGCAGGAGTTTTCCTAATACTTGGTGAAAGTGGCAGAACTTCCAAAGGAATTATTCAATTAATACTGCAAATACCCCGTTAAATGCAATGAGTGACTGATTCAAAAGCATCACTTAAAATTCTTACATCTACTCAGTAAGCTGGATTCTCATCAGCTTTTTAAATTATCTGGGAATTATCCAGGTCCTGCCTGTCCAGCCTGGATATCACCCCAACTGCTGGCTCCCCTGCCCTGCAGAGCAGACCTTGCTGCTCCCAGGCAAAGGACTGGCACCCTGCGGAGCTGATGGCAAGATGTCCCTGTGGCTTCTCGCTTAGGCTGACCTCCAAAAGAGTAGTCATCTCAGGTCATGTATGCAGAAGTGACTTGCTTATGTCTGAGCTTACCAAATAGAAATAGGGACCACCAGAGAAAAATAATCCTCTTTCTGAAACAGGTGAGAGCAGGAGAGACACTGTGGAGGTGTCTCTCTCTCTCCGTTGAAAGAAGGGCTGTTGGCCCAGATTTAAATGACTATTTTTCATGTGTGAGAAGTTAGGTGAGATGAATCCCACCTCCAGTGCTTGAATTAGGAGTCACAGCTATTTCTTTCCCACCAGCTGTAGTGGAGGCAAGATCTGGCAGGCCTGCGTAGCCTGGATCACTCATCTCACTCTCGAATTTAAACACTGTATTAGTAGCGATGCCTAAATTAGGCATTTAGAGTAGGTGGTTTAAATATGGTCCCTGATCATCATTTCATATGCTTTTAGAGTGCCTGGAAACACTTGGGCTTCTTTCCAGGCTGAAACATCCAAATACTATTGCATTATAAAGATATCGTGAATGATGTATAGCTCTGTATCACAAAGTAATGCACAGCGTTTTTATCTATGTTTACTTTTTCCCTGAGTTTGGTTTGAATGTTCCCAGAAAAGTTGCTGATATTAACCGCAATGATGACCAAAATATGATTGCACCATTGTATTAAAAAAAAAAAAAAAGAGATATTTTTATCTCTGAATATTCCTTTTTTCCCCCTTTTTCTCACTCTTGGAAGATATTACTTCAGGGATTGGCCATTGCAGTTCATTCCAAGTTTTAGGAGGCAGTGAGAAGGTTGCAGACCTTCTAGTTAGCCTTATCTAGTTATTTAATCAAAGAATGTATGCTAACTGTATCTGAACACTATATTGTCTGCTCTGCCAGGAAAAAGTGGTCTTCAACTCAGTACCTTGCTGGCTTACAGTTCGTTTAAAATGGGGAAGGTTTTATGAAGGCAGAGTATGTAACTTCAGTTCCTTCTTTTGGGAAAAGAAGTATTGGGAGCCAGGATAAAGGACAAAAAAAAAAAAAAAGAAGATAACTTTAAAGCAGAAAAGATTCCAGTTTATGGGCCGCAGAAACATGGATAGGTATAAGTCAGAAAAAAGCTGTATGTCTGTGTTTCATCTGGTTTTGGTTTAGTTTTTTGGGTTTTTTTAAATCTTATGTTTAGTTCTATTCACTGTAATGACATCCTTATTAAGTGAATAAGAATCAATACAGAGATGATCTGGAAAGCACATTGAAAATGCAAGGTATTTAGCTTTTTTAATAAATATAGATTATTATACATGATTCTATGCACCTTTGTTCATATGAGACTAGGGAGTAATATACCTATTTTTGAAACTATACCCTGCTGTCTCTTATATAAATCTTCATTTTATTTAAAGGTAACTGAAAATGAGCATACAGTATGGACATTCTATAAACCTTCCTGAACCGCTGGAAAGGTGTGTCCTGCTTTTAAAGGAGGAAAGAACAGTGAAGCTAAGTGTGACAGAAAAGGTTGAGGGTCCTACATCTCTGAGTGTGTTTATGTGAATACTTTATAGGACTGCACCCAAACTGCATTTAATCTAGGCCTTATTTTTTCTCTGTTAAGGGGTATATGATTCTTTTACAGACAAACTGTGATCCCTGAATATCAATCCATTGAGTAGCAAGATGTGGAAATCTCTCTCTTATCCTCCATGTTTTGTATAGATTAAACCTTCCAGCGATCCCAGCACGTCCCTTTGTTTGCACATGGCTCGTAGTACAGTGGCACCACTCCATCGAAGCTCCTCCATCTGATCAGCCCCACACCATTTCAGCTAATAATTTTCTCCTCATCTGCTCCCAGACAAGTCACATAAATGCTTTCAAGCCTCTTTTTGGTCCTTTGGAATAAAATACATTTACATACCATAGAAACATACATCCAGTGCAGGCCAGGGAGAGATATGCAGAGTTTCCATTACTGCAAGAACTCCTCAGAGTATAGTTTAAACTGACTCCAGGAAAATGTACTTGGAGATGCCATATGAGAGAAAGGAGGATTCCTCTGTTTAGAAAGAGTTTCGAAACAGAGCCTTTGTGGGTTGTGTTCCACTATTCTAGCATAGAAACACCAAATATATGCTTTCTCATAGACAATTTCTGGATGAAGGAAGAAGCTGTAAACGCAAGTTCAGCAGTGCATGGATACTCTTTAAGCATTTTAGTATGACATGGGATTTACAGCCACAGTGATGTCTGTAGTCACTGCAAAACTAGACCTGTGAAGTTGCACAACACAGCTAACAAGCTGAGAGACCTCCGAGAACATTTATCGAGTGAGAATCTGACAGCTTCTCAAGGTGAGGCCAAGAATAGACAGTGTTCCTAGAAACCCATGCTAGTAAAACTGAATCACAGGTTTACATGAAAGGAAAAATGTAAGGTTATTTTCATTTTTAACCTTCTCTTATTTTCATAGGAATATTTGTAGGGAAAAAAAGTACTGTTTCAGTACCTTCTAAATAGAAAATTTACTTTCATGCAAAAGATTTGAGAAAGATTTTCCTGGCTGGTGTGATATGAAAGACCTTACCTTACTTCATATGCATAAGTGAAATCACTATTAGTTAGGAAATGTTTGTTGCTTTTTGCTATGAAAGCATTAAATTTAGATGCCATGTAGGTTTTTGCATACATATTCTGGCATTAACAGCCATAACAATATCTTTAAGCGTAGTCATGTTTATTCAACACTGTCAGTTACAAAACCATGTTTCAAGTATTCATAATTTTGTTAAATTTTAATAACCCAAGATGAAATCTTTTATATTAGAGGTCTGCCTTGGGACTAAGTATTTTTTTTTTTAATTTTGACAAAGTGCTTTAGATAATGTTTTTGAAACCAGGGTAAAGGCAATACATACAGTTGTGTCCACGCTAAGAAGTTCTTACAACCTTTTTATTGAGATTGATTGTATCAATACAATGGAAGCATGGACCCAAAACAAAATTGACAATAGATATGTATGTTGTGTGGATGTCAAAAATGTCACTTTATGCCAGGAGCGCTTGAAGTTTGCAGCTAAATTCGGTGTATACTGTCTGCACTAAATGTGCAGATTTACAGGTTAGCTGTTCATACTACCTGTGCCCCATGCCTCCAGAGCAAGTAGGCACGTACCTTTCCAAGCTGCAGGCATCGGGCAGTCAGATTCCTTTCCCTCCTGGTGCGGTAGAACCAAAGCAAGGTGCAGAATATTGTATCTTCTCTGATCTCAACCAAACAACTGCCCAAAATGAAAGAATGAGTCAATTGTTCTTTTCCTTGCTTCATTCTTAGAAATCACTCAACCATTTGAAACTTAAGGAAGAAGGAAGTGAGAGGCCTCAGGCACATTACTGAAATTTAACCATATAGGTTAAAAGCAAGTTACAGGTAAGACCTGGCAAAGGAAGGTAAAGGAACTGTTTTGCACAGGGACGAATCTTCACCTTCTGCAAATGTGTAGCATCAGCAACTTTCAATGACCGATCTCTCTTACAGGTTAAATATCTTGGATTATATACATCACATGATACAATCCATCAGTCTTCCCATCTTGAAAATGAAACCAGATCAAACTCAAACCACAACTGGAATCAGAATAAAACCTTTTTTAAGCATTGCAGTTTGGAGAGAGTGTCATTTTACTGTGTATTTCATGGCTGAGTAACAGAAACCAAACAGTGGAAGGAAAGCTGTTCATGCTGTGCCATATGTCTAACCAAACTGGAAAACATAATAACAGAATATCTCATGAGATCTTGTCCTCATGAGATTTACAAATTTGAGAAAGTGTTAAGTATATGAAACCATGAGTACTCAAATCTTAGAATCTCAAAGGATTTGGAGCTTGCCTGTTGTTTCTAACATATGTTTTAGTCTACTTTGTTATGACCTCAAAGTTTTAAAATTTCTTTCAGGTTTCTTTTTAATTCTATATTTCTGTGAGGCTATTTAGAACTACCCTTCCTGCCACCATTGAGGTCAGAAATTTTTATAATACCAGGAAGTGAATAATTTCCAGAAAAGATAAAGCCTTTTGTTTGTTTGCATGGATACAACAGGCATGTGGTGTATTTAGTGGAGAGCATTTAATCATGCTTTTTAAACAAGCACAGAAATTCTCATTCAGAACACACTAGTCCTGATAGAAAGAATAGATATTCCTAGAGAACTGAGGATTTATCCACATGTCTCACAGCATTATTAGGGAAAATCTTTCATGTTTTGTTCAACCTACTAACCTCGATTTCAACTAGGAATGAGTCAGGTTTTGGAGGAATCTCAAAATCACTTGCACCTGCAATCGTAAAGTGGTTTTTTTTCCAGAAGCTGGTTGTGATTTCTCAACCTGAGAATAGTGTGACTTTCTGTGAAGTTTTTGCTGATGTGAGATTAAATGTCTAAGGCCAAATATCAAGTGCAAAGTTACTGTATTGATATAACAGCAAAACTCCTGACAGTGGTCCTGGTCAAAAGACCAAATCCCAAGACCACAGGCTACACACAGAGTCAGGTAATATGCCTGGAGTCTGTAATTTCTTCCTTGACTCTTTCCAATAAACTCCTACTTGTACTGTTTAACCCTTTTGCTTCCATATTTAAAACATTTCCCTGTTCCTCAGGACTTTTCAAAAAGCTGGTTCTGAATACCATGAGCTGGTACTGATTAGTCACAGTAATAAGCCCCATGAGGTGCTATTTGTCCAGTGAGCACTGAGCTGAGCTTCAGGGATAGATGGTTTTTTGTCTTCCTCCAAGGCACAGTTGCTAAGAATGGCAGCATATCAAATGGGAGGAAGTTAAGTAGATGTATGGGACAAATGCAGGTATAAAGCATTTTTTTGTTGCTTCACAACACCTAAAGGTCTTAGAGAACAATAAGAAACTGAGAATAGAAAGACAATGAGCTGTGCAGTGCAGGTGACTTGGTGATTAAGGTGCTGCTCTGGCATGGGGTGCCCCAACTTCTCTTCAGCATCAAGGCTGTCCCTGATCCAGGTATCATCTTCCAGCTTTCATCAGTTTTGCTGAGTTCAACTGCAAATTCAGTGTGACCTCAACATCCATTGTGCAAATTTAGCGCTTCATACATTTCCGAAGCATCTCAGCTCTTCCTTAACCCAGCGAGAAAGAGTGTGGACTCTACTTTAGCTTTCCAGGATGAAACTAGTTTTTTTTACCACACAAATCTTCCATTTCCCATTCCTCAAATGAAGTTTCACCAAAAAACTTTATAGGGAACAACAAGACATTCTTCCAAATGTTTCTGTTGCATTCTTTCTCTTACAAGTTTGCTTTTTCAGCCTTTCTCCAGAGCTTTTCTTGCTCCCATTCTGATCTTGTCCTCCCTCTCCTTTCTCTGCTAGACTTTTCCTCATCTGTCTCTGTCTTCTTCCTTACTTCCTTCAGAAGGGATTTGGGTCAGCACTGGCCAGCCATGCTTCCTCCAGGCTGATTGGACACTTCTGTCTCTGTTTGATGGATGAAATTCCCAAAGCTCCTAGTTAATTTTAGGGTGTCTGGGGGAGGAAGAAGCCTGGCAATGAACCAAACACACATTTAAACGTGCCAGAAAATTACACAGCAGTCAAAAAATTGCAAAATCTGCAATTTTTATGCAGCCCACAATTTTCTAGAGGTCTTGATTATCATCCGGAGTTCAGTGTTTTACAGGAAGTGCAGGAGGTTACATTTCCAGTGATTTTTAAGTGATCCCAAAACTATTACACTGGAAAAAAAAAAATCATACCAGGATTAACTATTTCAGTGATATTTCTATCTATTTCAAGAGCAGTCAACATGGAAAAAACCTTTTTTTTTTTTATTCAACAGATTGCAGTGTAGAAGATGACTATTCTTAAGGTTTATTATCCAAGCAATGGCAGATCTAATGCGTTATGTCTTTGGGGAGATCCAAACCAAAATCGTGTTGCAGGAGCGTGCTTTTGGGCATACCTGCATAACACAATGGAGGCCTGAGAGAACAACATCTTACAAGACACGGGCAGCATAAGTTATTCGTTATATAGACAATGCTAACAAGATGAGAATACATAGCTGGTGCCTGTTGAAAAACAGAAAGAATGGACATTGCCTTCTGACTGGTCTTGTAACTTGCTCCAATATGACCACCACTGGAGGTGACTGTGCCGGTGCCTGAATGTACAGAGTTCCGTAACATGTTTTTCAGCACAAAGCCCCCCTATTTTAATAGAATAGAATAGAATAGAATAGAATAGAATAGAATAGAAT
>VWZZ01000856.1:83838-114717 GCA_013399095.1 Psophia crepitans | reverse complement strand
AGCATCAATCAACACCCCCAGGTCCTTTTCCTCTGCACAGCTTTCCAGCCACCCCACTCCCAGCCTGTAGCGCTGCCTGGGGTTGTTGTGGCCAAAGTGCAGGACCCGGCACTTTGCCACATTAAACTTCATCCCGTTGGCCTCTGCCCAGCGATCCAACCTGTCCAGGTCCCTCTGCAGAGCCATCCTACCCTCCGGCAGATCGACACTTCCCCCCAACTTGGTGTCGTCTGCAAACTTGTTCAACTTCACCATAAAAGGAGTGCAAAACCACAAACCTACGCCGTGAATTCTCACCACCCAGCTTATGAACGAAATGTCAGGACCGCTGGGGTGTCCTGTGCGCTTCTTTTTGCACTTAGACAAAGTTACCACCGTTGTGTCTTGGCAGCTTTGAGGCCAGCCGGTGAAATCTCCACTGTGGGCTACTGCAAAGGCACAGCATGCTTTCGGTCCCGGCATGTCGTGGTGCCAGGCGAGAGCTGGCATGTGCACGTCTGAATTCCATGCAAGAAGAAAAGAAGAGAGGTTTTACTGACAGTTATCGAGACCTCATGGCCCCTATGAGCTGCATCAGTACCAAAGAATCCTTCTAAGGTTTCTCTTTGAACTTTTACTTCTCGCAACTTTCTAATTTCTGTCAACAGGCAGTTGCAAATGTTGGAACTTGCAGAGACTGTTTCTTAACTTTTGAGGCTGTCTTATTTGGGTCCTAGGCTGCGCTGCCCAGCCAGTCTGGCTTGTGCAGGGACGGGAGCAGGGCGCACACAGCTGCCTCTGAGAGGACTTGGTGAGAAGGGAACAGGTTCCCTCCTGCTGGTTCCTCAGCCTGGGCTGCTGGGGATGGGTGGCCTGAGGAGCAACCACACACTGATGCACAGCCACCGTGTACAAAATCCTCTGATTTAGTATTTAGGACAGTCTTACCTATTAACTGCAGTACCTTTTCTGTAAGCTATAGCACGTTCCTGCCACATGGCAGTTCTGCCACATTTGTCTAGGAAAAACTCTGGGATTTGCTGACTTTACGATAGCCTGCAATAAAGAGTGACAAAAGAGGGCAAAGAGTAAGGATGCACCATACTAGATTCACAACCCCGGCAGGCAGAGACCTGAGAGCTTCTCAGGTAGGAAATGGAGTGAGGATGGAGTGAAGGAGCAAGTGACCTCAGTACCTTGCTGAGGTCCCTGCAGGCACCGATCTCCTGATCCTGTGCACAGCATGTGTGTGAGGGGTGGTACCTCATATACAAAGACAGCCTGGTCTTCAGCGTGTGAAGTTGGTATATGGTGAGTCATTTTTGGCCTACCTATGTTGAGAATCTCTTGCAAAAAATACAGCTTGCTAATTTATGTTGGTTAAGAGAACTTCATAGGAAATTAATCAAACAATTGTTATTTACAACACTGGGAACGTCCGTTTAATGAAATGTCATCTCTCTTTTCTATTCACACACTTCCTAAGCTGTTATTTAAGAACACCATCAGAAATGTGTTTATAAGCTTAATTTCTCCATGCTAACTCTCCTTATAACTTGCAATCGTACATCCACTCACAATTGTACTCCTTGACACTGGAGAAATGGTGATGACTGTGAGGCTCTTTTTATGAAAAGAAGACTAATAAAATTAAGCAATAATCTATAAGCATGAGAAGGTTACAGTTTTAAATAACGTCTCCTGCTGTGAATTGAATAGCAAGGTAAAGTAAAGGTTTTAGCATTTATAAATGTCAAGGCAACAGAGACGTTCATATTAACAGCGTGACATGCGTATCCCTTACAAACTTATTGCACTTAAAGAATATTACCTCTGTACTATACATATGCTTTGGGATCCAACTTAAAATTTTAAATGGTTTTGAATTTTAAGACTTTGTTGAAATAAATGATAATTCTGCTAAAAGTCTTGTCACTAAAGCTGGGAATCACAGTAATGCTATAAAAAGCATCACACTCCTACTTGATATTAATTTTTTCAGTGAGAAAAGAAAACCCTAAACAATTTGACTACAGCCCTGGATGCTGTCTCAAATGTTCTGATTAAAAAGCAGGACAACTGGAATTGACCAGAACTGTCATTTAGCCCAAGCAGTATTTTCTGCCTGCTTGCTGTCAAGAGACACAGGAAACACTGGAATTAAATGGTATGGATTCAGACTGTCATGAAGACACTGCGCTTTCAAAACAGTGGTGAAATGTATTTACTTAGCCAGAGAGAAATGACGTTGAAAAAGTGAGAGATGTCATGTCAGCACCTCCAACTGGGAAATAAGATGTGGTCTATATGCCAGTTTATTGCTCTGATCAGGGACACTGACATTTTCCTTCCCTCTCCCTCCCTCCTATCCTCCAACCTGCTCAGCTGAAAAGAGCGATGAAAATGCACCATGGTGGTTTCTTCCAGGATGTCACTGCCATTTGGTGATCTAATTGGCCCCAGAGGGCCACTCAGCCATTTCCATCAGAGATAGAAAAGATTTTCTTCCTTCTGCTAGAGACTGATAGGAGGCATTAATTATGCGGACAGCATCCAAGAGAGCAACAGTCATTCTCAACTAAATCAACATGCAAAACAGCTGTGGAAATTGTCACATCATAACAGCACATGGCTATGGCAGGAGGAAAAAACCCCTCAGCTTATTATAAAATAGAATGAACGCAGAATTGGGGTTTATGTGCAGATTCTACAAAAGTACAAAAGCTTGTACTTGATATTTTTTCATTAGAGACATGATTTAAAATAAAGTATTTCCAAGGTTTCTTAGGAAAAAGATATTGTAATAAAAGCCAGACAAGGATTCTTGAGTCTTTTATTTGAGCTCCTTAAACTATTAAGAAACAAAGATACATTTCAGCCAGCCGTAACGACATATGCTTATTTTTTAGGACCATTCTTTTCCCCACCTTGAAAGACCAAAAGAAAAGACAGGGAGAAACCCCTCAAACTCCAGTTATTTCTTTCTCAGAGAACATGAATCTTACTTAACGTGTGAATTGAAAATCTTGGGAGAGGAAGAGGAAAAAGATGAGGTTTTAGAAAATCAAGCCTGCTCCATTTTCTAGCGGTATCAACTTGGAGAAAATTCTTCTTCCTTCAGAAAAATAAGCAGAAGGAAATATAATATAGAGGGAGAAGGGGGAAGGAGTTATTGCAGGAGGAATATTAATAAGAGAAAACAGGGCGAACAGACAGCCCCGGTTCTACAGAGTACATATGTATTGCAGACAGCTGCATAATTTACCCAGGAGAGAAGTGTCACACGGAGCTATTGTCAGCACCAAAGTGAACTCATTTGAAACTAGCTCCAGCCCCCTGACACTGCACTGCCACCCCCATGGAGATACCCCACTATCATCTTCAAGAAGAAAGTCAATCACTGGAGAAAGCTCTGTGCTGCGCTATCACCATGACTTACCTTCTCCAAGGCCAACAGACCAGACATGCAGGCAGGCACTTTGCATGTGTGCTGCAACATGGTTGATGCCTCCAGTGCGATCTTAGCCAGCGCCAGGGAGCAGTATGTAGCATACACACATGTAAATCCACATGCTGACCAGAACATTACAAAAATATGCACATAATAGCTGGCAAAACCTCACAACTTGGAAAGGGCAAGTAAAAACAGTGTAGGCAACCTCATGCTTGGAGGTGGACTTTGTTTCTCTCCCGTGCAGCTGCAGCATGCTGGAACACTTCAATTTCAGTCAGGGATAAGTCTTTCAGGCCTTGGGCAAACAGTCCCCGCTCTTCCTGTGCCAAAGCACATCCCTGAGAAAATTTGGGAAGATCCAGAGGACTGATCTTTCTTGTTCAGTGCTTGGCTTAAGCAATCAGCGGCACGCAGATAGGTAGATTCCTCTTTCTCTTTGGAGTAGTAGAAAATATTCTGGCCCAGCATCTGGAAATTGTGTCTATGAGTCTGATTCCAGCCAAAAAGATTCTAGCCAACACTAGACATAGCATTACTAGACAACAAGCCTCAGTCTACAGAGCTGAATTCTTCCCTGTAGTCTTAGAGTCCTCCAGGAACACTCTGAATTCCCAGCAAGAAAATCTCTTTATCCCATGCTGCGCAGCCAAGACACATTAATTGCACTGCAAAGCATGTTTTGGAAAAAGAGTTTACCAACATGATACGCCTCATGAGTCTTCCCTGACAAAGGAGTAATTCTCCCAGTAACTTAGACATTAAGAGGACCAAGCCAAAACAGTGAAGGTGATAGCACAGTCCCCACTGTCACTGTTTTGCTGCTTTTACAGTGCTTCTAATTAGAAATATCTCACTTTTTGCACAAGTGCCTGTTGTCAATCAGACCTCACTGAAATTGGCATAGGTAACTGTAGGTTAAATCACATCATTTCACAAGTCACAGGATTTTATGATAACATATCAAACACTTTCATGATGCCAACCAATCTGTCAGCATTGCTATGAGAAACAGATTCTTTTTAAATTAAGAAAAGATGGTAAATGTAGTTAAAATGGTAATACAACCAGTGGAGCCAGAACGTAATAAAGTCAACATTGCACAGTGTTTGCAGTGTGCTTTCAGCTTGAGAGAATGTCTTATGACAGCTAATGACCAGTAAAATAACCCTCCTGGCTTAGGAAATCTATTTCATCTTGAAAGGTAAGGTGTTTGAGGTTTTTTGCAAATAATTGTGTGTAACGTTAGGTCCCAAGTCAGCAGACTCTAATTCCCATTGACCACTGACTGCAGTCATTGGGACTTCATGCAGAAGCAAGTGTCTTCCCACACTGTGTGTGGCAAGACTAACATCCTGGTCTACTTACACACTTAACTAGAAGCACCTGAGTACAGTAACACTAGTTATATAGTGAAAACTGATCATCAGCTAAGAAATCTGCCAGATCAAAGTCCTAATGGATTTCTAAGAACCCGATGAAAATATGTTCTACATAACAAGCATTGGTGGGTGCAAATCTGTGCTCCTTCCACCCTAGACACTGCTTTTCAGGGATAGAGGCAAGTGTTTTACAGCTGGAGCTGGTCTTTTTTTTTTTTATTCTAAAGTAAATTTTGTTTTAATTGGCAGCTAATGGAAAAGAGTGTTCCTTAGTTTTAAAGAGAGGCAGAAAAACGTAGGGCTGGTTTCAGGCTGCCGTAATTGTAACACAACATTCATTTGTCAGACCCGCAGGGAAGCTAGGGTGAAATGGTAGCGCGCAGTACCAGTACGTGTGCCACAGATGCTACCGAGGGATCCAGGTTAATTACATACCAGGCATGCTTAGGGACCACCCATGTAAAACAGCTGGCAGGATGGAGGCTTAAAATTACTCCCTGCTGGTCCCACCATTACACACTGCCCTCTTCAATTCAGTATGAATCTCTTGGTCTGGGCTAATTTACTTCAGCCAGGATAAGTAACTTAGATTCACTTATCTCCAGTCTCTGAGCCTTGCTGGCTTTGGAATTGATCCTCTCCATTCCCTACCCACTATATTGCTTTAATTGTCTGAACCTAAAGAGTTTATTGATGTGGATGGATACAGTACACATCACTGCAAAAGCCAAAGGAAGCAGGTATTAATTTAAAAGAAATATTAGTAACAAAGACCCTCTCCAGTGTGTGAGCTCATCTGCCCAAGAAATGATTCACTGTTTTACTCCATGTACTTATGTTGTTACACAAAATATTCTTTTCTTATCTTCACTATAGTAGTGAATCATCTGAGATGCCACTGAGGTCATCCTGTTATGTTTGTCTTAATTCTGCACTTCTAGGGTCTTCTGGCTTTTAGCTGAACCACTACGGTACTTCAGGATAGGGAGGACTTTGCGCTTTTATAAAGGAGATGACATATTATGAACACCAGTATGACCACAGGTGATAGAGGGTAATGGAATATATTTGTAGCAATTCTTCTCACCCAGATCATGAATTAGGTTTAGTTTCTTAAACCACTCCATAACCATAAATTAAAATGGTGATAAAATGTCCTTGGCTTTAGAGATATCCACTAAAAATGACCATCATTCTCGGTATAATTTTTATTATTAAATTGTTCTCTTGGTTTTGCTATATAGTAAATCTAATATTTCAAGAGGGTGGTTATTACAGACTGGGTATTGTCAGGCATGTTTTCCTAAAAGATTTAGTAAACTGAATGCAATGAGTATCTCTAATGGACACATTGCATTGCTGATGCTCTCATGTTGCTTAGTCTGTGGAAAAGAGATTTTTTTTAGATACTGCATGACAAACTGCCTGTAAACAATGTGGACAGTCAAACAGCAGTCTCAAATTGTGAAAATGCCGTGCAGACCTCCACTTTCACCCTTTCATTCTCGCACTGTAATGTCCTTTAAGCAGAAGTTTGCTCCCTGACTTCAGTTCACTTTTCTACCTCAATTATTCAGCAGGCAGTCTGGGACCTAACTCTGGCCTCAATAACCAACATTTATATTACTAAAGACCTTGCTCCAGCACTTATATGTAACTTGAGTAACTGCTGGCACTTGAAACTCAATCCACAGCCCACTAAAGCCACAGGAGAGACCGTCACTGACTTTGGTAGGCTATAGCGCAGGCTCTTAAGCAAGCACACACATTAGTTCCCTATTCACGGATATATGTATCGGCACTAGCATTAGATTTGATAGCAGATGGATAGGGTCCTACAAAAAGAAACTGTCTTGAAGTTCCAGTGTTTTTTTACTTGAACAAGCCTATTAAGAGGCAATGCTAATAAATTGTCAGTTAACAGTAATTGAAAATAGTGACATAAATAAATTTGGAAAATGAGAGATATCCAGTGAGTGGGGCTGAGGAAAATTCATTCTATGTGCGACGACCAAAATGAGAAGTTGAATCATCCAAAAACTTCTGATTGTCACCTCTGCCTGCAGGACATAGGGCTCCATTTGGGAGGACAAGCTGCTACACTCACTGCTGAGAGTTAAAGCAGTATAAGACACATCTACTTGCACTTAAAAAAGATGTGGCACATACATTGGCCCCTCTCCCCTAGAAGTTACCATTACAGCCCTATTTCTATCCCGCTCTTTTTTGACCTAAGCAGGCAGGGGCCATGCAGGATCAGACAGAGAATAGCATTGCCTCGAGCTCCCGTGCAGCAGGAAGGGGAGCAACCTGTGGAAGGAGTGACTTTGACAAGACCAGTTAAAGCCAAGGTTGCATAGTAGCTCCCAGTAGTAAAACAGAAATCACTAACCACATTCAAATATGCTACTGGGAGGAAAGTGAAAGTTTATATCCTCCTTAGCCCACTTCATATACCTGTTATAACTCCCTCTCCCCTCATTCCTGGCATCTGACCACAGCCTGCCTTGTGCTTTTCATGAAATCAAATATCAAGACACAATAAAACTAATCTGTTCCATTTATATGTATAAATATATATTTGAATAAATATGTATAGTATATAAATATATAGTCCACAAGTGAATTATAATAATAGCAATAGATGGAATTTTAATGGAGTAGAGGCACGACCACCCTGCATTACAATCACAGTCCTACCTAGCCTAGCATCCAGCCTCTCACACTTGCAGACAATGTACTGTCTCATTACATCATTACTCATTACTGTCTCATTACTCATTACATCCAGTAATGAGAGACTTCAGCTAATCTGGCCTGAACTCTAGATTGTACAAGATTTCATCTCCCTTCCAAGAACGCTACGACAACCAAGTTTTGATCCCAGCTTCTGCGGTTGGCAACAGGCTTTGCAGTCTAGCCCCCATGCTGTCGTTGATCATTCCCATTTTTCCCTGTCATTCAAAAGGGACAGTCAGTGTCTGACACCTTCCTTAGATATATTTTAGCTATATATGTAGATATGGTTTTATCTTGAATCTCTAATAAGCAATCTCATGCTTTTCATAGGAAAATAATCCATGGAGCAGGGACTCTCTGGAACACAAGATGAGCATTACTCTAGATGCTCCTGAATATACCAGCCTTAAGAGTGAAGTTCATTCTTTGGAGCAGTGCATTTAAAACTGGTTACTCTGTGGTGGATTAGATGCAATAGTAAGAGAATTTTGTTATTCAGTGGAACCAGGTGCGTAGAAAATCTTCCTGAGAGATTAAATGAAAACTCTGATTCTGTTCGGTCTGAGGGAGAGGGACTGAGCAAAGGTCTCCTCCTTCCTCAACATATGTCTCACTGGAATGCAACTACTGAATGTGGGAGGTACCAGGCATTTTAAAACATGTGTGAAGTCCTTTCCTGATGCACAGCTCAGCTCCTTGCTGTCTACCCAACAGATCTGCGACTCAGCCTCAGGAACTCAGTAACGCTGCACTGAAAAACTACATGAAAGGACATCACCTTTTTTTTTTAATTATATTTAAAAAACCCATCTATATTTTGTAAGGCTTTTAATGCTTTCAGACTCTGACAGAAGGACTCTGTAAATGCCTATCAGATGAGGCCTCACACTGAATTTAGGGGTAGTCCTGGGCATACCCGAACCAGGAGTTTTAGATGTTTGAAGACAATTTGTGTCAAATGAAAATGTTCTGTGAAGCATTGGTGCCCCCAGGAGTGAGGAGGGATCAGGAGGTGCCCAGCTCCCATTTTCAGAGTTGCATAATTCCAGTTTGTCATAGCCTCATCACTTCAGCACCCCCGTCACCTACCCCAACCTCCAGCGTCATCTTACAGCACCTAAATCTCCACTGCTTTACAAGCTGCTGTCAGGAATTTAGTACCTTAAGGCTGACTTCGACACCTTTCTTTTATGTTTTATGTTTTTTCCAGTTTTATAGCCATTACACAACTGCAGTAAATGGCAACAAATCAAGTGAATGACTTAAAGCACTGCAGAAAAAAATCCCTTGTCTGCCCATGCTACCCTCTCAAAAAGAGTTAAGTGCTTATTAGAATAATAAGTAATATTTTGACCTGCAGAATAGCACATTTTCTTCTTTTCCTTGTTGACTCTTTAATATAAACAAAATAAATTACTCTCCTGTAAGTTCTTTTTGATGAGGCAATGCTAATAATCAGCACCTGATTTTAGACTCCAGCCATTCCAGGTGCAGCTCACACTTGGTCTGGTGCTGTCGACAGGTCCTTGGGGAGCCCCTTTTCCTGCTTCATGGAAAAATTAACCCCTCTAGTTCTAGCTGCTTGGGGTAAGTCATTATTTGATTATGCAAGGAATGGCTACTTCAGTTTTGATGTCAATGGGCTTCGAATCAGGCTTTAGCTTGAGAGGCACCCACAGTCTTGTGACCAAAGAGTTAACTAGGCACGTTTTGGTTTTCCTTTGGGTTTATTGCTTGGGTCAGCCAGTGAGCCAACGAGCTATTTCTGTAGTTTATATCTTTTCAAGCTCCTGGATATGGCATATATCCACTGGCAATAGGCCCAAAACTCAAAATGTAATCCCTAAAGAGCACCTGAGAACAATCAGACAATTGCAATTTGCTGTTGCTACAGATGTGAGCTATCTTCAGACAATTGCAGTCTAGGCAATTTCTACAAAGTTGAGTTTACCACCATGCTAGTGTAGTCTTCATTCCTCCCCTGAAAACTTTTCAGTGTTTTATACATATATTCTCTCTCACACACACACGTGCGCACATGTACAACTACACAAAATAATTAACAAGAAAAATTCAAGAATGTAAAAAGTATTTATATTGTGCCATCAACTCCTGCTTTCCCACCAGTAGTACAAATTAATCAAATTAATCCTAAATAGAAAACACAAGATCAAGGATAATTATTGCAGCCAAGAAAACAGTAACATATAGCTGGTGTGAAGCATAGACACTGACTGGGAAATTTTTGCCTAAGCCTGTCCTAGAACACAGAAAACTTTTTTCTAAAGTCTACTTTCATTCTTCCCTCTAGACCCTGAGATTTCATTTCATATTTGTTTATGAGTAATTGGTTTTCAGGTTTACAATAGGAACACAACTACCAGCATTGATATTGTGTGAGCCTGCTGGACTATTTCTAGCCTGAATGCATGCCTGTAAAATATAGCTGAGGCCCAAGAGAAGGGGTAATCATGCTGTTCTTTATAATTTTAGCCAGATGACCATCTGTGCTAGAAAACTGGGGGCTTCTGTCTAAGGAAAAATCTTACTGCTTCAGTTGTGACGACCAAAATACATGGGTGTTGGAAGGTACCTGAAACAACAGGCTGGGTAGCCAGAGGCATCCTTCTTAATTTTCTTTTTTACCTGTAAGCCTTTTTCTGATACAGCAAAGAGCTTGATTCCTCCTCCCCTCTAGGTGAAAATCAAAGCATTCCACTAAATTTTAACGGATACTTTATCTGTCTCAAGTTTTCTTGCCAGGACTTTCAAGATGTTTACTATTTGAGAGGGAGAAGTGTACAAGGGAGTGAAATAAAGCAGGAAGACAAGAGGTGAGAGTGTAAAAAAACAACTTCTAGGGACATTTAAAAGGTGCAGCTCAGTGTAAGTCTTCCTTTTATCTGCACCATTCTCTCTTGACACAGTCATGTTTTCAGAGTCAAGTCCAGGATTTTAGCTGTGCAATTCATCCGACCTTTAACTGGATCAACCTCCCAAGCCTCCCAAGACACTTTGAAGACTTAGACATTACTATTTACTTTAACTATGGAAGTGATGATATCTTCAGTCTTTAAAAAACTGGTGATAATTCAGAACTAGCATTTGTCTATCAGGTTTGACTTTGTGTTCCCTCTTAAGGCTAGGTGTCCTTTTTAAATCAAATTCAATAACACACCTTCTCACAATTATGTCTAGTTCATTAGTTTCATTCATTTGTCAAAACCAAAATCCTAATATTGAAGAAATGCCTTGTCTTTTTGTTGTTCTTTTATGATTTCTTTCTTTGTTCATCTGATTGAAAATTCCCTATTAACAAAAAACTTCTCTCTCTCTCTCTCTTTTTTTTTTTTTTGAGGGCTCCTCTGCTTGCCACTGGCTAAATCTATCTTTCAGGAGGGCAGAAGTGCACTCCGGGATCAGTGCACACTTTTCCTTCTCCTGATGGCCTCTCTCTGTCCAGGTCCAGGAGAAATGAATACCGCAGTCCACATGAGGCTGCAGCAGTGATGCACTGAGGGCAGCCGCCTTCTGGCTCTGCAGTGCTGAGCTGGTACAAGGGAGAGAAGCCTAGACCCAGAACCTGGTTTATGACCCAAACAGCTGCCAAACTATTGCCTCAGCTAATACCCTTAGTAATATATTTTGCTCACTGTACAGAATTGATCAGAAAATTAACCTTCAACCAGCGTCTATGTTGCAGTATATTAACATGACTTAAGTGTGTTTTCATCAAAGCTAGGTTTTGAAAGGGAAAATTAAACATAATAGGGAGTTTATGTTTTAAGTGGGTCCTTCTGTATCTATTTCACCTGTGTCTGACATGATATGTGGTCACCTGTAGAACACCAGCTTTAAGGTACATGCTGTCTCTTTACTGTACAGAGCAGAGGCACTATGGGGGGCACACTGATTTGTCAACATCGCTCCCTGTTATCAAGTGAAGCAGCATCTTAAATTAACCACAGGTTTAAAATGTGATAGATGTGAGATAAGCTGAGGTTCCTCTATCCCATTCAGGTTAGTGCTTCAGTTCGGTACTGAGCTTTAATGAAGTTTATCATGAAAGTGAGCTCTTTTTAAGTTTAATGAATTTAAGTATTTTCCTGAATTGGGGCCATATTAAAGAATTTAAAAATGCACAGATTTCTACCTCAAATGTAATGGATATTATAGGAATACTGATAAAATTACTATTTATTGACTGCTTCTATAATTATGTCTCATTATTTTTTTTACTGTCCAGATGACTAACATTGTGCTGAAACCCATTAAAAATTCATATGTCTGGTGATGACAGAGTTACATTCATTCACTGCTGATGACCAAGCTGTCTATAAACAAATCTACCTGCCTAGGTGTGGAGCACTGTAAGTTCATGCTGTCTCTGCTCTAAGTCAACAAGAGGTAAATCAATACAGAAGTTGTTTTGACATCTCCTCATGAAATTTTCCTGGTCTTAATATATCCTGTCTCTTTGAATAGACATATCCCGACAAGAGTAGATATAGCCTGTATGTGTGTGGGTGCTAATCTTGGCAGTAACATTGAACACCCATATGCTGATGAACTCCAGACACTTGTTCCCTTACACAGAGAATTTATTGACAATGTTGTGCTTCTTTAAGCACATCAGTGGTGCTTTGAACAAGTTCTTCTTCTCAGTTACCACTTAATTGATAACCTTCTTAAAAAGAAGGAAGAAAAAAAAACCTAAAGATTACATAAATATGAAAGCAAATAAAAACATCAAAATTTTCCTGGCTGGATTGCCACTGGCTGGATTTAAAATTCCATTACTGACATTATCTGTTAATCAGTTAATCTTAGATCTCCTGAGGGAGGCTGAAACCCCAACTTCTTTTCTAGATACATTAAAGGAAAACTAAATTAGGCAGTATAAAAGATACTCCAATAACCATATTAACTAAAGAGGAACAGATTTTTTTTTTTTTAAAGAAAGCCTAAAAGATGTCTGAAAGATTGAAAGTGGAATTCAGATAAAAGTTATCTGTGATAAATAAGAATTCTTTAGCCAACAAATAGTTGAAAGAAAACCTAACTTGATGTTCCATTTACAAGTCAGGACATTAAAGCACAATTCTCCTACAGTTCTTGCAGGACAAGAAGACACACATCCCCAAGGAATGCTACATCAGACTCAGCTTCTTGCCTCACTGTGGAGGAATGGGATGTTTCTGGGATGCTTGTCTAACAAATAATAGAGTTTGAACAGAAAATACATCATTGGATGTCTCCTCACTGCGGAATCTGTCAGTGCTTTCTCCATTTGTGACCTGGTAAACAGAGACCTCCATCAGGTACCCACCCTGTAGGTGAGTCACAGCTCAGCAGGAAAGGAGTCGGATTTGGTCCATGCAACATCTTTAAAATATTTGGCTTTGCTGATTCATACCCAGGCTCCAGAAAATATGCACCCAATACAATGATTTCACTTGTGTGACGATGAAGCACTGATACCAAAACAAAAGACACTGTTGTCTTACTAGAATCACACCTGTGATTGAACCCAACGTGGACACAGTCATGTGGCAGGGACTGAATAAACAAGTTAGATAAGAGACAGATTATTTTTTTTTCCATAAAAGATAGAGACACTTGGCAAATGTTTATCAAAAGTGAAGGGAAGTGAGCTAAAGAAGGCTCATTAATATCAGTCATCATACAGTCATCTGGAGTTCACAGGTACAGGTGGTGAAAGAACACGGTCTTATATATTTGGGACTTGTCTTTTCTTCCCAAGGACTGCAGTTCTGATGGTGGCTTTTCCCTCAGCTCAGCAGTTTTTAGGAGGCAGGAGTAGATTTATCGGTCACTGTGCCAGTGCTTGCTTTCCCTTTATGTAAGCTTCTCTCAACATTCAATCTGTCTTTAGGCAGCTGCCAAGGAGGGTGAGTTTCTTGTTCTGCAAACTGTTCAGCAAAAAGAGCCTCCCCTGATACCGAGAGACAATCTTCCAAGTTCTCTCTGCATGTCAAAGATTCAAAGCAGAGTGACAAAGACTTTTTACTGAAATTGAAAAACATTTGAGCTATAAATATGACTTTTAAAATGCTTTTTTCCTAAACCAGTGTTTGCACATTTGTATCACAATCATTGTGGTACTTTTTTTCTATGTCTTGTCTATTTTTAGAAAACAAAATAGCACGGTTTCAGCAGTCATGATATTATATCACTTTTATCATAATACTTTTGAAAAATTAAGGTTTTTCATAATTATCCCACTAATAATATATCTTTTTTTCCTCACAAAGTAAAAAGCAAGGAAAAATTATGCTGAAAAACTGAAAACTTTATAAGTCATATTTGTCAATGTTGTTGCTTTAAAATACTAGAGTAAGTTCCACATGGGTTAAAAGTGGAGGACAAGTGAATATGGAGCCAAACTCAGTGTAGGTTGATGGCAGAAGTATCTGCAAGCTTTGCTGCTGATAAAAGAAAGATAAATGCAGGATTTAGATCTGTATAACACCAGAAAGAAAACAGGCAGCTCCTAGCACTGATAAGAAATAAAACAGCAGTGCCAATAGCAGTAACAGGGCAACAGGCACCACCAAGACAGCAAGAGATAGGTTGGCAGACAGAAGCAAGAAAGAAATTATACAGACCTGACTGTGGTGACAGGACGAGAGTTTGAAGGCTTCCAGCTTTGTGCAGCTGGGCAAAGACCTGCCTGCTCCCTTCTGGAGGAGTACCCAGCTCACAAGGGGTGGTGGAGGCCACACAGACACACTCCACCACCCTCCTTTGCTTCTGTCAGCCACCACTGCGCTACTCCATAGTGGTTCAGGGACCTCTTGGGGTGTCCCCTGTGGACATCCCAACACCAGCGTGCACAGTCAGGGAGCCCTCCAGTCTGGGGACACTGGGGAGAGATGGGCACCCAACATAGTGGGCACTCGCTTCCAGAGCATGGGCAACAAATGCCACAGGAAGATGGTACGAAGGCATCAGGTGGACTGATCAGATCTGCCCTTATCCGCCTAGGTTCCCAGCTTTCTAAGAGCTCACGGTGGAAGCAAGAAAGAAAAGGAAGCTTCCGCCAGGATAGGGCAGGTGATAGCTTCTGGAAGAAGCACAAGAGCATCAAGTGGCTTTTTGGGACAGATAGATGGGTACAGCCTTTGCAGCTGACAAGTTTCCAGGGAGGATGACCACCCATTGCAGCTAAACACCTGTGCCGTTGTTCTGGGCTGCAAGAATGACACTGTAAAAGATACTCCTGGTAGCCCTTTGCCATTGTAGCATGTCTGTTTGCTAATGACAGGTATCACTTGCCAACCCAGATTTCCAGGGCACTCTTCTACCTAATAAATGACCTCCAGATGCCCTTTGAAAAGCCAGTGTTCCCAGGCATTGCGTAGGAACACAGCTATTTGAAAATGAGTCTAGACCTTGAAAGAACATGAGAAGCTCTGTAAACAGAGCTTAAGATGCTGGCTGTTCAGGTAGGAAACTTTTTTCATGCTAAATCTGACTCTGTCCTTGCAAATCATGAACTAAAAATAAAGCTGTAACTTTGTTTCCTAAATTTTCTTTTTCTTTATTTCAGACTGTTCTAGGAGACAGAAAAATAATGCCACAGCAAATGAGAAGGATGTTAACAAGGCAGGCTCTGCCTCAGCTATCAGGTCAATACCAATACTGCATGTTGGAGAAGAGAAGAACATATCATTGTTGTATGGATTGCTAGTGACACCAGTACCTTGTAAGAGCAGTAACCTTCAGATTTTTCCTGCTAGAAAAAAACAAAACTAGCAGACGAAGGAGTGCTTTGGCTGTCATATAATGTGAGTTAAACTGATAGAAAACCAGGTTTGCTTCTCTTTCCTGATTAAACGTAATTTACAATAGAAACAGGAAGGTAGGAGTCTGTGCCTGTATGGATCTCAGTGTTAGATGTTGAAAAACTCTCATTTGTACTCCATTTGTTACATGCAGGTTGAACCCCTTTCCTCTGGAGTTTTCTGGAATACCAGCTTGTAAAGGAAAGGAGGAAGGAAAGTACTGTCTTACAAAGGTATTCACAGAGAAAAAATTAATGCTCACCATTGTGGATCATAAGATGGATCTCAGCTTTTATACTATAAAACACAGCAATTTTAACCATCTATTCTCTGTCTTTCAGAAACACCTCTTTGATGAAATAAAGAAATAAACCCCCCTCAGGGTAACAAGTAAGGAGGGGTAACTAAAGAAAAAAGTCTCCTAATTTGATACTGCTCCTACTCTTCCCCAAAATGGGTTATATATGGATCAATGTGTTTTCAAGCAAAGAATTGTTAATCAATTGCCTTTCCTAACAATCCATAGGTTGAGTCTCTTTCTGAGATGGCAGTCCAGGCAGCTGAGTGCAGAAATCCTACGTAACTCATCAGCTAATGTTCATATACTTTAAGTCATATATTTGCCAAGCTTTTAGAGTAGGAATGTTCACACAACTTGTTTAAAATGCTCCTGTGCTGTTTGAAGACAGTCAAAAGCCTGGAGATGTTGGGTTTCAGCATCATCCCTAATGTAAGCTGCAGGCTGCAATGTCATGAAGGCAGTAATAAATTTCTGGCTCTGGTTCCTAGCAGCAACTGTAGCGGACCAAAGTACCTGAATCATTTTGTAACCTGTTCCTTCAGTAGTGCACCATGCCCTTGTAGCACTGGGGGTATGCTGGGAGAGCAATGTACTACCCAGGGAAGACCCTGTGGAAGGGGTCTTTTATCAGGAGGGTGTGCTAACCTTGGCCATCCCTAGAGCCAGCAGGCAAAGGTCGTAGGTTAGCCACAGTTTGAGTTTTACGCTATTGCAACTGCTCCATACTCTCCATTAACACTAATGGGTATTATGTGCAAAGACACCAAATACTAGTGTTTCCGAAATTATGAGCCCGCTAAAGCAATTGTACTCGTCCTAGGAGTTTCCTAGAATACGCTGTGAGGGGTGATAAAGGAGCTGTGACACAACTGTGCTTAAATAATAATGCATATTTTAATATACATTATTTCCTTGTTTCTAAAGATCGTACATAAAACTGGCAATTTTGTTCATTATCCATATTAAGTCATAGCATAGATTATTTCTTGCTCTTCTGATTCCTGAATAGGCTTTTTTTCTTTTTTTTTTTTTTTTCCTTCCCCCTGTGCCACTGAGACTACGTATTGATTGAAATCCGTAACCTGTCCGGGTGTGAGAGCACACAGGCTGCAGCGTTCCCAGGCTCCATCCACCATGTGCCCAGGCTCCCCAGGAGAGGCGAGGGAAGCCCCATGCCCCAGCGAGAGGGACGCGGCACGCCGACCTCCCAGCTGTCACCGTATGCTCTGATTGTCACAACAGTTTACAACAGATTAGGGGAAGTGGCTTTGACTGGCATATTAAGAAAACCAGTTGACATCAGCATACTCAACTAGGTAGGCCTAAACCTGCTAGCTCCCCAGTGGTACCTCCAAGCATAGCTATCATTTCTTTGATTAATGAACAGTGTTTGCAATTAAAAGCAAAGCACACGATGGACCTAGTGCATCCTTTGCAATCCAATTTCATCTTTTGCTGAGAACTAATGAAGAGTAAGCAAGAAGCTGAGATAAACTGGGCTGATAGGGAACAGAGCTTGTATATCTCCTTGGCTTCATTTACACAAGTCCCAGAAATGTGTCTGTGGGCAGCCACCAGACTGAGATTTATTTGTTTGCTCAACTTGATTAATAATTTTGCACTTTTGACTTGGTTTAGTGTTTTCTTTACATTTGTCTAGATATTTGAACCAGACAACTGGCAAATGACATCTTAAAAGGCATTAAGTAGGCAAATATACAAACACACCCTGCTATGTCTGCCTTGGGTTTTCACGTGAATGACATGTGTCAACCTGATCAAGGCAGAGGGATGCAATGATTTAGTCTTTGTGAAATTGTTCATAGCCATGTTTGTGTGAAAAGTTGTTCAAGTAAATTAATTTCAGTCAATAGCACTGTGGAAAAATAGGTAAAGTGCTAAACAGACAGGTGGATCCAGTCAGCCTTTTGTGTAGTTTTACTAAATCTCTGGGAAGGGTCAGGGGATCAGATTTCCCCCTGCAGCAGTAAAAGCCACAGAACTCCTCCTCCTGGCTTTGGGAGACCAGTTCTCGTGTCTCCCAGGGGGTAGGGTGGGGTCCTGCCTTGAAATCACCTCTTGTGGGTGCAGCTTGGGTGGGGGGCAGCAGGTAGGATTTAGAATAAAAGTCCCCAGGGCTTCAGGTAAGCAGTGTAATTTTGAGTGTCTGTGCCCAAAGGCTTGTCTGCTTTTTCCAGAAACTACCTTCACCTGAAAAACTTGCCTCTCTTCAAACTATAGATCTACAGTGTTAGTCCTCATGCTGTGTGGATGAGAGTTCACCTGTACAAAAGAGGTGTTCAGAAAAATGGAGCATAGAATTTGAAACCACAGCTTAGGGTTGGACATGATCAAAGAAGAGATGTAAACATCACACAGTATTCCCCTTGCACAACTTTTAAGTATGTATTTTAAGGTGAGCTGGTAAAGAAACCCGGATAGAGTCTTTGCTAACGCTGGTTGACGAGCACCCTGCCTCTCTGCTCTGTGCTCACCCACCGACCCGAAACAGCCTTCACTTGTATTGTTTCCACCCACAGAAAACGTGCTAGTCTTGGTGTCAGCAGAGTTTGTATCCAATAATTGAAGTCTCTGGGGAGGTAAAAATCAATTCTTGGCTCCAAGTCCAGCAATATTCTGTATCAGCAGAACTGTGTAACTACACTGTGATTACAGTGGTTATAGTACAAGTTAGTTAACTACTACCAAAATGAGGGGGCGGAGAGGAAGACAAGCATTTCATCTTTTAAGTCACATTGCACTTTGTTTCTGTCAGTGTTTTGCACTGCTGGGAAAAAGAAAGAAAGAAAGAAAAAAAAAGATAGAAAGAAAAAGGAGATGTTGCTGTGCCTGGGCAGGATGAAGAGGAAAGCCGCAAAGCTATGCAGCACAAAGTGGTCCAGATTCATGTCTTCGTAAAGCTTGCTGGTGTTTATCCAGGGGCTTGTCTTTAAAATTTTTTTTATTATTTTATTTTATTTTATTTTATTTTATTTTATTTTATTTTATTTTATTTTATTTTATTTTATTTTATTTTATTGAATATATTGTCCCTGCTAAAATAAAAGGAAAAGAGAACTGACAATAGTTGACTTTTTTTTCAGAGGGAAATTTGTTGATGTTTCACACTTTACCTGCCAAGTCCTACCCAAAGACTTCATGGTTTTCTAGGTGTTCCTGCACATCTTTCTTCTACACTCTGAGGTAGATGTGTCTCTGCTTGTCACCCACATGCCAGTATGGGAGGGTCACACTTTTGCATGTACAGTAAGACAGCTCCAAGAGAATTACAAGCAGGATTTTAGCCCAGAGCATGACAAAGATGTTGAGCTGGGATGGATGAGTAGATTGTGTTGGAGGCAGCAGCAACAAAAACACCTTGCAGTTTAGCCCTGCTAGATGGAGACTAAAAAATATGATTCACATCTTTCATGTTAAATTATACAAAGGGCCTACAACCCTGTGGACCCCCACACTGGCAGACTTTCAGAGGGATAGGGCATGCTGCCCTAGGTCACTGGCAGCTGTAGTGGGAGCTGGTGGCAGCCCAACAAGCTACCCTACTAGGGGCTGCGTGCTGATTTCATCCCACTGAACCGTCTCTACAAGCAAATAATTATGGTTTTATGCAAGTGGGGTGTTTCTCATTTGCTTCACCCAATTCTATGAAAGATTTGTCAAGGTGGGATAGCAGCATCAATATGTGAATCATGATCAGCATCTTGTAAAGTCAGAACTGCAGTGGCTAATGAAATAGTCTTATTGACAACTAGATATAAAAACAAAGATTTTAAATTCAGCTTAAATTCAGGGTAGTATAATATATTATGTCAAGGTCCTGAGGAGCCCCATCTTTTACACTGACGCTTCAGTTATACACATTTCATGCTTTAGCTGCAAGATAAGGTATTCAAAGAAAATTGCAGGTATCCATTATTTGAATAAAGCTATTATTTTCCAAATCAGTTGAGTAATTAATTTCTGGAATCAAAATAATTACAAAATAGTCTCTATGTAATTACAATGTATGCATTATATATGCAGAACATGAACCAAACTCTTCGTTTACATAATTGGTGTAATATTCTTTTCTTTTGAAACTGTTTTCATATCTTGAGGAACGTGACTGAGAAATGCATGAGGGTAGCCTTCACTGCGACTATTATAGACTCATGATATATTCAGAATATAGTCCAATCTTCTTTTGAGATAACCTATCTAAAAATTATGCAAACTTCAGGACTGGAGCTGAACCCTCACTAGTCCAGGATAAACTGTCAAAGCATTGCTGAGGGATTTGACCAAGCAGTTCCAATTAATATCACACTAAATCCCTATGCACAGCTTTAAAAATTGAGCCCTAAAGGACTAACCTGTTTGCCTACATTCTTTATTATTATTGTTATATCAACAGGATTTATAGAACTAGGTAACATCAGTTCATCACTGCCACCACCTGGTAAAACTCCAAACCCCTGTATTTGTGAGCACAGGTGTATCAGAAAGGTAATAAAGGGGTTAAAGGAGAAAGAGCAAATCATGGAGGTAATTGTTCTAAACCAGTGCTTCAGTGTGGAATGACAATCTGAGGACTCACACAGTATCTTCCAGTCTGCCTAGAGTGGAAGACCAAACCTTCAGAGACCAAGGTGGTTTGGGTTGCTTTTTTATTATTGATTTATTTTATTTTATTTATTGTGGGTGTTTTACATAAAGGAGACTGGGAGTGGCTAGTTGAGGTAAACCTAGCTAGGAAAGAGAGTGCTAGTATCCTTCAGATCCTGTCTGGTCTGTTGGAACTGTTCAATACTGTCTCACTGGGTCTTGCTTTTCATTCCTCCACGTGTTGACAACCATTTACTTTCCTGAACAAGATGTTTAGGACTAAACTAGTGGCTAATGGGCTGTCCCTCATTTCCACTACCATCCTCTTCCCTAACTTCCTGATAACCAGATAAAGGGCCCAGAGCCAATTATCTCCCAGGAACACTTTGTGTTCCTCCTAAATATTTAATCCTGCTTTATAACGTCATCTCTTTAATGATGTAATGATTCAGTCCTTAATCCAGCTGTTAATCAGCCAGTGCCAGGAAGTCCTGCAGTCCAGGTGGGATTGTGAGGTACCCACAACAGTGCACGAGCTGGAGGGTGGCATGGTCACACACAGGAGCACATCTCAACGTCTCAGCATTTACTCCTCCCGTAAATGCTGCCATGTTCTTTAGGGTCTGCTGTTTTCATGTAATTTTAAGCAAGGAATTTATGGGGCAAATGGGAAGAATCTGTATGAACGCTGACTGGGAAGTGGGTGTTAGCTTTTGGGCTGAGTTTCCCAAAGGAGGATTCCTTGCTGCAGGCCATTTCTACTGTTCAAGGACTAACACATTTCATGCAATTTTAATAATTGTCATAAAAAATATACCACACTTTCAGGTCACTGGTTTCTTCTTTGGTGGGAAGCTGCAATGCAATCTTTTCTGCAAGCTACTGGTCAGAATAGAAAGTCAATATAAATGTAATAAATTAGGAAGAATAATCTGGACAGTGGGAAGGTGGCTAAAGTCACTGTTATGTTGATGGTTTTATTTCCCCCCCTGTTTTAGCTTGGCACCTTTTATATAACTTACATTATCACAACTGTCTTTGTGCCAGGAGGAGTGAAGTACTCTCCTGTTCCAAGCTTCTGCTGCTTTAGATAAGCCAGCAATAATTATTTCTGAGTGAAACAAAATTAACCCTCACAATGGAGCCTGGGTCCATAGCTAAGTTCCAATTTGAAAGTCATTTGTCTTGGGATACAAAGGCCCCGATTCCCCACAGTACCAAACTGTGTTCTTACAGATTCAGAGTTACACTGGCAAACCAAAAGTCTTAAAACTGGTACTATAAATCTGTCATCATTGTTTTATTGTAACTCCGTGTTGTTATAACTCCACAGCGAGGATTATGCATTGGGAATAAAGCCTAGATGAAGCCTGTCTCCCCATTAATTTACAAACTAGAGACACAGTTTTCTACTACCGTCGCAGTCAGAGGGGCTGCCGCTGTGGGCCAGGATTTCTTGGGTGCCTGTTTTGATATCTACAGCCTGAAGTTTAGGTAAGACATAGCAGAGGATCAGACCAAAATAAAAATAAAATAAAATAAAGACAGAGGTAACAGGTGAAAAAGGATGGGATAAAAGGCTGAAGGGAAGGGATGAGATGAAAGGCATGAGGCAAAGGGCAGAGTACTAAATGACGTCTTGAAGTGCCTTTACCCTGTTTCCTATGATTTTGTAACAGATAATAGAAGGTCTTGCTTTAGCAAGTCCCATTTCATACTACACATTTCCCTTGCCTGCATTTTGAGACTGTTGGTGCAGTTAATGATGGAAAAAGTACACCACAGCAGAAATAAGGGGATACCAAGGGTGTTCTCTACAGGATTTGTACTTAAGGATGGATTTGTACTTAAGTAATACAGAAGTTGTCATTTAAAAGTAGCATTAACTGAATCCCCATCAAATTATAAAAAACAGACAAAATAACAGAAAAAGAAAATGACAGACAGCTCTAAACAAAGGTAAAGAGATGTTTTTTCTCTGCTTTAAAATATTGTGTGATGGTTACATACACCAGCATATACTTGTCTTAATCTGCAGAAGAGTGGTGTCTGTGGAAGACATGTCATGGTACACCTTATCTTCGTATTCCATAATCTGTGAGCAAGTGCAGCTCCTCTGGCTGATAAGAAGCAGCATTTCTGCTGACTCCTCCCACTAATTCAGTAAAACCACAGTGACAAGCAAAAGCTTACCCTCGTGTATCGCCACGAAGAGATTTAGACAGCCAATAATCCTGAAGCAGGCTTGCGCACCTGTAGCAAGCCTGATATCTGTTGAAGGTGTGTTTGCATACACAGCACAAACATACCTACTTAATCCTTCACGCTCATGCATAGGTCACGTTATACTGCCCCGGTGGAATCCAGCATACTCCTCTTCCCAGTTATCCACGGGTGGGCAATTAGAAGCAAAGTAGGCGGACAGATGTTGAGCAAGCACTGAGACGTCACCATTCATCATCAGCTAGCAGATACTGAACTTGGCTGACTACCACATCTTAGTCAGATGGTTTGGCACATTGTCTCTCAGCACTAGGTTTTTCACTCAGGATCTTAAATTGTACTAAAAGTTCACCCCGTAAATCATGTAAAACTGGGGGATGGGATTGGCTTCACTTTTTGCCATCAAGCAAGTTATTAGAAATTCAGACCTTTTACAAGCAGTTTTGCTTCTCTGTTTAAGTCTCACCTTTCATCTCAAGATAGCATCGCTGCCTATTTAAAAGAGAAAAGGGCATTTGGCCAGCTATTAAATTGAATTCCTTTCCTCCATCCTGCATGTGCTTAGCCTTGCATACAAAGCATAAAAGGCAAAACCAAAGGTCTAATAGATGGGACCATAAGGAGTTTCACATGCCATTTCTGAGTAAAAGAGATCAAACAAAGACTTTCGGGAGCTCAGAAACATGTCATCGTATGTGGTATTTCTCTTGTCAGCAGCAAAGCTGTCTCTAATGCACAGCACACTTAGCAAATCAAGAATGCTTCAGGCCAAATTTGGGTAAAAGCTAAAGCTTTGCCTCCCACAGGTTTTATCTGCAGCTGCTGAAGCAAACATTTCTACCTCCTCTCCCTCACTGAATGGAAGATTGTGTTTCAGACCATTGTTTTCTGTAGACACTTATTAACCCTGTTGAATTTAGAGCAGGGGATTGCACTCAATATCTATTGATTAGCAGTCAGTGCTGCAGTAATCCTTAGGCCTTGATCAATCCGGGCTGTTGACTAGGACTTGGTACACAGCAGTGCCCTTTTCAGCAGTCATTGATATGCATGCAAGGATGTGGGAGAGGCAGGAGGGAAGGTTAGCGTGAAGTCAAGTGTTTATACATTACAGGAAATTCCTGGTGAGGTGATGGCAGCTTTTATCATAGCCTGACAGAGTACGGGGTTTAAATCATGCGAGCATACATCAAATCAAAACACTTCTTGAGACAACATCGGAAAACATAATCCATTATTCAGTGACTGCAAATAATAATAAGCTCTGCCTAGGTAGAGAAAGAATCAGCAAATTCTTCCAAGCTCATCTCCTCCAATTAACAGTAATATGATGAAGCTTTATGGATCACTTGTTTTCTCTCTTTACTCATCCTTTCTGCTCAGAAATGGAAGTGATTTGACATAGCACCTATTTCCAACATGGAACTGCCTTCTCCAAAACATGTCTCTTGCACCGCAGCCAAACTGCAGAGACACCTATTTATTCAGAGTACAGCCGGCCTTTTTTTTTTTTTTGACATACTGTTCCTTTTGTCCTCCTGCTAGCTTTCATTCAGCATCGACTTCGGTCTCTGATTTACAAGCAGGGATGGAGTACCTAGGGAAGACCCTAGTGTATCCGTTTTCCAGCTGCCCACCAGATTTTCCCTCCAGCTCAGATGCCTGCATAGCAGCCACCAAATTATAACTTCCACAAAATAAATAAGAAAATGCAATGCCTTTTTTATTTAATATTCCAGTCTGAAAACAACAGCAATTCAGAACTGCTGATTCAGGAGCTGTCTTTTTGGTATGTGAGCATAGACCTCCAGGAGAGGTATAGGGCAGACAGCTGAGGGCAGGATTAACTTTAGCTAATTCCAAGTTTTGACCCTTCATGAATCAGAACCCTTTGAAAATAAAAATAAAATATCTGCATGTGTAAAGTTCCCGATTTTGATCCTTGCATTTTTAAGGAAAATGTAGTTAAGGAATTTGTTCCTAGAATAATCCCAAACACTGAAGATATTGTAGGATAATTGCATATTAGTAATATGCAATTGTATCTGTGTATTTTCTGATGGGTTTCATAGTGAGTCCAATGGATGTCTGTGATTAAATGCCGGAGAAAACAAATAGGGTCTTTGATTGCGCAATTGATTCCCTGGTGACCAGATGTGACTGGAACAATCTATCTGCTGGGACACCATAACTCTTTTTCATATTGAATTAGAGTACTGCTACAATTCTGAAACAAGAGTTGTTTGAACTTCATTTTTCTGTCATCCGTCCCTCTCTCCCTGTGTGTGAGCAGAACTTTACTATAAGCACCACCTGGAAAGGAAACAGTCTGGGGAAAAAACACATCTGAACATCTTCTAACTATGGACTTATTTCCTATGGACTAGGTAGTAACCAGGCCATCCACTTGCCCAGTTACTAGTCCAAGGATGCTTGTTTAAGGATACCATTTCTTATTTATTGGCAAGAGGGATTCAGTCATACTCTCCTTTCTTACTCAAGTTTATTTTTCTCATGACCAGTTTTCAATGAAGTCTTGAAAGCTCTGCTTCACATAAAAAGGAAATTAATAAAATCCAAAGTCATTAATACAGAACAGATTATAGGACGAATAGGGCCTTGCTGCATGTTCGTAGAATCACAGAATGGTTGAGGTTTGCAAGGACCTCTTGGGATCATCTAGTCCAACCACGCTGCTTAAGATGGGTCAGCTGGAGCAGGTTGCCCAGGATCATATCCAGTCAGGTTTTGAATATCTCCACAAATGAAGATATTCACAGCCTCTCCAGGCAACCTGTTCCAGCGTTCAATCACCCTCACTGTAAAAAATATTTTCTTCTCTTCAGAAGGAATGTGATGTGTTCTAATTTGTGCCCATTGCCTCTTGGCCTGCCAGTAGGCTCTACAGAGAAGGGTCTCTCGATCTTCATTCTCTCCCATCAGGGGGTGCGTATACACATCAGTAAGACACACACCCCCTGCCCCAAGCCTTCTCTTCTCTAGGATGAACAGTCCCAGCTCTCTCAGCCTACCTTCATAAGAACAAAGTACCAGTCCCTTCAGCATCTTCATGGCCCTTCGCTGGGCTTACTTCAGTTTGTTCATCTCTCTGTCACATCAGGGAGCCGATAACTGAACATAGCGCTTCAGATCTGTCTCAATAGTGCTGAGTAGAGGGGAAGGATTAAGGCCCTTGACCTGCTGGTAATGCTTTGCCTAATGAAATCCAGGATGTTGCTAGCCTCCTCTGCTGCGAGGGTACATGAGTGCCAGCTTGTTGTCCACCAGGATCTCTGCAGAGAAGTTTTCCAACTGGTCAGCCCTGGGAGTTTATGGGTGCTTAGGTTATTCCCCCGCAGGCACAGAACTTTTCACTCTCACTTATTGAACTTCCTCAGATTTCTCTCAATCCAATTCCCCAGCTTGTCAAGGTCCCTCTGGTATATTGGCCACTCCTCCCAGTTTCCTATTGTCTGTGAACTTTCTGAGGGTGAAATATGTCCTGGCATCCAGGTCATTAATGAAGAGATTAAATAGGAGCAGCCCCAGTATTCACCTCTGGTCATCACTACTGACTTGCCTCCAGCTAGACTTTGTGTCACCGATCACAGCCCTCTGGGCCTGGCTGCTCAGCCAGTTTTCAGTCCACCTCATTGTCCCCTACCTAACCCATACTTTGTCAGCTTGTCTACGAGGATGCTATGGAGATGGCGTCAGAAGTGTTGCTAAAGTCAAGGTAAACAGCATCCACTGCTCGCCTGTCATCCACCAAGCTAGTCACCTCATTGCAGAAGGTTATCAGGTTGGTTAAGCACGATTTCCCCTCGGTACAGTAGCTCTGGATATAACGGCATTACTGACTGACGAACACTAAAACTCTGGGTACAATTTAACCCGCCTTTGCTACACGCTAGCCAATGTGAGATAATACTTCAAAATCTGTATGAGTAATAGTAAAGGAATATGCTAACAGCGAAGACGAATAACAAATGCAGACACACAAATACCTACAAACATCTTATATGTTCATGTGTATTTAACGTGTACATTTGCTATGGCTAAAGCTGATAATTGTCATCGTACTCTGGGAGTCATAATCTGTATGATCCAACACTATTTAATACTTGTTTTCTGTGAGGCAGCCCATGCCTTACTGGAGCCTTCACTGGCAGCTGATGGGTTTTCTGGTATTATGCCAAATTTGTGTTTAGAGAATAAGAACAGAATAAATGTCCTACAAGGTAGCACCAATGGTTCATCTTGCATAGGATTCACTCAGTGACAGTAGGACGTAGTATTTAAGGAGAGCACGTTGTGCACTCTGTTCCTCTCATATTGCCCCAAAGCCTCAAACTGCTGTATGAGGGAAATTAGAGCATGCAATCCTTCTTAGTTCTTTTAGCATCCATTTCTGAACCTGGGCTCCATAAATCTGTCTACACCCTTCTTGGCCCTGCCATTACTATTTGCCTGAAAACCTCCTATAGCAGCAAATTCCAAAACTTCTCTACCCACTGTATAAAGACACACTTTCTTTTATCTGTTTTTAAATGATCTCTTTCTAGTTTTATTGAGTGTGTCCCCAGCTCATGCAGTGAGGATTGAGTAACAGTTCATTCAGCTTGTCCATTGCCTTTGTGATTCTGTAAACTTCTTTCACATCCCTCATGCAGCCTTCTTTCTGCTCTCCAGACTGAGTCCTGAGTGTTTCAGTTTCTCCTTACAAGGCAGCTGCTTCATTCCCTTGACAATTTCAGCTGCCCATCCCTGTGCCTTTTTGAACGCCACTGCATTCTTTTTTGAGATCCAGCAGCCAGAGCTACACACCAAATTTTTGTAGAGCAGCAAAATGGTGCCCCCTGCCTTGTCAATACCTGACCTGATGATGTCCAGGGTTGTGTTGATATTTTTTGGCTGCAGCTGCGCACAGAGCTGCTGATTTCAGTGAAATACCAAACACTGACTATAAGATCTCTTTCCAGAGTTGAACTTGCCATGCCTGAGTTCTGAGCAGAAAGTCAGGTTGATGAGCCAGGCATGATTTAGAGGAAAGGCTTTCCTTAGAAACAAAACAGGACAAATCAAGATAAGACAATTTACATTGTCCTGACACTCAGGAAGCCACTACACTCTTCATCTGTACCTGTAGCCCTGTAGCTCTCACACTTTCTCCTGCTTAGTCAAAATGGAGACCTAAACTATAGCAGACCTCTTTCCATCAACCAGTTTCCCCAGTTCCTTACTCTTATCCGTTTGCCATACGTCCCACTTCACATTAGCAAGCCCTGAGACAGGGACACGTGACATCCTCCAATTCTCCCACTCTTCTGTACCAACCCCAGACACCCACACAATGCCTCCTCACTACTCTTTTGTCTTGCCAAGACTCTGGCCTTTTACCTTCTTACTTGTTGCAACCTTTGCCTATACTTTGTTTATTTTTACTGGTTCTTTGGTCCCTCCTAGAGCACACATCTCAGTGCAGGATAAAACACTACAGTGGATGCTAAGGAGCATACAGCAGAACAGTGTAGGAGCTGTTGGTTGCTGCCTTACACACAAAGTAGTACAAAACAGCTATTCCATGATGATCGTCTGTGCTATCTGTGACTTTACCTTACATAAAAGATCATTCAAGATTGCTTTAGCCTTTTCCAGGAGAAAGGTGAACTACATCCTTTGTGCTCCAGGAATGCAAGCCAATGATCACTGTGTCTGTTTGTACCTGCCTCTCTAAATAAAGTAGAGTTAATGTTCAGAAATGGGTTGAAACCACATGCTCATCCCAGGTAGCTCACCAGACCACGGCGACAAGCCTGTTCGTGTGGCAGACTTTATTGGGTCTGTTAGATTTATGTTCTTATGTTCCCATAAAGACTGTGGCTGGTCCATGGTGGGAAAGGGTGCTCTTACCTTGTCCCTGTTGCACACCCTGGGATGGGCAAAGCCATCCTGAAAGAGGGGAATATTGTGCCTTCGCTGCAGACAACCTGGCATGCACGTCAGGGAACTCTTTGTGGGTCAAAACGAAGTTGAAAGGTGGTGGCAATCAGGATGCAACAGTACCGCTGGGGTTAGGAAGATGAAGTGGGAAAAGGGAGTTCTGCATCGCTTCCAAATTGTGTGACTAGCCAGTGAGACAACCTTGCTGAATCAAGAAGGGCAAAGTATTATAGCTGGCAGAGAATATTGCAGAACTGGACTTGCAACCACATATCTGAGACTTTGTGGTGATTCTTCAGAAGCTGACTGCTTTTTGTGACGTTTTTTGTTATTTATAGAAATAAAGAAGCAGATGCTGTGAATTAGATTCAGACCTTTATTTCTCAAGAAAGTCAAGTAGATTGGCCTGTTAACAAAGACATTCTCTTGGATTCTTTTTTTAAGTAGCATTGCCTTGTTTCGGTGTTGGTTGCCTTGTCTCTTCTTTCCCACAAGCTTCTGTGAGAAGCTTGATCTTCTAGCAGTGACTGTACTTGCTTCTGAAGTAGGACCACACAGGCTGTGACTTGTATGTGGCTCCTGCATGGCAAGTCCAAAGCTCAGATGGCCACTTTATCTATGTATACCATACCTGTGAGATGTAATACCTAGAATCATTTTGGACTTACTTGAAAATGAGAGGACTCACCATCATTTAAGACTGGTATTTACTTATTCATGGTGAGATAATAAGTGCAATGGCTCATGCCTGATCTATAATTCTCTCTTTGAGAAATTCAGAACAGTTTTTGGCATTTTTGGAAGCTCTATTTGTGTGTATTTTCTAACTCTTTTCCATGCATTCATCTCTCAGTAATCATTGGTAATTATCACTAAGTAATTAAGCAATAGAACTCACAATAGCAGGAAATTATTGAAATGTAGTATCTAGGAGAAATGAGAAATGAAAATAGAGGTTTCATATATGTACATTTTTAAAGGATAAATTTTCTTGTTTCAGAATATGTCACCCATTAGCTATTCAAGACAAAGAGGGAAAAGCTAAGTGAGAAGGATTATTCCACATTTTCTAGCTGCAGGATTCCTCTGCTATTTATCACTGGCTGCTTCAAGGGACCAAGCTCTGACCCAGAATATAGTTCCTGTGCACAGAGGAACTGACAGTTAAAAGCTGGATCTTAACCTGCAGTCAACTCCTACAGTTAAAGCAGCAATATTTATTTAATACTGATAAATCTAGCAATATCCTAGGTGCAGCTTATTGATGTATCTCGTATTACCATAGGGAAAGTTCACATCTGAAGAACAGAAGGATGGAAAGTTAGGCTTTAACTGTGTCAAAATGTCTAAAATGCAATTTTCAGAATTTTTTTCACGTCTTTATCTCCATCCGTTGGAACCACAGAGTTTGCAAGCAGTCATTTTATCGATTCCTTAGGTGGAGATGCAAAGTACAGCTCTTTGACGTTTCCCTACAAAATAAATAAATTCCCATGTATGCTGTCAGTTTGGACACCCCTAAGACTGCCCTTGTTTCATGCTACACAGTAAGCACCACTGTGTGGAAAAACAACACCTGACAGCCAAACAGCACGTGGCCTTTAAAACAACTGTAATAGAAAAATCTTGCAGAAGTGGATTGTTTTCATTCAAGTGAAACAAAATAATTTCGGTTCACAATAATAACACTGTTCAGGAGCTGTAAAGAGACCTACATACAGGCAAGTTTAAACTGCTCCCTGCCAGTGGAAGTGGAAGAAGGCCAGCTGCATAAAATAACACAATGATCTTTTTTTACCCACAAAAAATATAACATACAGTCTATATTTAAATAAGTCAGCCAAACTCTGACTGCTCAGGGCTTTTCCTGATGTCTCTTTTGCACCAAATGTGAGCTTTTCTGGGTTTGGTTTTGCATTTTCAAATTTCTTCCAGGTTTTTTGTTTTGTTTTTCTTTGTACAGAGTGGGAATAAAGAGGAAGAGACATCCCTTTAGACTTGTGTAAAAGTAGGGAAGGTGACGTGGAGTGAGGCCGGCTCTTCCTAGTGATTGAGTGGAACATCTCCCTTATGAGGAAAGGCTGAGGGAGCTGGGTCTCTTTAGCTTGGAGAAGAGGAGGCTGAGGGGTGACCTCATCAATGTTTATAAATATGTTAAGGGTGAGTGTCGGGAAGATGGAGCCAGGCTCTTCTCGGCCTCACTAAGCGATAGGACAAGGGGCAACGGGTGCAAATTGGAGCATAGGAGGTTCCGGGTTAATGTAAGGAAAAACTTTTTCACCATGAGGGTGACAGAGCACTGGAACAGGCTGCCCAGAGAGGTTGTGGAGTCTCCTTCTCTGGAGACATTCAAGACCCGACTGGACGTGTTCCTGAGTGATGTGCTCTAGGTGGCCCTGCCTTGGCGGTGGGGATTGGACTAGATGATCTTTCGAGGTCCCTTCCAAC
>VWZZ01000856.1:55526-75406 GCA_013399095.1 Psophia crepitans | reverse complement strand
CAAAGTGCAGGACCCGGCACTTTGCCGCACTGAACCTCATCCCATTGGCCTCTGCCCAGCGATCCAACCTGTCCAGGTAGTAACATTGCGGGCCCCTTCCAGAATGAAACAGGAGACCTGGTTATTGAGGATATGGAGAAGGCTGAGACAGTCAATGAATTTTTTGCCTCAGTCTTCACTGACAAGTGCTCTAGCCACAGTACCCAAGTCACAGAAGGCAGGGACTGTGAAAATGGAGAACCACCCATTGTAGGAGCAGATCAGGTTCAAGAATATCTAAGGGACCTGAAGGTGCACAAGTTCATGGGACCTAATAAGATGCATCCATGGGTCCTGAAGGAACTAATGGATGAAGAAGCTAAGCCACTCTCCATCATATTTGAGAAGTTGTGGCAGTACAGTGAAGTTCCCACTGACTGGAAAAGGGGAAACATAACCCCCATTTTCAGAAAGCGAAAAAGTAATACCCGGGGAACTACAGGCCAGTCAGTCTCACCTCTGTGCCTGGCAAGATCATGGAGAAGATCCTCCTGGAAACTATGCTCAGCACATGGAAAATAAGGCATTGATTGGTGACTACTAACATGGCTTCACTAAGGGCAAATCATGCCTGACAAATTTGGTGACCTTCTATGATGGGGTTACAATGTTGGTGGATAAGGGAAGGGCAACTGACATCATCTACCTGGTTTTGTGCAAAGCATTTGACACTGTCCCACATGACATCCTTGTCTCTAAGTTGGAGAGAAATATATTTGACAGATGGACCACTCAGTGGATAAGGAATTGATTGGATGGCCACACTCAAAGAGTTGTGGTCAACGGCTCAATGTCCAAGTGGAGACCGGTGATGAGTGGCATTCCTTGGGGGTCAGTATTGGGATTATCACTGTTCAACGTCTTTGTTGGTGACATAGACAGTGGGATCAAGTGCATCCTCAGCAAGTTTGCTGGTGACACCAAGGTGTGTGGTGTGGTCAACAAGGTGGAGGGAAGGGATCACATCCAGAGGGACCTTGACAGGCTTCAGAGGTGGGCCCTTGTGAACCTCATGAAGTTCAACAAGGCCAAGTGCAAGGTCCTTTATGTGGGTTGGGGTACTTCCAAGCACAACTGCAGGCTGGCCGGAGAATGGATTGAGAGCAGTCCTGGGGAGAAGGACTTAGAACTGTTGGTGAACAAGAAGCTCAACTTGAGCCGGTGATGTGTGTTTGCAGCCCAGAAAGCCAACCATGTCCTGGGCTGCACCAAAACAGCGTGACCAGCAGGTTGAGGGAGGTGATTCTGCCCGTCTTTTCCACTGTCCTGACTCACCACTTTCAGTACTGTGTTCAAATCTGGGGTCCCCAGCAGAAGAAGGACATGGACCTGTTGGAGTGAATCCATAGGAGGGCCATGAGGATGGCCAGAGGTCTGGAGCACTTGAGAGAGGCTGAGAGAGATGGAGTTGTTCAGCCTGGAGAAGAGAATGCTCTGGGGAGGCCTTCTAGCAGCCTTCTAGTACCTGAAGGGGGCCCACAACAAAGCTGGATGGGGACTGTTTACAAGGGTATGTAGTGATAGGACAAGGGGTAACAGCTTTAATCTGAAAGAGGCAAGATTTAGACTAGATATTAGAAATAAAATTGTTCACTGTGAGGGTGATGAGACACTGGTACAGATTGCCCAGAGAAGTTGTGGGTGCTTTATCCCTGGAAGTGTTCAAGGCCAGATTGGGTGGGACTTCGGGCAATCTTTTCTAGTGGAGTGTGTCCCTGCCCATGCAGGGGGGGTGGACTATATGGTGTCTGAGTTCCCTTCCAAACCAAACCATTCTATGATTCTATGATATAGATAGATATATTTATATACATGTGAGAGAGATATCCATATGCATGTACAGATAGATATGTTTAACATGGAAGTACATTTCATATTTTTTTCAAGCAATGACAGAGAGTAAGAAAAAAGAAGTCCCATAGCAGTACCTGAAGCTGTAACCTTCTCTTTCTTCATATCTATCTCTACAGACTTTGTTACGAATGTAGATGGGTGAGATCTGAGGGCAGGGAACAGGTGCTGATCCGTTCAGGAGGATGTCAGTATAGTATGATTTAAACAGTGAGATCAAAGAAGGCCGGGCTAACATTCCTGAGTGCACATGGACCATGGATGTTAGGCGTGTATGGCTGGTCTGCAGAAGAGGAATGGCTGACCCAGGAAGGAGGATGAGAGGTCACAGAGGCCATGCTAAGGCGCTGCCTGGAGAGGAAGGAATGATGGTAGAGCTCAGCCTAGGGATGGGTGAAAGCAAATAAATGAGCAGAAGTACACACACAAAGAAAGGTGTGAACAGACTGAATGGGGGAAAGGGAAAAAGATGAGTGGTCTGAGTGGTACCAGCGAAATTGAATGTCCTAGGAAGGTATCATGGTGTGGGGTCATAAAACTTACTGGAATCTGTGTAGAATACGAGAATCTCAAGAAGTGCCAGTCCTCCTCTTCTTTTTTTTTTATTTTTTTATTCCCTAAAGGAATTTAGGGATCATCTTTTTGAAACAAGAAGAATCGTTCCATGAGTGTATTTTGGGATCCTCAAACTTCAGTGTTTTTTTCTTATTTTCCTGATCCCCTTACTAGTAATTTCCAGTGACATTTAAAATAAAGTAGAAGATAACTGCTGAACAATGCTTCCAGGGATTTGAGGTGTTGCCATTGTCAGAAATGACAGCATGCAGACACCTGAGTTTTGCTTAGAAAGGGAGTTCTTCAATGTAAAAAAATGATATATGTCTTTAAGGTGCCAATTTTGGCAGCATTAAAGCAATGCTAGCACTTTTCTTCAGGCCTGCAACCTCTGGCACAGGTTACATGCCTCCTCTGAACTTTATCACAACTTTTGATAACACTTGTATTTGAATTCTTAAGCTAAAGACAACGTGCATACAAGCATTTCTGTTTAATGGTAGAACTTGTTTGCTGATAACCACTCATACTTACACTGAAGTCAGTGACTGAACTTCCACTGGCTGCTCCCAAGCCTGACTCATCCTCTGGCCCCAAAGACAAGTACAACACAGATAGACAGGTTTCTTCTAAAAACCTGGGCAACCTCATGGATACTGCCTGTTATGAAAAATCCTTGGCTCAGGGTGATTACCGGAACTGGAAGAAAACTATCTGGCAGGGCCAAAACTCTGCCAGGATGCCTGTTAACAGTTACACGGCATGGAGGATCACAAGGCAGTGCACAGACCTTCAACCGGAGCCTTGCTTCTTCCTGTAGAAATAGCCCAAATGTTACTGTCACTTCTTTGACAGCGTCCTTGTGCGGAGCAGGTTTGAGTTTCTGTGTTAAAAGCATAAACTCAAACCCAGTGCTTACGCTGCATCCAGCACACATGAAAAATGACACACTGGAAAAAGGATTTTGCTTCCTTTGAGCCAACGTACTGTCATGTCTGTCTGCAGTACCCTACCAGGTGGTAGGCAGGAGGCCTGTAACACTTAGTTTAAAGGATAAGACATTTTCCTACCACCTTTTACTTTACACACGTTACGGTGCCCATGGTTATACGTGAACTACAACTAAGTACGTAGTTGTTTCTGCACTTGCTTACACTCCCAACTCTACTATTCACTGTTTTATAAGGTATTTTGGGATCCTTGGAATATGAAAGGCTCTATATGAAAGTCAGTCAATTTTAATAATACAGCTAGGAAGCAAGGAGACCAAAGCTCATTGCAGGAGATTCACAGCCAAAGCCCTGGAAAGATCTACAGATAAGTATTTTCTACCTTTTGTGCTTTCACAGACTTTTTTTCCTGCCTGCTCATTTGAGTAGATAGATGCTTACACAGCTTTGCATTACTTAAAGGTAAGAATAAAATATGTGTTGAGATCTATACTCATCCTGATGAATTGTAATGTGATTTGATCCTTCTCTGGTACAAAATATGTCCTCTGGGTAGCAGCAGTTTATTTTACTGCAGTAATCTCAGCAGTGTTTGTCTACACCAAGGTATTTGACACGTTTACCAAGCTTTTCTTTTTATGTTTCATTTACTAGTGCTGCAGGCAAAAATGTTTTGGCAAATGAGAGTTACATGCAGAAAACCACTTATCACAAATGAGCCTGGGCTGATGCTTCTATTTGTACATTAAACATCCGTGATTTACTGGAGACGACATACTATAAAGGGACACAGAGCAACTTGCGTTTCTCCACCCTCACCTTCCAGAAATGCTGTTTATTTGTCACTGAGTGAACCCGTGAGCCTGCCCGTTGTTTGTTTGATCAGATACTGCCCTGCTGCTGTCAATAATACCCATAATTTCTGTAAACTTGGCCTTCTCTTTACCTTTATCAGCTATAAAATGAGACAGGTTGGTTATTGCACCCATGTGCCTTCACTCTTTGCTCACTCTCATGCACACACGCACACACTCGGATGCAAACGTTGCTTTGGCTGATGATCGCTCTGAGCATGACCGCACAGTCAAAGAGGCTTTGCAAATCCATTTCCCTAAAACAATCAATGTGTTTGGCTTCTTAGCTTGTCACAGCCACAACATTGAGGAGAGATTATTATTAGGGCCCAAACAGGCTAAACTGGGAGATGTCCTGTTGCAAAAATCATGCCCAGTGGTAATCATATTCTCATCTGTCGAGAAGGGGCTACTACAGTAGTGTGGCCCAAGAGTTAAAGAGCTTATTTTCTAAATCCCTTCATCCTTTCTAGAACCGTGAGACATTGACAGCAAGTCACTTAACTCTGTCCAGCCACAGCTGTGTGGGTTTTGCATAATTAATTATTTATACCAAGGCAGACACAGTAATTAACTTCCAGATGAATATGATATTCTGATCAGAAATGCTTTGCATTTCAGCCGTCCCTCAAGCAAGTAACTGTCAAAGCTGGACTGTTTGACAGAGTGGGTCCTGCCAAAATCCCTCCCAGACATCTGTTCTCACACAAAAAGAACAGATTCTCAAAGCAGCGCTTGCAGACGTTGCCTCGTTTCAGCAGGCAAAGAATAACCGATTCACAAATTCTGGCTAATTTTGTCTGATTTCAAGACAGTATGCCGAACCCTGTAAAAAAACAGGACCCATTTTTTCAGTCGTGGGCACCGGTGCAAATTGAGCGCTTCCTCACGGAAATCAATGGCCCGTGCTGCTGTCAGGCAGGTGCAGGTTGGGATTGAAGCCCGCGGGATTTGGTATGAGGCGGGTTTGAAGACAGCAGGCAATTTTTTGATTTTCTTTGTTTTGGTGAACAGAAACGAACAATTATCATCAGCATTACAATAATACTGAATCATTTACTTGCTATTACCACTGTCTGCAGCATAATAGTAATTCATTGGAGTAAGAATTTTACACTGAGGCAAATTTAAGCTGAATTTTTTTCCCTATTTCTCCTTTTTAGCAGAAATTTGTATTAATCACTAAGGATTGTGGCTAAACATTCAAAAACAAAGATGGGGAAGAATAGACACCGTGAATGCACACACCACAGCTAGAGCTGACTGCAAATTGCATTTTGTTGTTGTGATTTCTGATGTAGCACCCATATAATCACAGTGCTTTAATGCTGCGTGCTGGGTGTAGTGGAACACAAGATGATGACCACGAGGAAGAGGTTACAGCATAGCAGAGACAAGACTATCTGACAGATGTAAACTTGGTTTATTTGTGCACAGTTCACTGGCCATGCAGGAACCAGGAGGATGGCTGCTGGTTTGGCATGCCCTGGATGCTGTGCTCAGGGAAGGCTGAGCATCCCAGGGTCCTAGGGAGGCCATACCCTTTCTTCAAAGCAGCTCGACAGCTGGAGTGGGAGGGGGGCTATGACAGCTGAGGAAGGACAGACAGTGGTCAGCCAGCCTCCAGCTACTCCTGGAGGCTGTAGTTTTGCAATAGAGATGAGGTGATCTACCAAGAACAGGCATCCCCACTCCACCACCACTCACTATATTCCTCAAGATGGCATTAGCATCCAGCTGACCTTCAGTGGGCTGGTTCAGTAAGCTAGACTTGCTGAAAGAAAACACTTTTTGTTGTCGGTGAGTGAGCTTTCTGCTGGTTTGGCTCCTGGGATCAATTAACTATAGGTTTGTGATACGTACCAAAACAAAGGTGGACAGAGAGGCATTTGTCAGATTGGCTTGGCTGTCTTACCAAGCTGTGTACCCCAGGAGAATCAAAGAGCAGGCACACACAGCCAGACCTCAGCAGCAATGGATGGAGAGACTCTCCAAGGAGTGCAGAGAAGGCTGTGTGGAGATGTTTCAACTCAGAAAGACCTTGAGAACTACTTAGTCAAGGAAACCTGCAGAAAAGGAACCATTCTACAGGGATAAGAGGGCGTGAGGAAGGTTGTTTGTAAGCCATTATTTAATCTTGTTCAAGCGGGAGTGTAAATTTCTTAACTGTTTCAGTCATGTTTGTAAAAGTCTTGGTGATGTTTTGGAGTGTTCACCTTTAAGACCAGGAGAGAGGTATACCAAGCCAGCTCAAGATGCTGTCTGCCTTGGCCTGATTCCATTAGAGCCAGCAAACACCCATGCAAACATCTCAGCAGTTAAACCATGTATTTGTTAGAATACACAAAAAGAGAGCCAGGATTAATAAATTTGTTTGTACCTAGAGGAATCTAGAAATCTTTCTAACTTTAGTTCACTGCTGGCACCTGAAAGAGCATGGGACACAGAGCAAGAAGCTGGAATGAAGCTCTGTGTGCAGATTCTGTCACATCTGCCCAGTGACACATTATCTTCCAACCCTCTGAAGTGTGTGACACGGGTAAACTGGACTAGATGACACAGATCTTTATTCAGGCTGGCAGTTCTTCTATTCCCATATGATTTTACAGCCTGGTTTATAGGATATGGAAATCAGAAGAAATGCTTAAAGGACACTGCATCTATTCTGATATGGCAATTCTTAAATTCCTGTAACAGCCAAAACAAAAATGTTCTGAAAGTAGTAAGGAAGAAATTTTAAACTGTTTTCACTCCAGTGATGCCACTTCTCCTGTATATGCGAGGCCAGGGTGACAGGCAGCTAGACATTTCATCCTTGGCATTTCCTATTTGTAATCCTCTTTAGTTAGTTCTGTCAACATGCCTAAAATTTGCAGTAACTGAGGAGAGAAGCTAAGGACTACCTGGTAGTCTCTCATCAAAGTTGACCTCTGCACTTTCCTGCTTTACATCAATGAAAAAACATAAAGGCTTAGTCATTTAAAGAAAGACATTTTCATCATATCATCAGGAACAAACCAGACTTTCCTCCTTAATGTATTGATTCAAGCTCATTGAAAAATTTTACAGCTAGAGTGCATGGTAATTTGGGGTTTTCTATAGTCTCCAGTAATACCAGATACAAAATTGCCCCTTCAACCTGGCTCCCAAAAAGTATTCTGCTGCCCAACCCTCCAGCCATTCAACAGACACAATCCTTACCTTGTGACTGCTGTTTGACACGGCAAATTGGCAAGAAGGAACCGTGTGGGAACTCTGTGCTATTTACTGACTGTAAAACTCACGTGTACCCTGTTCTGTGTGGTTCAGCTACCTGAAGGCAGTGAGGATACTCAAGGTACTCTGAAATATTTGGCAAGGTCACTAAGCAAATTCTTTCACATCACCAGACTTAATTTCCATCCACTGACATCCTTACCACAAGGGATCACCTAACAAAAAAGCACTTTACTTTTGAGTGTCCAACTCATGGCTTGGCAATGATGAAACCCAAAACACTATTTTAAAGCATTTAGCCTCATATAGTTGTATTTCAAATATATTCTTAAATTATCTTCAATAACTATTTTTTTAGAGGAGTCAGTTCCCAAAGTAATTGTCTTGTTTCCAGTGTCAGTCCTGTTCATTGAGAGCTAATTTTGTATCACAGTGTCCTGGACATGGGGCACATGCTCAAATGCCTCCTAAGGAGTTTTATTAGTAAAGAAAACGGATTTATTTTTCAGATTTCCTAATGCACATGTTATTTGGCAAGGAAGAGTTTGGCCATGGAGATAATTTTTCTACACTCCTTCCTAGTCTTTATGAACTTATTCTAATAAGAACAGTAAAAAGGAAGAGTTTCCTGGAGTTGCAACTGTCCTTACAATCAAGATAGTCCCTCTTCCTACAGACCATAACAAAAGGGAAGATCAGGCTTCTAGTTTGAAACTATAAAGAATTTTGCATAGTCTGAATTTCAAGGCCTACAATTCTTCTATTTAATAAAAAAGCATTAGAAATCCCAGATTCCCAATACTGAGGTCAATAAGTGTTTTGGCTGCTTCTATTTTCAGTATGGGAGAGCTAAAAAAAGTATGCTGTTGCAATAATACATTGTTCCAAATGTTAGGTTACTATAAGAGGATTCACATAGCTAACATCTTACATGCTGTTGGGAAATGTGGTGGGTTTGTATGCATTTGTTTTTCCCAGAAAAGGAGCAAAGTCATGCAAACCAGGAGAAAATACATATGACTTTTTGACTGATTTTTTAAAGCCTCAGAACAGTCATTCAGTGGGCTGGCCAGGAAAGCCCAGGCAGCTCCAGAGAAGGGGCAGAATCACGTTCCAGCATGCCAGTTCTCTGCTTTTTTTTTTTCCTTCCTGTTTTTCCATTTTTTTTTTCCTTGTAAAAGTATTTAAGGCACCTCTATAACCATCCATCAGCCCAAATGCCCTCTGTTCTGGCCTTCTTTTCGAGGCTCGCTAAGTCAGCAATTTCAAAAGCAATATCTCCTGCAAATCACTCTGCAGATAGCTGTAGTGCATGCAGCCAGGGCTGATTGGTCAATGAAGTGTACGACGGAGGAGCAGGCAAGAAGATCCTTTCACTCCCATTTTCTTGAGAGCAGTGCAGTGCCAGTGACCCCCTGAAGTAGCATGTGTAAGGGGACAACCATGGTCCAAGTGACCAGCATGAGGGGCAGAAAGAAACGGCATTCCCTCTGCAGTGTAAACATCATGCACACAACGTGATCAATGAAATGAGAAATGGATGATGGTGACAGATCAGTAATCAGCAAAAGCTGAAAAGAAATTCGTGGTGCTTGCCAGGTAATTTAAACAAATCAAATCCAGTGTTATGTCTGATGTGCCTCTTTTCTTAAAGCATACATCCTGAAGGAGCACATCTTTGCAAAGGAGAACAGCACTGACTCCACTATGTCCGAAGGATCTCTTTTCAGCACAGAGAAACTGTTTTTTTCCCCTGTAGAATATGAAGGCACATGAGACGACAATTAACAGTGAAAACCCAGCAGGGCTGCTGTATGCGAGTATGCACAGCGTGCTCCCCTGTTGCTTCTGGACCAGCACTAGCCTGTCATATGCCTGGAAATGAAGCTTTCTGGAGCCTTTATTAAGATTCATGGGAAAGGCAGGCCCCAAACCCACAGACAGCATCAGCGTGAAGCATCTCGGTCTCCTCTCTCCCATAAGCACTGCCAGCACATCTGGCTCAAAAGGGGAATGAAGAAACTGGGAGGGAGTATAAAGTGAATCTGTCAGCATTTACTTGCATGACAATCTGCCATGTAGAATACGTGCCATGCACAATACAGTGCTCCCAAGCGCCTGATCCCCTACTACACCCTGGCTGTAGGCTAGTGCTCTCGCATGTCTCCCATACTTGCCAGAGAAGGACTACAAACCTACACGCAGGGCTTCCCAACGGGCTGCGATGCCCACGTAGGGAGGAGATGACTTCATTTTCCCCTTCGCACTCTTTTGTAGGAACCACAGCAGCATTAAATCCCATCTCTTCGGAGTCACTGCTGAAAATCCCAAGCCTCTCAGGCAATTTGAACTCAGGGCCTTTGAAACTTTGCTCCCTCCTGCTGTTTATTTGACAATCTAATTATTAGTCGTGAGTGTGTGTGCATGCATCTGTATACATATATAAAACTTAACGATTCGTGCGCAGCCATTCCAGGTGTACACATAAACATACATTGCTTTCTGATACACTGAACTCCAAAATAATCTCTCTGATTCTCCCTTTTCCTGCCACTTTGCATGGGCTTTTACAGCAGGGAAAAAAATTATATAAAGCAATATATTCCTTTGACACTCACAGTGAAGATACTTTTCACCACCTGAAGATACAAATAGCACATTCACGAATGACAGAAAATGTAACAGTTGTTACCCTGAAGAGCCCAAAAAGGTGCCTAAATTCTAGCAAGCACCAAAGCAGGCCCTTTGCCTGCTTCCTCTCTGCAGCGCTTGCAGCACACCCAGCTCCCCGTGGCCACCTCACCAAAACGCCTAGGCCTGAGAGGGAGAGGCGAGTTCCTGTGGCTTGCTGAGCGAGTGGGAGAGCGAGCGGCGCTCCTGGGTATAAATGGATGTGTTATTCCACACATTTCCACTTGTGCCTCACAAATCTGAATTCTTCGTTTTAAAAAGTACTTCATTTGCAACAGACTTGGCAGATAATATTGGTATCTAAGGGCTTCTGATGTGTGTTAAAAGTACTATTTTCTTGATTCATAAGGGACAGAAAAACATTAATTTTGCCCATGTAGATAAGAAAAGCCGTTATTTACAGAGCACCTGAAGTTTCCAGAAGTGTTTGCTGAGAGTCTTAACTAGGTTAGTTAGACACACTAACGTTTGAGGCAGTATGAGTATAAATTTCAGCTTAGTACCTAGAGGGCTAGAGGTGGTTTGTGTTAGACTTCAGATTAAATGTCACACCAGCCACAGTGGCCAAGTTCAGCATTACTCCAGAGGCAAACCTGAATACAGTCTTCGTACCTTTCACACATCATTTCTGAGCCAGTGTTGGGTGCTTGCAAATCTGCAGTATTTTCAGATCATCTCAGGCCGTGAAGGGTCTGCAAACCACATCTCCCCTTGCCTGAGGGCACTGGTGTCCTTGGCACCTCCTCAGCTGGGCCATCACCTGCCGAAGTGCTCCCTGGTGTCCTGTGCTGCTACTTTGTTGGGTGCTCTCAGAGCGTGCTGGAGAACAGTCCCAAGCCCTAACCTACACCTCATCATGACATGTCACTGTGGAACACCTCAACATGCCCTAGCACAGGTGGCAAGGTAGGTCATGAGCTAACCAAGGGTGACCCTACAGCATTGCAGGCATCTGCAGAGTGTGGTGATGCTGAGTTGTAAGTTTCTTCTTCTTTGGTCATCTGAATCTTGGTGTTATGATCTATGGGTCAGTGAGGGGACTCACTAGGTGATAAGCTATATTTCAAACAGAATTTCTGCGATGTAGAAAAAACCATAATATTTTGAGCAAGTTAAACTATCTTTTTTTTTCTCCTGAAATTGAAAGAAGTGTTCCACAGACCTTTATTTTTCATTTCATTTATATTTCATTTTCATCATGTTAAAACCAGCTCATTTCTGTTTGTTTTGACTACTAATGCAAAAGTCTAAATGTTAAAGCAAGAATGAAATGTTTTGCATTTGACCTTATCAAGATGAAATAATTCAATAATTGTATGAAAAATATGCTGTTGAACTTATGCTATTCAAAAAACCACATTTTTCTATGAATCAGCAGTTTCTTACAAAAAAACAAAAAAGCCCACCCAACTGTTCATAGCTTTTGACTAGTTCCATCCTTTAGCAGACACTAAAATAAGCCTATACTGTTTCTTGCATCACTGTACTTTTCTTATTTGATGGTTCTTGCTGAGATTTTTTACCTACTCACCATTGTTGCCCAGAAATCACAAGGTGGACCCTTCCAAAGAGAAACGCTATTTTTTTTTTTCAATTTATTTCTAAATACTTTATATTTCAGTGACGATCAAATCATGGCAAAATATTCAGTAAAACTCTTGACTCAAAATGCGTGCTTGCCATATTTGTCTTAGGTTAGAGAAGAAAAGTAATGATTCCATTTTCATTTTCTTGATGTCTGAAAAGAAGCCTTTCAGCTGATTTTTTTTTTACAGCATGGTGAGAATGGCCCAGCTGTACCATAAACTGAACACTTAGTCTTGCATTCAGAAATCACCAGCTTGCATTCAAAAGTCAGTTAGTCTTGTATTCAGGAAGCAAAGATCACATGAATGATAAATGATTTGTAATGCAAGATGCATTTTTCCAGATCTTTTCCAGAGGTCAAAGGGGTCGTAATTTTATGCTTTTCCAGAATTACATTTTCCTTTTAAAAACAGTAAATTATTAAAATTTAATATAAAATACATATTTTAGTAAGTAGAATATAGAAGGTATGACCTCTGTCATTTGCTAAGTGTATCAACACCTTGCATTGTCCCAGTGGTATATTTTAAGGAGATTTTAATATAAATCAGGAACTGAATGTGAAGATTTTTCCATTCTAACTCATTTTAATGAACTTATTTCAATGCTATGATACATATTCAGGATCTTAAATCTCACTTACTGCTGTACTACAGTTTGTTATCCATGCCATTTGTGCACTGCAGTGGGTTTTTGCCTTTGTTAGGAACACAATTTTTTTGTATCTTAGCTTGGATGGAGTACCTTTAACCAACCACGTATATATATTTTAATTACAGATAAAACCTTCAGCTGCCTAAAAGTAATCATCATAAAAAATTAAGTAATAATCCTAGAAAATGGACATATTGCACAATTATCATTTAAAAAATAAAGACAGATGGTTTGAATAAGTGGCAAACTCATATTTTCATTGACTAGAAGCCTACATGTATTTGAGAAAATACTTTGAAATTAATTATTTGCCAAAAAAAAGATGTCAATGTTCTGGAGCTCTGCCACACTGTAGCATCTTGCTTGGTTGGATGAATGTGTGATATGGACTCCATAATGATCTGTCATAATTCAGAGCAGTGGGGCAGATTCAAAATTAAATCCAGCTCCAAATACCCTGGAGGAGCCACTTTCACACTGCATTATGTCAGTAGTTTGGGAGTATCGTTTTCTTCATCTCCAGGCTCTTGTTCAGCCTCACTCCTCCTCAAAATCTAGCGTATTTCTTTGGAAATGCTTGTTTTTCATTAACCCTCTGGGGAAGCCCATTTATTTATTGGTTTTTTGGCCTGGTGTAATGAACCTGAGCATGAAGACTGAGCCTGTGGAGTGCTCACAACACCTTGCGAGAACTGGGATGAGAGAAGCTGAATCAGGACCTTGCTTTACTCCTGATGCATCATGTAAGCTTGGGCAACATCCATCCCCCTGCAGTTTTCTCCAAAATGATGATAATGACATTTATGCATTTCCCAGAATTGTCAGGAAGACTTTATTATTATCTAGTGATAATTCCTAAAATGCCTATTATTACGTTGAGGCATTTAAGTTGATAAAATAATCCTTTTCCTCTTCAGGGAGGGATATAATCACCTGTCTTAGCACTAATGGGGTTTAAGAGCCCTTACTATGCTGGACTGAAGCTTTGAAAAATAGTACAGTATATTTTGCCCAAACTGCAAAATAGGAGATGTATCATATATCATATACAGTTTATTTTTAAAAGAAAATTAACTGTACAGTTTAATTTGGCCTACTCTAACTTTAATTAGCTGGGTATCACAGAGGGCTGTGGGATATAGGATTATTTTAGATATACTGACTACTGCATTTGGACCCAGTAATGTAAACCCCATTGCTATCGAGTGATGAGTGTGCATAAATGCCTACAGCACAAAGGAAAACATGTGGAAGTAGCAAAGACCTTGCCTGTGCTGGTTGCAGAGCACTAAGCACTGTATATCATATATAGTTTCCTGTAAATTACTTCTACTTATAATTAAAAATAGATGCCAAAAATGTGAATAAACAGAAAGAACAGGTTTCTGTTCAGAAATGTCTGATATTTTGATGCTTTAACAATACTGTTTCTTTATAAATAATTGATTCTTTTACAAGAATCCTATGAAAGCTGGAGGCTACAGTGATTTCAAAGCCACATATGTCCCTCTCTTATTATCCACCCAGCACTAACAGGTATGTGTAGATTGGTAGTGAGGCATTCACATTTTCTGCTATAGAGAGGAAAAATTGGGAGGTTTGTAAAAGGAGCCTTGATAGATCTGGAGTATGATCCTGGCCAGAAAATAAAACAAAAATTTACAAGGTTCTGGGGCTATACAGCTAAATCTACAGAAATATTACGTGCACAGCGTGTTCCTAGAGCTATGTGTTTTTACACCCTCAAATAAAGAGGAGGTTAACTTATTTCTTTAGAACAAATGTGCTATATATCTGAAAACAATAATCTTCTTACAATGAGCAGCTGTTTCTGATGATAATAAAGATTTGAAATTACACATGCGTAACTCACGAGGTGAATGAAAAAATATATAGAAGGAAATAGAATGGTTTATAGTAGGTGCTGCGACACACGGTACAAAGCGAGGTACCCCAGGATTTGTTTGTGAATGACCACAACCTTTTGCAAAATGTCATGTGCAGATTGAAAAGAAGTCTAATTTAATCTCCTCTAATTACATGCATGCAAATCATTGTCTTCGCTTGTTTTGTGTTGGGTTTTTTCTATGTTATTATTTGCTTCAGTGTGACATTCCTCCTTGTAAGCAAGGCAAGCCATGTGTTCTTTCTGACCTTACACTTTCAGAGAGTTTGAGATATTTCATTGACCCTCCCCCCCTCGACTCTGGGGCTAATATGTCTCATTATCTCAGTGCATAAAACTGATTATTAAGTAGTCTTTGATGAAGCAAACAGGCTTCCACTTGTCCTTTTGAATTATCTCAATATCATTAATTGTTTAAAACTGACAATGAGGTCATTCAATTACAGTATTCTCTATACAGTCTGTGGTTAATGTCATATTGAGGTTGTTATCCAGAGCAGAGGGGGTTAAATTATCAGTATGCTGTTGCCGCTGTGATCCTAATGTAAATGAACATTTGGTGTTTTATTTTTTTCCTTAGTTGCTGGTTACTACGTTATTAGCATATTTGATGTATTTCTCGGCTCAGTTAATAAGCAGTTCTGAAGGCAAAAGATTGATGTTTTAGAAGGGGGTTTATAGACCGTTCTCCCTTGTAACAATATCTGGAACATGTCTGTGTGCTATTATGACAAACTGACTTTGGTTTTAGGCCATATGCACCACTGACAAAGCCTAATCTGTGTTCCTGTCTGCTGCTTAGGTGTTTTATTGCTAGACTATGGCCATCCTATGAATTCCAAACATTTCTTCTTTCCTCTCTAATTCTTACTGAAACTGAATTCTCACTTGATATTAAAGTGTATTAAAGCATTTTGCATGCTTCAGGGGCATTAAAATTATTTGAATACCATTTATTGTATCAAGTGTGTTCAAAGCCCTGAAATACATATAAGAAAGTTTTGTAAAAAGAACTCTAATAAAACATTATGGAGAGAATATATGGAAACACAGGAAATACAGATTGGTGGCGTTCGAGTTTAACACCAGCCGGCAACTAAGCACCACACAGCCGCCCACTCACTTCCTCCCCCACCCCCCGCCCCAGTGTAAACTTGTGGGTTGAGATAAAGATAGTTTGATAGGTAGGACAGCAAAGTAAGAGTAAATAATAGTAATAACAACAACAACAGCAACAGCAATAGAATATACAAAATGAGCAATGCATGGTGCAATTGCTCACCACCTGCTGAATGATCCACAGCCCAGTCCCTGAGCAGCAATGCTCCCAGTTTATATGCTGAGCATGTCATATGGTATGGAACATCCCTTTGGCCAGTTTGGGTGAGCTGTCCTGGCTATACCCTCTCCCCATTTCTTGTGCACCTCCTCACTGGCAGAGCATGAGAAGTTGGAAAGTCCTAGCATAAGCATTACTTAGCAACAACTGAAACCATCAGTGTGTTAATAACATTATTTTCACGCTAAATCCAAAACACAGCACTACACCAGCTACTAGGAAGAAAATTAACTCTATCCTGAACGAAATCAGGACAGGAGTACTCCTATTAGACCCAGTGCACAGAATAGCATGGAGAAGCAGATCAGTGTAAAATATTCTGATAGAAGAGCAATTCAGCTGATGCTAATGAAAGTACAATCATGCTTTCCTACCTGGGCAGAGGGTGAAGCTCTAGAATGATGTTAGAGGGTTTGTTAGGGGAGGTGGCAGCCAGCACCTGGGGCAGACACAGCCATATGGAGAGCTCTTCTGGTCCAAAGACCAAGCTTGCCAGGAGGCTGTGGCACCTAGATCCTCTCTGCCTTTTCACTACCCCTCCCTTGTGTTGCGTAGAAACTCACCTGAGGAACTCAGACTTTCTGTTCAGAAAAATAAATTAGTTTTAGCTCACCAACTGCCACTCTTCTGCCTATTATACTATTGATTTTAGTGCTGCCGAAATGCTTTGGAATCCTGAAGGGCTTCCAAATCTGCATTGGAAACCTGTCTCTTTGTTTGAGTAGTGTCCCAGGTAATGTCATCAATTCAGTTAGCATTAAAGCTCACTAAATAATGTCAGTGCCTTTTGGTAATGACTTGTGGGGTTTCAAATTCTACCCCAGGAAATAAGGCTCTTCAGGACTGTTTTGCAAAAACAGACTTTTGTTGAGACAGTTTGTCTTCAGATTTTTCAAAATCATTCCACTCTTTCCTTTGCATTTTACCCTCACCTGTCTCTGCCTTTTCAGAAGTAACCAGAAAAAATAGTGATTCTCAAAGAAAGCTTCCAGGTGAAAAAATTTATCAATACTGTTATGTCTGTGCAAAACATTTTGTCTTTGGTGGAGCAGGGTATTTGAAAAATTACTTTTTGTCTAAACTCTTTCAACCAGCCCTCACTAACAAGCTTTCCACAGATAAGCAATGTATATCCTGGGTTTTCTTCATCAAGCTGGGACACTCTGTGCATTTTGCCGAGCCTCTTGGCAGCTAATATTTTTGTTAAATTGGCTAGTACATCTGTCAGCTCTGGGACAAAGCTAGGTTTCCCACCCTGAACCTTTCAAGCAGAACCTTTTGTAAAAGACAAAATGCTGTATCTACCTTAAAACATAAAGGATCCTCAGGGCATTGGAAACTAATGTGCTGCTTTAATGCAAACATCCCTTGTGAGGGCTCTCGGTCCTTGTATGCTCTGAACAGCAGGAGGAAGAATACATGAATATAAATGAGCTGCACAGCAGTATTCAGAAAATGGAGCGATAAGAGTTAATGAGATGGTGTCCTACTGCTGGACGCTTGCATGTTGAAAATCCTGATGGTTTTATCCAGCAGCAAGTGGGAAAAACCTGTGCAAAGCTAGTGACTGTGGAGCACCAGTGACTACAGAATAGTGCCTCTTTCTGTATGGTCCTGCCCTGTCCCTGGCAGCGTTCAAGGCCAGGTTGGATGGGACTTTGGGCAACCTGGTCTAGTGGAGGGTGTCCCTGTCCATGGTGGGGGGAACTGGATAATCTTTAAGATCCCTTCCAACCCAAACCATTCTATGATTATATACAGTCAAAGATCCTTTGATATATCTAAATATTACAAGGGAGAAAACAGAAGGATAACTAGAAATCATTGACCATGGAGGAACCAAGTAATTATAATAGCATTTTACACCTAACTACACACGGCTGGTGTGTATATGCAGCTCTGTGTGTCCAGCTGCATAGAGCAACTGGCAGAGCACCCTGTAACTAAAAGCCACCGCAAGTAGCACTTAGTTTTGTGTCTTTAAGACTCACTCTGTAGCAGCTGAATTCAAAGGGAGGGTTCTCATTTATGTCACTGTTGGCCACAACAGTGCTGCCTTACTCCAGAGAGACAATTCAGTGCATCTCTTTCTTGCAACCAATGGTACTTTCCCTTAAACAACCACCACCCTGAAAATGCCCAGTTTGAGCTACTGCTCAGTGTATGTCTAACACAGAGCAGTCTGACCTACTGTTCCTGTGCTATCTTGTTCATTTACAGAATTAACAAGATGCATTACAAGGCAGTAATACGTCTGCTGTTCAGTGACACAGCTCTCTACACCTCAGAGTCTCTTCTCGTTGTGCATGGGTGAGATGCTGAGCTGCTTGGCACAGCGTGGTGATGGATTTGCTTTGCACGGAGTTGTGCACGTCCCTACTCTTTCCAGGGTCTCCCAAACCCAAGAGACAACCTTGCTCAGGTGGTTCTCCTGCTCAGGAACACACGAATAGTGAAAGTCATGTATCCGAATGCCCTCTGGACACTGACCCTGAAGAGCTTAAGAAGAGCAATCCCTCACTTCTTCAATCTATGGTCATGCAGGCTATCCACATGAATTGCACAAGGTTTGACGGAGAGAGAGATGCCTGAAGCAATTTCATACTCCTGTTTACCAATCAGGAAGAATGTAGTCTAATAAACATTATTTTAAAAGCTTGGAGCCCGTAACCAGCATCAGAGTGAAGATTAGCTAAGCATGGGGCGTGTTTATACATGTTCAGTGATTATCACCCAGCTGGTGCGTTTTTCACTCTTGGTATTTGAGAATTAATAAACTTGCTGAGTGACAATTCCAACCTCATCTTTAATGAAATTAGCTTCCCTGGCAGGAAGCGATGAGCACAGTTTTGATGGGAGCTACCAGGTGTCACTCCGATATGTTTCTTGCGAGTTCTTTTTCTAAGGACTTGTTGACATGCAGGGATGGTCTAGAATAGTTGTTTAGAAAGGAAAAAAAAAAAAAGCCTACAGGGCTGCTTTTCTTTACTGATAAGAGTATGTCCATGCAGACATTGAAGGTCATGTGCAAGCCAGGGTTTGCCAGCCGTCTCTCCTGAGAGCACCTAAACTGCATGCTGTGACTCTTCAGCCACGGGTCCAGTTCCTAGTTGAATACCAGGGTTTATGAAGGAACCTGCAATATCATATTGTCACATAATCATGGAGCTCCTCTGTACACTGCAGAACTCAAACAGATACCCAACCACTGAAACCTTGCAATTCTCTGTTCCTGTCTCTCTACATTTTGCTTCTCATTTCTGTTGCCAGAGACGGCCTGATTCTTAAATGGGACTCAGAGATCAAGCACTGAGATGGGTGGCTTCAGTGCAGGTGCTAAGATATGGTGCACTTCTTAATGAAGAATAGAAGTGTAAATTAGTGTTGAATAGCTATTGTACTTTAAGTTCACATGTTGGTTTATTTCATAGTAGTTTCCCCATGGAGACAAATCGTAAGGATGTAAGCATCATTCAGTCTTGGAAGAAAAGTGATTTGTGATTTGAGTATTTTGCTTAGATGAGATCTTTAATCTACCTAAACAATATCAGTTCTCAGTGCAGAGGTGCTTCCTGTGAACCTGCTAATAACATCTTGGCTGAAATGCCTGAAAGAGATAATTACATAAAATACTGCTTGTGACAACTTCTGTTCAAAGACTGATGTCCCTCCCCAACAAATCACTTGCCTCTGTGCAGTTGTGAATGATGTACTATTTGGGAATCTCTACCTTGTCTCTGGGAGTGATTTGAGTGATGAGGAGTACAGATTCGTTAGTGGACTAGAGAAAATATCAAAAGTTGCCAATATTGAATGGATCTTTCTAGCTGAAATTACAGGGTTCCTATTTTTAATTTGGATTTGGAAAAAAAAGTTTAAAGGAAAATGTCTTGGACTTTTAACAGCTTGTTGCATAGCAATTTCTTCAAGGAAAAAAAGATTTTTGAGAGAAAGGGGATGGTGATTGTTTTAAAAGAAGCATGCTCTTCTAACCAAAGAGCCATACCGTTTGTCACCTCTCATGTTAAAACATAGAGGCGTGCAAGTCAGCTGCCTATACGCAGACATTATTAGCATCTGAAGCATCCTAGAATTCTTCGCCCTGCCTTAGGCTGTCAGTTCAGAAAAGCGTATGTATCCTCTGGGCTGTGTGTTGTATCTCTTAGCGTTGTTCAAACGCCAAATGTCCATCTGGAAAAAGAAGAGAGGAGAGGAGAGGAGGGGAGAGGAGAGGTAAG
>VWZZ01000856.1:36534-55259 GCA_013399095.1 Psophia crepitans | reverse complement strand
AGAGGAGAGGAGAGGAGAATCAGCTCTTCATAAGGTAGGACCTTGCCATATCATGAATCCTACTCTGAAATCCACTGGATTTCATGTGTTTGCAAGTAGATCATGTATGTGAGCTAAACATTTCAGGTTCCCCTTATAGTCCATAGAGAGGTGTAATCAATGTTAAGGAATGACTCACCTGACTTCAGATGGTTAATGCAGGATGAGATGAGTTACTCCTTAAAGTACCTCTTTCCTTCCGTTGTTTGAAAAGGGATTGCAGAAGCATGTTTATCTACCTGAAAAATTATTGCATTTGCCAAAGGAATTGCACCTACACTTCTAAAAATAGCTATATATATCCAGGCTCCAAATAACTGGTTGTTTGGTTATTTTTTTTTGAGGGGAGGGAAGAAAAAAAACCACAAAACCCACAACTCAATCTCTTCTCTTCCAGGTGAGTGGCAAGACCACCCAAAGATGATGTTGCAAATCCAGGAGATTCATTATATTGTAAAACAGTGTTTCAACAGAGATTTCAAACAACAGAACTATTGAGTTGAGAGTAAAAATAAGCATATACTTCACTCCTCTGAACCTACACTACTCTAGTGAAATCCAGCTGATGTGACTTAGTGTTTGAGATTCAGCATTCAAAGCTTCTTACCCAGCTTTTAACACAGAAAAACAACCTGAAGAGTGTATTGAAAATGCAAGGATAGAAACAGGTCAATGAGAAGCAGTTCTTCTAAATGGCATGGCCCCTTTTTTTCTCAGTATGCTCCCTGTCAGCATGCAGTTAAGGAGGGGGAAATGGAACTAAGGGAAAATAAAATGTACGATTTTTTTTTTTAACCATTAGCTATAAAAAACCCAACACTAAAGCTTCAGGCAAGTGAAGGGAAAAAATTAATTTTGAAAACTCTTCAAACACAAAATATAGTGGGTTTGGTGGTTAGAAGGGGGATTAAATTCACTAAGAGAGAGGTACATGAAAAGGACAGAGGCATAGCTTTTATGTCAAGCCAAAATAATAGTTAAAGATTAGGTCATTCTAAATTGTTTCCAGTAAGAACTGTAATGATGACATCAATAAAAGAAAAAATGTCATATTTAAAATCAGTAATTTCCAAGGATGGAAGCCTATTAAAAGGAACAGTCTTCAAACAAAAACAAAACAAAACAAAAAAAAACCAAAAAACCACAAAACCAAAAAAAAAAACCACAAAAAAACACCAAAACAAAAAAAAAACCACCAAAACCCAAACACAAGCCCACAAACAAAAAAAAAGAGATACAGAACATGGTTTTTGGAACTGGAATTAGATTATGAACTTTTAAAATATTATCTGAATTTATCTTTGGTGAATAACAACACTGCACTGTAGGAGTTTGAATTCACAGTTTAATTTTTTTTGTAACTTGTTGACATTCAGACCCCTGTACAGGAAGCACCCTGCTTTATGAGTCTGAGACATTTCGGGTATGAAGGCTAGTCCAAAAATTCTTCCTGGAATTATGCTGTCTGTAGTTTTCTCTTCAGTCCTCTGGCTCAGGGGACAATATCAATTTGTTATTTATGTTAGGCAACCATCTATATGACAAATATGTAATAGCAAGGGAAAATTCATTAACAAGTCATGGTTTGAAGGTAATTCACCTAAACTCTTCGACAAGCAAAGACAGGAGTTGAGGAGCCCTGAGAGCAGTTCACAAAGGAGATCTTTTCCAAACTGCTGGAAAAGAAAGGAGTACCTTTACACCTGGCATTGGCTTAGTTTTAGCCAGCATTAGGATGATCTGAAACAACAGTTTACTGCAGGCTGACACAACTGGACTTGATAGTTTTGCACTTTTGGAGCTCCCCTTAGTAGAACAGATCCAGAATCTCTGCCTCTGCCGGAAGCAGATAGATAGAGGGGAGCGAGTGGATTGAGAAAACGTGAAGGGTCTCTCTGAGACACATTGGCTGGATATGGAAAGGAGAAGAGGCTAAAACAAGTCCTCAGGGCACAGTCCCCTCTCTGGTGTTTCTAGAGGTTGTGCTGGACTCATGCCATCCTTTGCGCATTGCTGGGTATCAGCGCTCTCCCAATAATTATGTATTAACATTTGATCAGAAGTATTTAAGATGAAACAGTGGAACACACAAATGTGATATTGTTACCCTGGAATCTTGCTATCCTTGTTATCTAAGCGAGGGGTTTTTTCAGCTTTTTCGTTGCCTAAGAAAAACCATCTTGGCAAGGTAATCTTTGTCATCCATGCCGCTTGAAGGCAAGACTGTCTTTTAACATGTAAAATGCAGGGCAATTACAGAAAAATAGCACTGAGATAAAGAAGGTTTATTTAATTTTTTTTAGTTCTTGATGAAGTTTAAAAATAGAAAATAAGGAGAAAGTGGGCCAGCATCCTACAACCAGTCGGTTGCTCATAAAGCAGAGCCAGCGCTCTTCAAACCAGTTGTGCCGTTTAGAGAACAGACACGGCAGCAGCTGTCTCAGCCAGCTTTGGACATACAAAAGCTTTTGAAAGTGGTTCTAGTAACCCTGCACTCCCTGTGCTTTCCAGCGCGAACACGGATTAGCCACCTTTCTCAGGGAAAAATTAATTGTATCTAGAAGCACCTATTTTGTCTCCTTGGATTGCGAGGAAACAATGGGCTTGTTTGCCTCACTGTCCCAGAGCGCCCCACCCCTCAAATAAAGACAACTCAGGATTTTTTCTTTCAGGAACCAAAATTAGGTAAGAGGAATCCCATCCCTGGGAGCTGAGTATTTTAAAACACTATTTATGCCAGTCTTTCTGAGAAGTTGTGGCATTGACGGATGCAAATGCATCCCAACCCTACCTCAACACTTCTGATGAAGAAAACTATTTTGATGACAGAAAGCTTTGACAATACAGATTCTGTTTATAAAACCAGCAAGGAGTCAATGCCCTTTGCCTTTGTACATTGTAGTCTAGTGGCTATGGTGCTTGCTAGGCATGTTGAACAGAGTGGATGAAATTACCGCTCTGAGTCAGAGAACTGAACTTGATCCTTTCTCACAGTATTCTTTGGTAAAAGAACAGACACACTACTTTTTCACGTGGCTTAAGACCCTTTGTTTTATTAAAAATGTTTTTAAGAAACTTGTCATATTGTACAAGTTATTTTATTCGATCAAAATCTGTATTTGCCAGAAAATGTGCACACAAAGACCTTTTCATGATAATCTGAATTAAAGCACTCGTATGTTTTTTTCAGAGTAGGTACCTGAGAAGCAATCCTTGCTTTTTCCAAGGTATGCTGTATTGTAGCCATTCTTGTAAGAGTGACGGCCTAAATTCATAATGTAATTAACTCACAAGAAGTAGAAAGATTCAAGTAAAGTCCCCCTGTCCCTTCAGTCACACTGAGCACTGCTGTCACCCATTGTATGGTTACTTTCATTATAAGAGAGCATCGTGTTCATAATACACCTTGAGTTAAAACAAATGTACTTAGAAATTAAGAGATGTGCTAGACTAGCCCAAAAAACCCAACTTTTTGTCAGCAGTAGCATTCCCCTTCTGGTGTAGCAGATTACATGGGCAGCACATGGACGATAGACATAGAACATGTGTTACTTCCGCATCTTCCATCAGCCTAACAGCACTGTCACCGCAGAACAAATTTCAAGAGTTCCTGGGAACAAGGTTGTGAAAAAGTGACTTTTCCTGCTGCTATAAAATTTTCTCAGTGTGCCTGATAATCTAGTCCAAAAGACGCACAAATATTATGCTGCCCATTTTTTCAAATGCAGCGACGACCAAGCTGAAACACACTTGCTGTTTCAGCAGAGTGCAGCAGATATCCTTTTTGAGCACCTACAGGGGCATAAGGATCAGAAGATGCTTGAGGTACTAAACCAGAAACTTGGGTTTTATTTTATTATTATTTTATTATTGTTACCTCCAAAGAGAGACTTATAAAGCTTTACATATATCTGAATTTCTAATAAATCATTGAAAATTGTTGCTCATGAAACTATACCTGGAATTAAGTCAAATTTGCTTGGATATGAACCCTGCTACCTGGCTTTAAGCAGCCATCAAAGGGCGCTGATAAGCACTAGTAATATATTGAAATGAAAGCAAGAGGGCTGCTGGGCTGCCTGGAGATACTGGCATTAGGATCTGTCTTGTTTTGTCACATTCATTAACAATAGGAAGGAGAATGACTAAATGGACCTCAGTGGGATTCTCATATTTCAGAAGGATTGATAGAGCATGGCCAGCTATGAGCAATGTATATAACCTGTGTAATGAAGGATTAGCCTCACATCGCTGAGACACGAGCTCTGCTCCCCCCCGGCTGTGAGAGTCTGGGTCCATCAGTAGTAATTACTGGGGGGATCGGTCCCCCCCGTCCCTGAGCCCAAGGGATTGGTTCCTGGGAGCAAGTGTAAGGAGACAGAAAAGGGTTTGGTTTTTTTCCAGAAAGTTAATTTTAATCAGAAACAATTTTTAATTAATGAAAACAATAATTATTAATAAAGAAAATAAGATAACAGATAACTACATATTTAATTGTTTTCATGATTTCATCTACGTAGAGTTAAGATACATTTTAAGACTACAGGGTTTTATTAAAATGTTTCAGAAAGGTTCTACAGATCCAGAGAGGATTCCCAGGTCAGCCTAGCAGTGAGCATAACCCAGATACCTTCACCATTTAGATAATGGTGGCTACATATAAACATCTAGATGAATACGAAATTTACCTAAATTTGGGGATTTTTATTTTAGTTATGAATCTTTCACTGAATTACTTTATGGTTTTGGTAGTTGCTTGTCAGCTAATATTTTGCTCCCTTAAGCCTTCATACATATATAATGTATGAATGTTTTCACCATTTATATTCACTTTGCATACATGTAAATTACTAGCTCTGGTAAAATCCATTGTAAAATGATAGCTTAGGTTTCATTTTCTGTACCTGCAAAGTGGAACCATTAATTTTACTATAAAAGAAGGTATGATTATTCACTAAATGCTACTTATAAATCTCTTGATTGTTCTTAAATAATTTCTAATGGGAAAGACGCATTGTTTACATCCTCTCCACAAACCCAAAGTAGCAGAACAATTTAATTTAAATATTTCAAATACATCAACATGAGATGAAGTGTCTTAGTGAGTGAAATTAAAATAGTATTGCTCTCATAAAATTGCAAACTTTCACTTTTGACATCTCTCATAAATCCAAGTTTGAGACTGATGCCAGGAAAAGTAATGTTTGTCTTGATCAAATGGAAATGATCAACATACCACATCCAATTCTGAATCTTCATAAAAATCTCATAAAACCATCATTTCAACTCATGAAATTGAGGCTGGCAATTTCATACCGTTCAGCAGTACCTCAGTTCAGCAAGGTAAATGCTCAGGTACCCAGCTTAGAGCATTTCAAGGTATTTAAGCGCGTAACAGAAACAAAGCCAGTGACCTGGTGCCATCTTGCCACGCAGAACTGGCACCCTCGGTTGCAGATGAGCTTCCAGGGTTATCGATGGTTGATGGCCAGGCACTGCCTTAGCAGAACCCCTTGGCAGAAATGAGATACAGCCAGTTTTCCTCCATCACCACGCCCCCCGGGGGGTTCGCCATGAATCCAGGGAGCACCAGGGTAGCGCTGTTTTACACTCCAGCGCTGTGTCCTGGGAGAACACGCACTGGTTTACGCACCGAAGGGGAATTCCTGCTGGCTTAAATCTTCTCTGCAGCGGTACTGACTAGGTATGCAGAAACTGCCAACTGAGGTCCTATATATCAAGCTATCCATTCTGACAGCCAGGTTAGGTTAATCATTAAAACTCTGCCTCTCTCTCTGGGGGTCTCCAGGGCTTTGTTTAATGCAGCAGACAGATGGCGCTGAGGAAATTCAGGTGGTGCGTGATGAGATTTGGGGGTTTTTTAATGTGGTTGCTAGAATTTTTCAAATAGATTAAGTTCAATTGTAAATCACTCCTGTTCCCAGGGCTGGAGTCTTTATTAGCCCCCCAGTGCTTGCACCGAAGAATTGATCCTTCTGCGGCAACCGCACTTGATGGGGGAAGGTAACGCTTTGTGTTCTTACAGCACTGTATGCCATCTGTTAATACCCTGTTACGACGAGGCAATACAGTCGAGTGTAACCAGCTAATTACCCAGTGAAATCTAACTTAGTTCCCTTCACCATCCATGTATAAATTCTTATTTCAGTTTCTTTTGGTTTTCTTTAATCAAGGACATGATCCACATCATCACTGCACACCACCATGGCTGCTCAGAGCCACCCTGGCCTGTCTGTATCTCTTCACCTAGCTTTGTTTCTTTCTTTCCTCTGATAGTCAGGCATTTCTGTTGGTCTCCAATTCTGCCACTCTGCCAAATTAAACATAATTTTAAAACAGGAGACAAGACAAGAAACAGGATACGTGTTTTCTCTTCTCTGGTTGTGTGGAGGATGAGTTCCTCCACTCCAGTCCAAAAGGGACAAGAAACACAAAACGCATCCTACAGGTACAAACCTTTCCTGCAGCTTCAAGCCTGTGTCACAGATGGATCCCTGCTGCCACTCATCAGCCTGCCACAGCACGGCTATTTACACAGACCGAGGCAAACGGAGAACTTTGGTTTAGGAGTTAGATTCAACAGTAAATTCAGTCCATGGAGAAAACCTGGAAGGAAAACTATTGGGTTCAAAGATCAAGTTTAAAAAAAAAAGCAAAAACAAAACCAAAACCATTATGGGGAATAAAAAATTAAGCATGAACTGAACAAGTGTTATTTACAGAATGAAGGTGCCCTGAAAATAAAAAAGAAAATAATGAACTGCAAGATTTCTGGGAGCAAAACTCTCTGCCTCCCAAAGGCACCAGCTGAAACAAGATTTCATCCTTCCATGTGAAGAAGGTCTTGTTCTCAGCATGTTTTTACCGATCAATGATGTCACATTATCAGGATGGTTTAAAAGTTTCTATTCTCGTTTTCAAAGTCATTTATAACCTCTTGCACCTGTGCAAATAATGTCTTTTTTGTTTCAAACCAGAACAATTCAATCTAAACCACACTATATCAGTGTAAAATAAGTCTCATCAACGTATTGCATTTGAGTGGGTGCATTTGTAACAGAAAACCAGTGGCTAAAATCCTGATGTAGAACTGATGTTCACTATGGGCAAGCACTATCAGAAATTCCATTTAGGATGAACAGCTCAATGGCAATAAAAATTATATTTTCTGGGCAAAATAGTTTCTTCAGGGAAGTGTTAGAGCCAGGTATTAGCTTCTGCAATGTATCTTTTGAATTCCAGTATGCTTTTTTTTCCCCTGATGTTTAAGATTATATCCACATTACCAGCTTCTGCAGTGTATATTTTAACTCCAGGATACTGGTTTATACAGAGTGGTTTTAATTGCAGGGCAAATTTTAGGCCCAAAGCTGGTTGTTTTGGATATTACATAGTTGGACTGTGTCTTTCATTACCTTTAGATTTTAATCTCTCCTTTTTGTTGCTATTTTCTCCTGTAGGTTTTTGCACAATATATTCCCATTTTCTCTCTTTGATGGTATCCTAAAAAGAAAGAAGAAAAGAAAACTTAAATTCGTTATTTGAGACTTTCTTACATATTCTAAAGAAAACTGGTTTCTCAAGAAAGATTTTTATGCTTTTGATATTTATTTTTATTTTTTAAAAGGAAAGCATATTTATCAATGTAATTCTTACTGAATAGCTCTCTGAAATATAAAATTATTTCAGTAAAAAATAGAATTTTTTTGGTAAAGATATAATTAAGGTATAAAGATACCTTTACAGCATAGAAAAAGATTCAGTGTTATTATTTATCCAAGTTTTGTGAACTTTAGAGGTTTTGAGATTTTAGATAAAGATTCTGCACTATGTCTTCAAGAACCTGAGGTGTAATGACTGTTTCTTCCTCAGTTCCTGATTCATTTCACTGCTATTTTTTTTTCTGTCTTCTTCATCCTTTTGCCTCTGTTTCAGTCTTGTTAAAAGGCTGAGATTATTTGCTGGAGGAATTTACGTGTCTCAAGAATAAACAAGTTTAACAATGCTGAGGGAAGACATGCAAACAGCCTGCAAACACATAAAAGCCTGATGGGAAAATAAAAAGAAAAAAAAAAAAGAAAAAAGGACAGAATAACCTCTCTTCAAACACCGAATGGACAGGACAAGAGGTATTAGGGATAAATTTCACGATGAGCTATTTGGGTTAAAAAGTACAAAAAACCTCCCAACAATCTTTGTAACTGTAGGACAGTTAATGCAGGACTGAATTATTGCCAAGGAAGGTGTTTTGTGACAGGTTAAACCAACAGCCCCAGGAACAGCCAGGTATTTCTGATGCTGCCGTGGGGCAGGAGGAAGGATTAGGTCACCTCTTCAAACAAAAATCCACACATAAAGAATAGGAGAATTAATGGCATCTATAATCCACCAAGTGTTCAGACTATTTCCTTGACTAAAATTACTTATTTCTGCAGCAGACTCCTTTAGGCTAAGAGCAATGAGATTTCGTAGTAAGCCTGACAGTCGGGCAGGGGCAGAGGGGAGCCAGGTACCAGGAAAAGCTGGGCTAGCAGGCGCCGCAAACAATTTACTAACAGGTTAATATTTATGTCTGATGAGATTATAAATTAGCTCCTTTATATAGAGAAGACTTGCTGGCAAATGCCACATGGCAATTGCACTTCTGGAATAGCCTGAGACACGTTAAACAGCCATTGTTTGCTAAATGTGTTTTTCCCTATCCCTCAGATCTCGCTAAGCCTCCAGCTGCTCTTTTTCCCTGGCAAACCACAAGGCTTATGTGCAGGCAGAGGGCAGGTCACATGCAAAGAATAAATTGGCTTTTTGTCAGGCTCCTGTAGAATCTTTGGAAGCAACTCTACAGTTTCTGCAAAGCCTTTAAAAGAACGAAATAAATAAATAAGCAGCCACATAACTACATTGCAGTTCTGACATATAAAATTTGTTTCTATTTTATTTTCTGCTTTTATTTGTAAAAGGACAATGAAGCATGGGAAAATGCAGAACAATGGGCCAAAACGTTTCACAAATGTCAGCTAGTTTTGCTTTGCTGTCGTTTTGGACTGTCCTTCACTGGCATGACAACGGGTCGTGGCCACAGCCTCATCCACTTGGGAATCGTGATATGCTTTATACTGTAAAAAATATTAATGAAAACGTTATTGCAAGGCATTTTCCTAGCCAAGGCCTGACCAGCTTGTCCCCTACTAGGTACAGCAGGGCCAGCAAGGCATTCTGTCCTATTTAATGGGATCTGTTTCAACAAGAGCTTTGAGCTGGAGTTAGTGATGCCTTTTCATTTTCCTGGCTTTTACACTCCAAAGCTTTGTTTGCTTCATGAGAAGAAAATAAGGTGGAATACACAAAACCAAATGAAATGTATTGAACACAGCATGTGTTCCTCTCCTGCTCCACAAGAGCCAATACCGATGAGCTACAACAAGGAGAGGAGAGGAGAGGAGAGGAGAGGAGAAAAATCACTGCTGTATCCACCACATACTGCCACAATTACCTATGAATTCTTACCTTGCACCATGTCATCTGTAAGATCATGCAGTGAAATCTGTCCCTGCACAAGGTAATAATCTTCTAGGTATGTCTGCAGAGGAGTGGATGCCATGAGCAATTCTTCAGGTATTGAGGGAAGTAGGTGGCCACTGGCTGGGAAGCAAGACAATTAAGATTTAATTCAATCCTGGATTAAAGTAAAGAATGAAGGAAGAGACTGAAATAGGAAAGTAGGGGATGGACCTTTGTGAAGCTGAAGTCCTGGTCTGAGCAGGTGTTAAGGTAGAGAAGGTTGGTAAGTGAGAAGTACAGAACACATGATGCTGAGGTCCTAACTTGGAGAAGTGGGAGGTACAGTGAGAACTATGAATTCTGTGGCCCAGGAGTGATAAATTGGAGTTTTAATGATGTATCTACCCATACCTTTATGTTCTAATCCCACATCATGATTTTCCTCAGTGGAAATCATGCTAGGGGAATATCAATATTTATGCAGAAGCATATATGGCTTCCTCCTTCACAGCTCTAAAGTCTCGGATCCATACTCCTGTACATTGTCTGAGATTTTTTTTCCCCCCAGACATCAAATGAACTTTCGATGTTCAAATTTTATCTATTTTGAGATTTGTCAAATTACAGAATTATTTTTTTCATCTCTGAGCTTCTCCCCTATAGCAGAGTGCTGGTTCCTACTATTGCTCTTGCCCCTAGCAGTACTTTCTTGCCCAACCGTTCCTCCCAGATGTCTCTATTCAGGACTGTTCAGGTTTCCCGTTTCTTTTCCTGTACAGCCTAAATAAGTTTCTCCTTCTCAGTGCTCACTATACAGCATTTTGTCCTTACTAATTGACAAAGCACTTAAATGTTTTCACTAGAATGGTCATAAATTACATAGCTAGACTTATCATCATTACACTGTAGAGTCAACAAAAGCATTGAGAAGTCATAAAATTTTTTTAACAAATCCCTCATCTTCCTACATAAAACATAAGTGAAACCCAAGTGATGGGGCAATACATGACCATCACAAACATTTGAAGGATGTGTTTGATATGTCTAAGTCTGTAAATTTTGTAATATTCACAGGTTATTTACAATGTGAGATTAAGAGCAACTTTAGGCAGTGTGGCTCCTAGATTTCCTTTCCAGATTGCAAGTTTAGACGGGCTGCAGTTTGGAACAACGTGTGCTTATAATGCATAGGAAAAGCTGAACTCAACCCATTTTCCTGTGACCAAAGGTGTACATGTTTGTTCTATCGAGACTTGATCCATCCAGACAGTCAATCCATGCTAAATGGATTTGAGATTTCTTTCTGGGAGGACAGGTGAGGTCTTTGTCTGAGCAATTGTTTGCATACAAGCAATATTGATTGAAGACAATCCTTAACAACAGGCAGAGAGTTCTTTCCTGATTGTGTAGATATGCCTTCTACTTTCTTGGGTGAACTTATGGGCAGTTTATGTTGGAAAAAATATGAATAATGTATATGTAGACATATCAAACTATTGATCTCTTTTCCAAGTTGATTAAGACATAAATTCTATAAGGTAGTCTTTCCCTCTTTAAAGGTCAGGTTACTGATAAATGTTTTGTTGAAGATTTACTCCAATTTAACAGAGATTTGAGTCATAAATAGTAACAAACATTGCAAGATAATGCAACAATTGATTTCAATGGAACCGTAATGATTTGCAAAAAGTAGAGTCAAATACATAGATTTTTAAAAATTTACAGAAAATTATTGGTTGGTTTGTCATACTTTTCCAGAAAAATTAGCTGCAATGATGAGGATTTTATGTCATCCTGAATGGAATAGTGTGTAGACTGACAAAACTGACAGTGAAATCTCTAGCAAAAACTGAAAGGAAAATCTGGTCACTGAAATAATCTGTTGGGTTTAAGTCTAAAAAAAGAAAATGAAGAAGGAATACAGTTGTTGCTTCTGTAGATCAAGAAAATATGTCGGAATCTATAGTCAGTTTTCAGATCCTGCAGCACTTAGAAGAAGGAAAATACGACCTTATGTAGAGAATTCACTGGGGCTAGTCGCAAAATGGTTGCAGAAATGAATATTAATTACAATATGAGTGAAAACAATATTGCCTATTATTAAATTATATAGAGCTATTATCACAGAACTTGAGTGCCATTAGTGACTTTGGTCTGTAAATTAAGAGTTTTGATATCACCTTATAGCAGATAGGGAAACTTAGGTAGTGGAAGATGAAGTGCCAAAAGAGTTGCCCTGGTTTTGGCTGAGATAGAGTTAACTTTCTTCCTAGGAGCTGGTGTAGTGCTGCATTTTGGATTTAGTATGAGACTAGTGTTGATAACACAATATTTTAGTTGTTGCTTCTCATACTGGCCTGCCAGTGAGAAGGTGGGGGGCACCCAAGGAGCTGGGAGGGGACACAGCCAGGAGACTTGACCCAAACTGACCAATGGGATATTCCATACCATGTGATGTCATGCTCTGTTATACGCTGGGGGGTTGACTGGGAGGCTGAGGACTGATTCTTGTTGGTGAGCAGTTATGCTGTGCATTGCTTGTTTTGTCTATTCAATGATGATGATGACTGGAGCACCTCTCCTATTAAGAAAGGCTGACAGAGTTGGGATTGTTCAGCCTGGAGAAGAGAAAATTCCAGGCAGACCTTATAGCTGCCTTCCAGTACCTAAAGAGGGCCTACAAGAAAGGTGGAGAGGGGCTGTTTACAAGGGCATGCAGTAATGGGCCAAGGGCTAATGACTCTAAGCTAAAGGAGAGTAGATTTAGATTAGATGTTAGGAAGAAACTCTTTACTGTGAGGGTGGTGAGGCACTGGAACAGGTTGCCCAGAGAAGTTGTGGATGTCACATCCTTGGAAATGTTCAATGTCAGGTTGGATGAGGCTTTGGTCTAGTGGAGGGTGTCCCTGCCCATGGCAGGGAGTTGGAACTAGATGATTTTTAAGGGCCCTTCTAACCCAAACCATTCTATGATTCTAAGTCAAATATTAACCAAGCACTGCCAACTCCACCACTAAACCATGACCCTAAGCACCTTATCTACACATCTTTTAAATACCTCTAGGGATGGTGACTNTCCTTTCAGGTAGTTGTAAAGAGTGATAAGGCCTCCCCTCAGTCTTCCTTTCTCCAGGCTAAACAACCTCAGTTCTCTCAGCTGCTCCTCATAAGACACGTGCTCCAGACCCTTCGCCAGTTTTGTTGCCCTTCTCTGGACACATTCCAGGGCCTCGATGTCTTTCTTGTAGCGAGGGGCCCAAAACTGAACACGGTACTCGAGGTGCGGCCTCACCAGAGCTGACTACAGAAGGACGATCGCTGCCTTGGTCCTGCTGGTCACAGTATTCCTGATATAAGCCAGGATGCTGTTTGTCTTCTTGCCCACCTGCACACACTGCTGGCTCATGTTCATCTGGCTGTTCACCAACACCCCCAGGTCCTTTTCCACTGGGTGGCTTTCCAGCCACTCTTCTCCAAGCCTGTAGCATTGCATGGGGTAGTTGTGATTGAAGTGCAGGACCCAGCAGTGAGCCTTCTTTAACCCCATATAGCTGGCCTCAACCCATCGATCCAGCCTATCCAGATCCCTCTGCAGAACCTTCCTACCCTCAAGCAGATCAACACTCCCACCCAACTTGCTGTCAACTGCAAATTTACTGAAGTTGCTCATCCACACCATTGATAAATATATTAAAGAGAACTGGCCGCAGTACTGAGCTCTGGGGAACACCAATTGTGACCAGACACCAACTGGATTTAACTCCATTCACCATAACTCTTTGGGCCCGGCCATTCAGCCAGTTTTTTACCCAGTGAAGATTATGCCCGTCCAAGTCATGAACAGTCAGTTTCTCTGGGAGAATGCTGTGGGGAAAAAGGGCAAAGGCTTTCCCTTATCCACTAAGCAGGTCATCTTGTCATAGAACATCAGGTTAGTCAAGCAGGACCTGCCTTTCATAAACCCATGCTGACTGGGCCAGATCACCTGGTTGTTCGGTTGTGCCTGTGATGGCACTCAAGATGATCTGCTCCATACAAGGGAAGGCTGACAGGCCTGTAGTTCCCCAGATCCTCCCTCCAGCCCTTCTTGTAGATGGGCATCACATTTGCTAACCTCCAGTCAAATGGGACCTCCCCAGTTAGCCAGGACTGTTAGTAAATTATGGAAAGTGTCTTAGTGAACACTTCTGCCAGTTCCCTCAGTACCCTTGGGTGGATCCCATCCAGACTCAGAGACTTGTGTGTGTCTAAGTGTAGTAGCAGGTACCTAACCATTTCTCCTTGGATTATGGGTCTTCATTCTGCTCCCTATCCCTGTCTTCCAGCTCACGGGGCTGGGTACCTGGAGAACAACTGATCTTACTGCTAAAGACTGAGGCAAAGAAGGTGTTCAGTACCTCAGCCTTTTCCTGATCCTTTGTCACTATGTTTCCCCCCACATCCAATAAAAGATGGAGATTCTCCTTAGCCCTCCTTTTGTTGCTAATGTATTTACAGAGATATTTTTTATTCTCTTTTACAACAGTAGCCAGACAAAGCCCTCCTGAGGTGCCTGCACTTTCTTCCAAAAGTCATAACCTTTTTTTTTCCTGAGTTCCTTATATGTAACCTTCAACTTGGGCAGCTTTTTTTGTCTATAACACGTCAAGAGGCCCGGTGGATTTTTGCCTATTAATATGAGCTAACCAGATGACAGATACTTCTATCTTTTAAAACAGTTCAGGTTATTTGAGTTATTAATAAAGTATCTGTAGAAAAAAATATTTGCATACACTACTGTCCGACTAGAAGGGAATTGCCTGTGACAGAGCCTAGGGAAGTGAAACTGCGAATGTGGATATTCTCTCTCAAACTTGATTCAATTGAAAATGTGTAGGTAACTTCATTTATAGGCAGAGAAAATGGCAGAGGGACACTCACAGCCAAAAAATGTAAAAAACAGAAATGTTGCAACCCACCTGCCCGAAATAATCTGTACATATTTATCTCTTTCTCTTTTGTGCATTATCAGAAGTAATCTTTAACTGCATGCTACTTTTGAGGGTTTGTGAACCTTGGCCTTATTTTAAATACAGGTTGCATCACAGATAATATGTCTCAGCTGTTAAAAGCTGACTGCTTTGAATATTTGGCACTCTTTACTTCCCTTTATTCATTTACTGTTCATTGCCTAACTTTCAAGAAAGAATTGCGAGTGGATAGCCCTGACTTTTATCTTCCTTTTACTCTCAATTCCATTGTACATTTGTCATACACACTTTCCTTTTTCCTTAAATTCTATTACTTTCTGTATGAGAAATAGAAAGCAAGTGGGAGCAAGAGGAAAATGGCATGGTTCTGAACACCTGCAGAGACAGAGGAGTGGAAATTCACTGGGTAAAGATGTCCTGCTGAGAATCTGAATTGTAGGAACAGCAAGAGCTTTTACCATGCCATCTATTTTGCTCCTCCGTTTTGGATTCTCTCTAGCTGATACTTCAGAGGCTTACAGAAATGTAATACCTAAATATTTCACACATATTAATTTATTTTATCTTGCCATAACCCTAGTGAAATAAGAAGACATCTCCACCTCACACATATGGGAAACTGAATGCATGTTATATTATGGAATGGTTATAACTTGAGTGGCAACTAAAGTCTGAGTCCCAGGTCTCTTATTATTGGCCCACAAATAAGAAGACAGTGTCTTCCGGAATATTAATATTTACATTAACTGAAGCTGCTGAATAAAGTTTCCTTATTCCACTTGAATTTCCCTGTTCGTAGCCTTACATTTTAGGCCAGAAGGAGAACACATGGTCTAGTACCCTCAAAATGCTCCTTACAACTTTGGGTTTTTATTAAAACAATGACTCTAAGCAAATCTATAGCTTCAGATCCTAAACCTGCCAACATGAGTGGCAGAAAAAGGTTTGCACTTCTCCCAGTTCAATTCCAATGCAAGCTGGTTAGGCATGGTCAGGATAGCTTGTTTTCTTCTCTTTTTTTGAAGAACCAGAAATTGGTCAAAACAGTCAAACAAGCTGCACCATTGCTTTAGGACAGAGCAGAAAATGCTTTAAAAGCCTGAGGGCATTTCTTGCTCACAAACTCAAAGCCAAATTTTTTCTCGTGTTTGGGAACTGTCAGGGACACTGGGGATCTGTGCCAGTCTGCACTGCGTGGGACTCCTACCACCTGCTGGGTGGTGGGCATATCTCATCTGATTCACCAAAATGAGCCATAGTTTTGGGACACAGTCCCGTGGTGAGTCCCAAGATTTGGATAGGCATGGGAGAAGAAAGTTTTAGTCTTGAATTGTTCACGCACACACTGCTCCATTTACAACATCAATGATCCAGGCTTTAGTAAGGATGTGCGTGATGGGCTTGAATGTGCATGTTGCAACAGCAGAGGACTGAGATAATCAGACAAGACCTTGCTCTTGTCTGCAGTATGGAAATGCGAGACTTTGAGGATGCCTGACCTCATGCAGAGCTCACATTGTGAACAATAACAGACATACTAGATGATCCTTGAAGTCTCTTCCAACCTTAATGATTCTATTCTATTCTATTCTATACCATACCAAAGCCCCAATGTCCTGGAATCAGCAACAGGGACTCTCACAGGTAGTCACAATATGTCCTGCTCTACGTAGGGGACAGCTCCTCTGGGCCCCATCTCATACACTTATACAGATTATAGTACATTTTAGAGAAAATTCAGCTTGAACTTTTTCAAGCAGATGTATACAAAATACTTAAGAAGTCTTTTACAGAGTGTGCAAGTTCACTTAACTCATGTAGATACAATGCCACAGTAAAAACCTCCACCTCTTCATGAAGTAAATATCTAAAACAGATCTCATGAGTAACATCCTCAAATTGCTTGTTTCTTCCCAATGCCTATAAAGGAAGTCTAGAATGATTTGCTCAGATAGAGGCCCCTACCCTGTGTACATTTACTTTCAATCAGGCCATCAGATATTTTCACTCTTAATTTTCCATCATGCTTTGAACTTCAGGCTTACACTGGCTGCATTCAAGTTAGAAATGTATAGAGTAAAATGAACACCACTCTATGTTGTTTTATAGTAGGAAAATGCACTCACAAAATAAGTTTATAAATCCCTGAAACTCACCTACACCAGAAGAGTTTCAGCAATACACTAACCTAAAGTCAAGGTATTATATCCAGACTACCCAGTTTAGGTGCATAATGTAGCCATTGCAGCTATTTCTTTCAACCGGTATTTATAGAAATGACATATATATGATCTGGCAGTGCAGCACCAAAAAAGCCGAAGGAGAATTAACTTCTAAGACATCAAAGTCATATTGCTTAAATTAGGCATTTATAGGGAGAACAGAGTGCATGTTACCCTATGCCCTCACTGCAATAGTCCATCTTTATTCAGAGCAGTGTGTAGATATACGTACTTTAAGCATATACGTGACAGAACAACAGGATTTCAACACACTTAAATGGTTTTCTAAGTATAGGATAAAATACATTTTGCTGAACTGGTGTTTACACACTTGTCAAATTTCAAGTTTCCAACAACAGTTGCCTGAGAAATAACATTGTTAAAAAATAAATTAATAAAACCCAAAAAACAGTAATGAAAGAAATGCTTCTTCAGCTCCTTTCCTAGTATGCCAATGGCTGAAGTCCTTTCCTGACACTTCATGTAGCTGTTGTGTTTTATTTGTTTGGGCTTTTTTTGTTTTGTTTTGGTTTGGTTTTTTTTCTGGTTGACTTCAGATATGCAAAAATTCAAGCTGAAAGATGATCATTTGGGAAAAGTGTGAACTACTCAAAAGAACCCACAGAATGAAACTGAAATCTTAACCTGTCTTTCTGTGCAGTTTAATCCCAGCATTTATTTGTAAGTGTTCGTTTTGCTGGCCCATTCATCTAATAGTTAACTGCTTCTGGCAAGGAGTTTTTAATGTCATGCATACAAAGAGATGCAGGGGGTTAATAGCATGAATTCTGAATTACTATCCAAAGAAAGCTGTGATTATCCAAACAGCAATTTCAATTCCTAGCCAGCCTCCAAACACAAAAGACTTATAACCCAAGATATGCAACAAGGAGACATTTCTCTGCATTTAAACATTACATTTAGAGTACAAGCATCTTTTAGTAGTGTATGGCCTTTTTCTTCCAAGAAGACAGCACCTGCTGGCAGGGATTTAGCTTTGCTCTGGTGTCTCAAATGTGACTGTATTTATGTGCTAAGGAAAACACACAAAGCTGCAAATTACTTGCCTGGTCACTCACATAGACATTAAAACCTACACGTACTTGCATTAACAACCTACAGTTTTCTGTTCACTGCACACTGGCTCAGAGAAGCTTGCACCCATATGTCACAATTATTGGTTTACTGTTAAGCTCCAGACGATCTGTTAAATGGCAGAAAAAAATTGTGGGAGGACAGCTGGTGGGCTAACACTTCTTGTTATCCTATATCTTTTGTTCCTTATAAATCTTTTGCTTTTGTTTCCAGTGGTTAACAAGGAAAACTATTTGTGATCGCTGTTTTTGTTGTGAAGAATGAGGTAGACATTTCCTATGACTTGTAAATTGTTTTTTAATAGCTTGCTTCACCATAAAGTGAATATAGCTTGGGTCGTTTCCGTCACTGTATTTATAAGTAAGAATTAAAATTCCCATTTTATTTTTGCTTCTCTTGCTCTGTTTTATACAAACTTTCAAAAAGTATAGTTGTTGCTTGGTCTGAAATTCTCATTTCCACAAATTTTTGGGAAAGGATGGGTGGGAACGCAAAAGAAATTGACATACTTGAAGGCAACAAGTTTTTTTCTGTGAAAAAAATCTACGAATTTAATCTATCTGAACAGCTTCTGGGAAGGACCTGAAGAACCAAGTGTGCACAGTCAGCCTGTATCTTGAGAAAGCAGTGTCTATGTCCCACCTTTCCTCTTTTAACACAGCAAGTCCAACTTCTCCTTTCAGGTAAATAACTTCAAAGCTAGGATCACATTCAGAAGGTGCCTAGGAGAAGCATCAAAGATAAGTCTTATCATAGAATCACAGAATCACTAAGGTTGTAAAGGACCCCTGAGATCATCAAGTCCAACCATCAAACTAACACCACCATGCCTACTAGACCATGTCCTGGAGCGCCGCATCTATGTGTTTTTTGAAGA
>VWZZ01000856.1:15885-36259 GCA_013399095.1 Psophia crepitans | reverse complement strand
CCTACTCCTGCTGGCCACACCATTCCTGATGCAGGCCAGGATGCCATTGGCTTTCTTGGACACCTGGGCACACGGCTGGCTCATGCTGAGTCGACTGTCAACCAGAACCCCCAGGTCCCTCTCTGCCAGGCAGCTCTCCAGCCACTCCGCCCCAAGCCTGTAGCGCTGCCCAGGGTTGTTGCGACCAAAGTGCAGGACCCGGCACTTGGCCTTGTTAAACCTCATACAGTTGGCCTCGGCCCATCGATCCAACCTGTCCAGATCTCTCTGGAGCGCCACCCTACCCTCAAGCAGACTGACACTGCCTCCCAGTTTGGTGTCATCTGCAAACTTACTGAGGGTGCGCTCTATCCCCTCATCCAGGTCGTCGATAAAGACGTTGAACAACGCCGTCCCCAAGACCGAGCCCTGGGGAACACCACTAGTGACTGGCCGCCAACTAGATTTAACACCATTGACCACAACTCCCTGGGCGCATCCTTCCAACCAGTTTCCAACCCAGCGAAGTCTTGCTAAGAAATGTCCTCCACCTTAACAAGACAAGAAAATGCCCTCATGAAAGACTACTAGGATCCACGAAGCAGTATAAGCAGGCAATGAATTTGTTGCAAAACATGGAGGAACCATTCCACTAACAAAGGAGCTGCAGAAGCTTCCCTTTGTGGCCTAAAGCTGTCTCTTTCCTTGACTGGCACAAATGTGAGGCCAAATGCTAGACTATTTTTAAACACTATAGTCATGTGAGCCTTTGAAGCATCTCACAGATAGTTGCATTAAGTCTACTGCAGATGTTCTACAAGCCCCATCTGTACAATCTGCCATGAGCAAGACTATTAGCTACTATTGGAAAGAGGACACTGGCTTAAATCAATCTTTGTATTGAACTGATACAGCCATTCTTATGTTCTTATCTCACTAGAGGCAGTTGCCTGGATCAGTCCAACCTGGGAACACATTTTGTTTCTGGAGAATAATTTTGTCAGTCTGTATGAGAATATTAATTACAGAAAGGTGAATATAAAAATTACTGTTTATTGAATTTACTGCAAGAGAGGCAATACTTAATGCACTGTACAGAAGGGCTTCAATGTAGTAGGGAGATCCAGGTTCTGGCCTTCTTTTTGAGAAAGATTTTGTGTTGGCGTTAGGTCAAGGAAGATTTCTTATCAATATTCTAGTCTATCTGTATCACAAAATGTATTGAGCATGATGTAGACATTTCCAATCTGACGCAAATCCAACTTCATAACCTCCTGTGGTGAAGAAAAGAACCATTCAGATAGAGCAAATTGAATCCAGAATTAGGATAGCCTTGTGCTGTCAACTCTGCCAAAAGGCAGATTAGCTCGGGCACCGCATCAAACTATGCTGCTTCTAGGCTCACACAGTATCAGTAAGAGAAAAACACTGAATTTCTGTTTATGGCACCAATATGGTTTAATCTTATGATATCTGCCTTTTTTAATAACTTTTGCTTAATGTAGCTCTTTCCAAGTGCCTGCAAGAGACTGCATTTTGCTCACAATACGAAATAAGTTGGCAACTAAGCCTCAGGAAGTAATTTACAGCAGGGCTAACAAACTCTTTCTGCCATCAGCAGTTGCAGTAATTGCAGGTACTTTCATCAGCAGTAGTGTTAAATGTGAATGCCATCATCAGCAATGATGGGTAGCAGCGGCAGCAGTCGTTAGGAACACCACCAGCAGCACCCGGCGCTGCTGGCTCGCTGCCACAGCAGCTTCACGTAGCTGGGATCACACTAATGATGCACATAGTAGTTTGGGAACCTTTAACTTGCAGTGCCATCATCAGAACTTAACTCCAGCTTCACAACTTGCATAAAACAGCCTTTTCACGTACAGTGGTTGGAAGTTCAAAGGCCAATGAAAAAGAGAGATTACAGTATATCTTGTGTAGAGAATTTCACTCTTTTAATCATTAACAGGTAGAATGAGTAAGAATTATATTCTTCCCAAGCTTAGCAAATGTTATGTATTTCATACAATGTGCACTTTCTTGTTGGTAAGGATTTTTTGAATCACTGTATTTCAGTATCTTTTCAGAAAAAAAGAGTGTTCATTGTACTGTAATATAGAAAATCAGCACTGCTGCCTTGAATTACAGTGAGGCTAAAAAATCTAAGGCAGCTACATACATCTGTCATAGGTGTCTACCTGTCACGTTTGAGGAGGAGAGGGAGTTGATATAGCTAGTGGGGATGGGGCCTCCTCGTGACCCTGTGTCTCAAGAATGTAGCACAGTTCTTCTGCTTTGATTCTTAAAAGGAACGCACAAACCAATTAGCCTTGAGTAACCAGATCCCCAAATCTTCTAATAACTTCCCAGCCGCATGCTCATGCACAACAGTGTGCAATAAATACCATGCATTTCTTTTTTTTTTTGATGGATACTTGATGCACTGCAAGTTTGTTCTCATTTTTATGCTGGATCTGGGACTGCAAGGCCAGATTGTCAACCTCTATAAAGTAGAGCAGAGAGATAAGGATGAAAAGCTAAATACAGACTCCTGAGTCCCAGTGTCAGTCTCTTTTTTTTTTTTTTTAACACAGTAGGAAGCCTCCCTGCTTGGCCAAAAGGGAAAGGAACTGGGCATGGGAGGTGGGGGGTACACAGAAAGCTGCCAAACATGTGTGGGAGACATTAGAATTCAATTAAAATAGCACTGGTTCAAATAAAGAGGTCAGTCAGCTTCCCGTTCCTCCTCTTGTCTCCTGCAGGAGAAGAATTGTGCAGAGGCAGCAGGAGCACGATGCAGGCCTGGGCTGTGGCAGAACAGGATTTTTGCTTCAACCCGTTAGGTTCAGCTGAATGCTGTCTAATAACACTTTCTCATTTTCTTCTTCTGTTATCAGCTGATAAGGTACAGAATTTGCTGTGTCCCATCTTTGTTTTGCTCTCTCTCCCTCTTCCACCCTCTTTTCCCCAGTAGAGACCCCAGCAGAGGCACACTGGTCAGAAGCACTGAATGCTGGACCTGCTGGGTGCAGTTGGTCTCAGATTGTTATATTTGTGCTCCACTCCTACCCAAATCAGCCTTGCAAGCTGTCTATACAACCTGTTACGATGGGAAAGTCTACGGTTTCCACTTGTAAGCTGCTCCAGCATTTGCTAATTTCTTTACAGAGGCAATTTTTACTAAAATGCAACCCAAATTTCCAGTACTGCATTTATCCCTTTTTTTTTTTTGCCCATTAGCTGGCATGATTAGCTGAACAATCTTTTATACATTAGAAAATTGTAAACATGTCCTGCCATAGTCTTTTCCTTTACGAATTAAAACAAGCCTAGTTCATTCACCCTGTCTTCATAAGTCACATTTTTAAATGTCTTACGGTGTTTGCTTTCCTTTAGACTTTTTTCAGTTCCCTTACAACACTTTTTAAATGTGGTGCTTTAGCACGCTGGTGTGCTCCAGCAGAGAACTGATCAGTGCTGAGCAGACAGACAGTTGGCTCCTACGTCTTGCATTAAAAATTTCTGTTAATTTGCTCTGAGTGACATTTGCCTTTGTTGGTTTTGGAAGGATACCACACTGTCAAGTCAAAAAGTTCAGCTTCTGATCCATCGTGATCTCTTCCACATGTAAAGCCCTCTGCTTTCAGCTTTATCATTGCAGCATATTTCTGCACACCGCTGAATGTCTCTGTGTGAATTCTCAGCCTTTACGTTACTTCATTGCTGCAGAAAATGGCAATCTGGCGTGCGTAGAAGTAGTAACATTTCTACTTTCCTCCTCAACTGGATCAAATTCAAACAGTGAATTTGACAAAACCTCATTTCTTAATAAACCAAAATCCCCCATGTTTTTTTCCTAATTCTTGTAGACAAAAAAAGATTTTTATTAGACTGAAATAGTTCATGGATCTAATCCAACATCTTATAGACCTGACATTGGGCTTGATCAGAGTGATGTTGTCATTATAGAAGAACATCATTACAGTGAAAAATTGTACTTTAAAGTGGTATTTCTATTACGAGCCCTTTCCTGTAGTAGTTGATTATAAAACAGAGATGTTCAAGCTCATCTTCATGTCAGGAACTGACAGATTGCAAGATAAAGCTTGAGTCAGGTCTCCCAAATTATTTAGATTTTCACCCTTTCCAGTTCAACATTAACATGCAAAAAGTACACACTACCATACAGCAGAGAAAGCTGCATAGGCACAATTTTAGATAAAGCAAAACTTTCTAGGAACTTTTCCCTGTTTCAGTGGCTCTTGAGCCCTGTTCTTGCCAAGCAGGTTTGAAAGCTTTACTGTTGGCTTTTCAGGTTCTTGGCCATGCAGTGGAAGTACTGTCTCTGGGCTGGGGCTGCAGGACAGCCAGGACCCAGAGATCTACTGTGAAAACTGCCTGAGGTAAGTAAACCCAGCAAATCCCAGTGCCCAGGACAGCCAGCTCTCCAGGCGGTGGGACATGATGGCCTCCATCCTGACACCCCAAAGGGTGAACATCTTTGACACTATGAGCACAGCAGACCTTTCAAATCAGGACTGTTTTCCCAAACTTTGTTTAAAGGTAGCACTGCAACTCTCAGAAAACATGGTAATTTCATCCAGAAAGTGTGATTGGGAAGAAAGCAGTTTGCTCTGGAAACATCAAGAGTCTGAAACCATCAGGTCAGTCTTGGCTTTATGAACACCCTGGTGACAACTTTCCATCAGAACTATGATTTTTTCCAAAGCTCCCCCCTTCAAAACCAGAAATATTACAGAAAACCAGATTTCCCATATGGATCAAATGATTAGGAAAGTGAGGTGAATGCAGAGAAGAGCAAACAAAAATATGCAGGTACAAACCCCTCACCTCTGTGCCTTTGCTGCCAGACAACCACTTCTGCAGGGAACTGGAGATGCTGCAGGGACAGGAGTGAGAAATGCTCCCTGCAGCAATGCAAATCCCTCATGCACCTCCCTGTACCTCAGCTTTGTCTATCCAAAGCTGCTCTTGCTCTGGGATCCATGCAGGATTTTCTATTCTTTCAATTCCTTTGAGTTTATTGCTAGTGCTGAAACTGCTGCTCAAGAGAAAACAAGACTCATTCCTGCAGCAAAGACATACTGAGTGATGAAAGTTTATTATATGATTAAAAGAGCTAAGCATTTCTTACTCCTTGGCCAGAAATAAAGAGGGAGCATTTATTGAAGAGGAATTATACAGATGGGAGTCTGACTACAGGTAATGAGACTTTGTCTTGCTGTTATTGTGTTGCTAAAAATAGAGAAATGTAGGACAAATATGAGAAAGAAAACTTACAATGGAAGAAAAGGAGCAAAGAGCCATCCCTTGGGATACTGCAAATAAGAAGGAGATATTGCAAAAAATCAATCCTGCAGCAGCAAAACTTTTGACTAGAGGACATACTGCTGCATGTATTGTAAGCAGCTCTGAGCATCTGTGCTGTGTTTATTATAACAATGTCTTTATTGCTGGGCTGGGGCCTCTCGGGGCTACTGTTTATGACTATGGCTCTATGGCATTGAAGGGACACCAAGAAGTCAACTCTACTGTAATATGTTTCTAATACTCTTTTTCCACAAACCCAGAGATTTCTGTGCAGCAAACTCTTGGTACTCTCGCCCAGGCTGAGGGGCACATCACCTCTCAAAATGCCTGGGTGAGTTTGGGGTGCTGCGTAGTGGAGAGCAACACTGTGTTATTTTGTCCAACTACCATTTCCACGTATTCCATAATTAGTCATTTACTAAAGATTCAGTTTCCCATTTGGAAACCTGGCCTAATAAACTAATTTCTACAGATGCCAGACTTCTGGCCAACCATCTGATACTGGTATCCCACCATACGGTTACCCATATGTAACCACGTTAATGGCAATAAAAATAAAGATGAAAACAAAAAAAGTAAAACAGATAGTTGAGCTGTTTGACACTAAGGCAATTCAGTTTCCTCTTCAAAGGCAAATGAAAAGGAGAGCCATACACTTCCCATGGAAATCACAGGAAAAGCATAAACACTGTTCAGCTAAAAAAAAATTGAACCTGTCAGAGAGTCTCTAATGACTTGTTTTCATGAGAAAGCCATGTGGAATATTAGTTCCACTTAAAAAGGCAGTTTCAAGAACAAAGGAAAACAGAGGAACAAACTCTCCCAGTGTATCGTCCCTGAAATCTTCCGGCATCTGGTGCAAAGTTTTTAAAAGCAACTGAAAAAAGGTCACAGCAACTGTCACTCACAGAGACTGTCAGTGCTCTCAGCCCCGCTACCTGCCAAAGGCACTTTGGGGCATTTCTCCTCTCTCCTATTCCTCCTGAGATCTGCTGAGAAGCGCGCAGTGACCTAGGCAGTGGGCAGGACTGTCCATCTGCAGCCATTCACCATTAATGGAAAACGTTGCTAGAAAAGGAGCGCAGCTTGATAGATGAGGAGAGTCCGTACCTTACAATCCAAGCAATACTCACCCAGAGGAGCTACAGGGATGTCCTAGGAAGGCTTGGATTTGGTGTCCCAGCCCCAGTGATACTGGCAAATCAAATGCCCCATCAGCTTACTGACTGTAGCTACAAGGGGAGAAAAGTGACTGATAACCCCCAGGAAACTGGCAGGCAATGTCCACTGCAGCAAGGATGTGCAAGGTGGGAGCAAGAGCACTTTTTTATTCTGGGATGAGTCAGGTTTTGTTTTGCTTCTAGAATGAAACTCTTTTGGTGATATCCCATATCATGTGTCTCATTCGAGCACAAGGGTTTTAACTGCACTTCTACTTCTAAAAAACTCTGCCAAGAGGGTTAGATTTTGGCACTCCACTTGGTCACTGTTGGCAATGTCAGTGTGAGTTACATGACTGGTGCCACAGCCAGGGGTAACCTTCAGCTACTGAGGTCATGGGGCTCAGTTTGAGAAACCTGATCTACTGGGGGTTGGTAGGTTCCATCTGTCAGAGAAGGGGAAGCGCTTCTTCAGTCAGAGGGTCACCAAGTTGGCGAAAAAGGCTTTAAACTAAAGTTGCCAGGGGAGGGGAACCTCAGTCCATCCCACTCCTACCAGCTTGATGCCAGGGCCAGCAATAGATGTCCAGAGCCTGGAGAAAGGTTCAGATCAGCAGAAGAGCACCTAAACTGCAGCACAAAGGAATTCCAACCACTCCAGCCAGTTGGTCAGCTTCATCAGGGGCCCAACTGAAATGCCTCTACAGATATGCACGTAGCATACGGAATAAACAGGAAGAGTTGTAGGCATGCACATGCCTGCAGGCTATGATCTCATTGGCATCACAGAAACGTGATGAGATGTCTCCTATGATGGAGTGTTGGCATGGAAGTATACAGGCTCTCATGGAAGGACAGACAGAGGAGACGAGGACGGGGTGTCACCCTCTATGTCAATGACTAGCTGGAGTGCATGGAGCTCTGCCTGGGGATGAATGAGGAACTGACTGAGAGTTTATGGGTCAGGATTAAAGGGAGGGCAGGGACAGGTGATGTCATAGTGAGGCTCTGCTACAGGCCACCCAACGAGAAAGACCGAGTGGATGAGGCCCTCTATAGACAGATAGCAGCAGCCTCCTTCACGAGGAGTCCCCGTCATGGGGGACTTCAACCACCTTGATACCTTTTGGAGGGATAACACAGCAGGGCATAAGCAATCCAGGAGGTTCCTGGAATGCATTGATGATAACATCCTTCTCCAAGTGACAGAGGAGCCAATTAGAAAAGGTGGCATGCTGGACCTTGTTCTCACCCACAAAAAGGGGGTGGTGGGCAATGTGAAGCTCAAGGGCAGTGACCATAAAATGGTGGAGTTCAAGATCCTCCGGGCAGTGAGAAGGGCACACAGCAAGCTCACTACCCTGGACTTCAGCAGAGCAGACTTTGGCCTCTTTAGGGATCTGCTTGGTAGAGTATCATGGGACAAAGCCTTGGGAGGGAAGAGGGGCCCAAGAAAGCTGTTAGTATTCAAGGATCACATCCTCCAAGCTCAGGAGTGATGCATCCCAACAAAGAGGAAGTCAGGCAAAAATGCCAGGAGGCCTGCATGGATGAACAAGGAGCTCTTGGACAAACTCAAAACACAAAAAGGAATCTGGATGGTCACACTCAGAGTTGTGGTCAACAGCTCTACATTGAAGTAGAGAAGACCAATGATGAGTGGCATTCCTCGTGGGTCAGTATTGGGAACAGTGCTGTTTAGTATCTTCATTGAAGACTTGGACAGTGGGACCAAGTGCACCCTCAGCAAGCTTGCTGATGACACCAAGCTATGTTGTGCAGTCAGCAGGCTGGAGGGAAGGGATGCCATCCAGAGGGACACTGACAGCTTGAGAGGTGACCCTGTGCAAACCACGTGAAGTTCAACAAGGCCAAGTGCAAGGTCCTGACATGGGTTGGTGCAATCCCAAGCACATCGACAGGCTGGGCAGAGAATGGATTGAGAGCATCCCTGAGGAGAAGGACTTGGAGGTGTTGATGGATGAGAAGTTCAACATGAACCAACAATGTGCATTTGCAGCTGAGAAAGTCAACTGTATCCTGGGATACATCAACAGAGGCATGACCAGCAGTTCAAGGGAAGTGATTTTCCCCCTCTACTCTGCCGTTGTGACACCTCACCTGGAGTACTACCGACTCCAGCTCTGGAGTCCCCAGTACAAGAAATCCATGGAGTCATTGGAGCAAGTCCAGAGAAGGGCAACAAAGATGATGATAGAGCTGAAACACCTCTCCTGTGAAGAAAGGCTGAAAGAGTTGTGGTTGTTCAGCCTGGAGAAAAAAAGGCTCCAGAGAGACCTTATTGCAGCCTTTTAGTACCTAAAAGAGGCATGTAACCAAGCTGAATAGGGACTGTTGACAAGGGCATGTAGTGATAGGAATAATACTCTAATACTCCGACTTCTGTAAAGGTTCATTGGATTTTCCAGGGTTTGCTACCCATGGCAAGACTGTTTGGAAGAGGGGAAAAAAAAAGATAATACATACTGATCAGTCTGGAAGTAGATAAGCACTAATGCTGTACATTTAAATCGTCTTTGGTAAATAAATTACTAAAAGCAAATTGCCACAAATAAATAATATTACTAATAATAAATAACAGTAAGGAGAAATAATCTATGTATCCACTACATGGTTGCATTTTCATATCGACTAAACTAGTTTATGATCTACATGTCAACTGTGTACGATTAGGGCTGCTTCTGTATTTAAGTGGTGTACACTATGAAACTCACAGGATTCAGAATGCTATCTGTGTTCTGTCTCGTGTAAGGGGTGATAGACACCCTTAATTTGTAAGCATTAGCAAAATGAGATGCAGTTGCAGAAAATGTAATTGGATCATCTTTGTATTTTATGTCAGCGTGTCTAAGTGCTGTTAAAGGATGCACAACACATACAGTGCAATCTGACAGCAAATAGAGTAGTAGTTGTAGTCATGACAAATAACAGCAAATTCACTTTTCATTGTCATTTTTTTCATAGGAAATATCCAATAAACAAGAAACTATAAAACTGCCTAGAAACTTAATGGGTTTAGAACCTTTCTTACATTATGTCCATAACCACAGTTCCATTTGGAAAACATGGAAGGCTGTCTCTGTTTCCAACGAGAGAAACTCTATTGTAATCACAGTCTCATCTTCACTTATTATTACCTTGAAACTTCAAAACATATATAATAAAAAGATGTGAAAGACTTAGTTAGAGTATGTCATATTTTTTAACTCAACATTTGTCTGCCAATAACACAAGCTAATCATCACCTGAGTTGCTGTCTGCATTTTTAAGGAGCTAATTACTGTCATCACTAGACATTGTTGTATAATTTGAAGATTACTTCAGCCTTTCTTCTGGCGACAGCATGAGATGTCCTCCCTTCACTCACATGGTCTCCTCGCTTCAAAATAATTGACTGAAGTTGAATCAATTCTGGGAGCATCTTCAAAGGATCATGCTTCCAGCTTTGCTGCTAAAGAACAGATCATGGAAAATTATGTTTAGTCTGGAGAAGAGGAGGCTCAGGGCAGACCTTATTGCCCTCTACAACTACCTGAAAGGAAGTTGTGGCGAGCTGGGGGTTGGCCTCTTCTCGCAGATAACTAGTGACAGGACAAGGGGAAATGGCTGCAAGTTGCGCCAGGGGAGGTTCAGGTTGGGGACGAGGAGAAATTTCTTCTCTGAAAGGGTGGTCGGGNATCCTTGAGGTCACTTCCAACCTTAATGATTCTATTCTATTCTATTCTATTCTATTCTATTCTATTCTATTCTATTCTATGAGTCTTATGTCATGATCTGTGCAGGTGAGAAATCCTTCAGGCTCCAAGGATGAGGCCGCTTTACAAAAAGATGAAGAGCTGCTCCTGACTGCAGAGTTTAACAGCTGTCTTCCCAGACCACTCTCTCCTTTGTTAGTACTTTTAGCATCAAGAAAAAGTGGAGGTGTTTTAAATACAGTGCTGTTTCTCATTCAGGAGTAGAACACACACAAGTATCTGAGTGGAAGGCACTGAAAGAGAAGGTGTAATGGTTGAATCAAGAAATAAGGAAGTCTCTCCAAGGAAAACTCTTCTTTCACTAGAACTCTGATCTGGCAGACCACTTCAAGTTTGCCATGTGCAATATGTTTATTTGATTTTTATATTTACTTTGTGTTTAATGGATAACTTAAAAAAAAACAACAAACAAACAAACAAAAAAACCACCAAACTAATTTTGAGGATTTTTTAATTACTATTATTTCTCATCAAACAGAAGCAAACCCCACATAAACTGGATTTGTGGGGGGTTTTGGGTTTTCCCTTTCATTGCAGTACTTTATCTCATTCTTCCCTTTAAGACATGAAGCAAACTAAAATCATTCCTTTTTACAGAATGAGGGCTGGAATGTAGAAAAAGCAGAGGGGACCCAGGGATGAGTAAGTTGAAAAGAGCACAGGGAGCAACAGACCAACTGGGGTTTGTTTTGTTAATTTAGCACCTAGTTTTTTGGATAAAGGATGGTCTTCCTCAAAGTGCCCAGCACAACTGGAGTCCCAAATTTTCCAGCTGATTGATGAATGCAAGTGTGTGATAAGACCTATACAAGACATTCATGCCAATCACAGCTGAGTAGGGTACCTGCAAAATCATTCTTCCTCTATGTTCATCAGACGTACAGATGCTATCCACTGTCATGCACACACAGCCAAACACTACCCTTGTTTCAATGTAGTGCAGTCTCACAGCAGAGGCTGTCTCTGCAGAACGCTGACTGTACATCACTGACTAAAATATATTAAAAAAAAAGTGCTGAATTTATTATATTTCATTTAAGAGCCTGACAAATTATAAGAACACTCAAAGCAGTTTGTAAGCATAGTTCTCTTTTGAGAAGGTACATGTAAATTACACTAATTAAAGCACTTGTTCTACCACAACTTTACAAGATCTTGAATGACAAACAGAAAAGCAAGCAGGTAGCGAAAAAAATACAAGGCATTTTAACTGTATACTTCTCAAGTGCACAATGCTTATAGCTGGCAAATGTAATTTCTGGGTGCCCTTGAGGATTCAAAAAGTTCTGAGCCTTGCAGAACTGAGGCGGTAGTTGTAAACTCTCTGGTGGAAGGCAGCTCCTGGAACATGGGGCAGCTGCTTTTTATTTCAGATGCCACCAAAAACCAGACCTTTTTCATTCTGCTGATAAGTAACTAAACATTTATATATAAAGCACTTAGAGCAGGAATTTCAATCACCCAACCTAGTATTTACAGCTAGAGTACACAACCCCTCAGTGCAGCCTGCTATAAACTGCCTATAAGAGAATTCATTGCGCTCTGTGCATTAACCTCCTTCTGCCTGTTATGATTCTCTCTTAGCTGCTGTGTCTGATGGCTGTTGGTTTTCTATGTTTAATCTTAGAATCAAGTTATTTTCCTCTGCCTGCAATATGTACTTATTGCGGGGAATACCTGTGCTCCAAACAAAAAGGTAGATCTTCAGCATGGATGTAAACATTCTTTTGTAAGTAAAAAAACGTGCGCCTGGATTACCATCTATTTTATTTTTTGTTAAACTACAGAGAGGCAGAGAAGGGTTCTGCACAGGTCCCCAAAATAGATAGCAATCTTGGGTTAAAATGAAGTCAAGGATTTTTCTGTGGATAAACATACTCAAATCAGCTAAAAGCAGGAACTGGAATTCTTCCTTCCCTGGGAAAGTCTGAAACTTGGAAACAAGTTTATTTCTAAAATGAAATTTTAAAACATGTTGACAATTCTCATGGAATGAGAATTTGAAATCTTTAATGGAAAAAATCAGGAACCACATTTCTTCTTTTTGAGAAGGTAGTCAACCACGTTGGGCTCTCCAGAGTCTGGCAACATACTTAATAGGGGTGTTTTTTAGAGAAAAAAGCTCCCTGGAAGGCAGGAAAGCTTTAGCCACAGGATAGCCCTCCAACAGGCTTCCTCTACAAGCACTGAATGTACCAGGACTTTGATTCTCACTCGTGTGGTGGCAGAAGAGAATGTTCACAGAGCACTGGTCTATTTTATACTAGTTACGGAACAATGGAGCTAACTTTCTTACCTGCTCTTGAAAAGGGCTGAAATTATGCATATTGGGCTTGAAACGGGAATTACAGCTTCATTACACATGGAAAGTAAGGAGGTGATTGGCAACAGTCAACACGGTTTCACAAAGGGCAAATCATGCCTGACAAATTTGGTGGCCTTCTATGATGGGGTCACAGCATCAGTGGACAAGGGAAGGGCAACCGACATCATTTACCTGGACTTGTGCAAAGCTTTTGACACTGTCCCGCATGACATCCTTGACTCTAAACTGGAGAGACATGGATTCGACAAATGGACCACTCACTGGATAAGGAATTGGCTGGATGGCCGCACTCAAAGTGTTGTGGTCAACTGCTTGATATCCAAGTGGACATCGGTGACAGGTGGTGTTCCTCAGGGGTCGATACTGGGACTGGCACTGTTCAACATCTTTGTCGGTGACAATGACAGTGAGATCAAGTGCACCCTCAGTAAGTTTGCCAACGACACCAAGCTGTGTGGAGTGGTTGACATGCTGGAGGGAAGGGGTGCCATCCAGCGGGACCCTGACAGGCTGGAAAGGTTGGCCCATGCAAACTGCATGAAGTTCAACAAGGCCAAGTGCAAGGTTCTACACATGGGTCTGGGCAATCACAAGCACAGCTCCATGCTGGGTGCAGAATGGATTGAGAGCAGCCATGGAGAGAAGGACTTGGGGGTGTTGATTGATGAAAAACTCAACAGGAGCAGACAGTGTGTGCTGGCAGCCCAGAAAGACAACCATGTCCTGGGCTGCATCAGAAACAGTGTGGCCAGCAGGTCGAGGGAGGCACTTCTCTCCCTCTACGCTGCTCTGGTGAGACCCCACCTGGAGTACTGCGTCCAGCTCTGGAATACTCAGTACAGGAACGACATGGAGCTGCTGGAGTGAGTCCAAAGGAGAGACAGAAAGTTCATCAGAGAGATGGAGCATCTCTCCTATGAGGACAGGCTGAGAGAGTTGGGCTTGTTCAGCCTGGACAAGAGAAGGCTCTGGGGGAGACCTAGTCATGGCCTTCCAGTACCTAAAGGGGACCTACAGGAAAGCTGGTGAGGGGCTGTTTCTTAAGGAGTGCAGTGACAGGACAAGGAGTAATGGGTATAAACTAAAAGAGAGGGGATTTAGATCGGACATAAGGAAGAAATTCTTTATTGTGAGGGTGGTGAGGCACTGGAACAGGTTGCCCAGAGAAGCTGTGGAGGCTCCATCCCTGGAAGTGTTCAAGGCCAGGTTGGATGGGGCTTTGGGCACTCTGGTTTAGTGTAGGGTGTCTCTGCCCATGGCAGGGGAGTTGGAACTAGATGATCCTTGTGGTGCCTTCCAATCCAAACCGTTCTATGATTCTGTGATTCTATGATTCTGTTACAAGAGGAGACTAAGAACGATCGAACTCTTGGTAGACGAGGTATTCTATTTGATCAGCAAGGTGTTTTTAAACTGGTTTCTAGAATGTTTCTAATGGCTATTCCTCTCTTAATTGCAGCACTATTTCAAAAATTTATCTTTAACAGTAGACTGTAAGACTTCTCTTGAAATGACCAAGTGAAACTATCAAAACATGCAAAAAAAACTGTCCAAGAGTTGAGTCACTTAAAAAAAAAATCTGAAATTGTTTTAGTCAATGTGGAAAATGAATGACAAAAGTATAAATAATTTTATGAAATTATTTCATGCAGTCTTGACAAGAGCAATGGCTTTCTTAATCATAGAATCATAGAATCACAGAATGGTTTGGGTTAGAAGAGACCTCAAAGCCCATCTAGTTCCAAACTCTCTGCCATAGGCATGGACACCCTCCACTGCACCAGGCTGCCCAAAGCCCCATCCAGCCTGGCCTTGGACACTTCCAGGGATGGGGCATCCACAGCTTTTCTGGGCAACTTGTTCCAGTGTCTCACCACCCTCACAATAAAGAATTTCTTCCTGATATCTAATCTAAATCAATTTTATTTCAGTTTGAACCCAGTACCCCTTGTCCTATCACTACTCGCTCTCGTAAACAGCCCCTCTCCAGCTTTCCTGTAGGCCTTTTAGGTACTATCAGGCTGCAATTAGGTCTCCCCAGAGCCTTCTCTTGTCCAGGCTGAACAAGCCCAACTCTCTCAGCTTGTCTTCATAGGAGAGGTGCTCCAGCCTTCTGATCATCTTCATGGCCCTTCTCTGGCCCTTGTCCCCTCATTCTTGTACTGGGGACCTCAGAGCTGGATGCAGAACTGCAAGTAGGGTCTCCCAAGATTTGAGTAGAGGGGCAGAATCACCTCCCTCGACCTGCTGGTCATGCTTCTGTTGATGCAGCCCAGGACACAGTTGGCTTTCTGGGCTGCCAGCACACACTGTCTGCTCCTGTTGAGTTTTTCATCAATCACGACCCCCAAGTCCTTCTCTCCATGGGTGCTCTCAATCCATTCTGCACCCAGCATGGAGTTGTGCTTGGGTTTGCAATTCATAAATTAAATTAATAGAAAATTACATTCATATAAAAATGTATATACAAACTCACTCTGTTAATACATCATCACAAAATAATAAATAAACTTGGAGCTCATATGTGGCATATCCACTAGAAAGCGCTTTCTGAGCATTTTGCAAGTCTCACAGAAGAGCAGAGTTTAGAGGAAATAAACGGCGAGGAAGACATTCTACTGGACAGACACCTGGACAGAAGACTACCACAGAAAGAAGGAAAACAGCAGGATAATGCTGAAAAATGTTCAGATCCATTGACTCATACATTAAAGTGAGAACACTCATTCCTTACTCCTAAATGCTGGCAGAAACGTCCAAGTACAACAAATCGCATTTTCCTGCGCATCAAGGGGTCAGGCAGTGAGTGGCAAGGAGAAGAAAATGCTAGGGCCAGGGAAAATGTAGTGCCAAGAAACATGCAATATCCCATCCAGCAATCATGTTCAGACATTAATGCAGTTTGAAACCAAAGGTCGTATTTACTTTTGCATTGACTCCTCTCTGGATGGAAAAATTTTTTCTAAAACCCTTTTGGGGCAGGAACAGCCAGAGGAAGGGGTGCTCAGCTAACTAGGGGTGGAGAAGCTGGAAGCCTCGAGAGCAGCCTTTCCCATCAGTGCATCTGCTCCTCTGGGAGTTCTGGGACCAAATCCCTTAATGTCCCCTTTTGGATGAAACCCATGCCTATTCCGACAGCATGATCTGAGAAAACTCTAGCCAGTTACAAACACTAGCACATCTGATCCAGTAATGGTTTCTGCAGGAAACAAGGTAAAATCTGCTTTTCCCTTGCTCTGCTTCTATTTACATGCAAAAATGTTCATGTCAGTGTTAGCATTTCTTTCCTTATCAACAACAGAGAGGGAAAAAAAGAAAGGAAAAAGAGAGAGACAAGGTGAAGCCACTTACCATTTCTTTATAAATTTGTATTAGAACTCCTCTCCTCAAAGTAATTGGATCATTTCTCTTATCCACAGAGCTGAAACAAAGAAATGACAACGAAATATAAAAATATGTCTGTGAGAGAGTGTAGAAAATGAACGGAAGCATGTGGTAGTACTCTGGAGAGGGAAAGAAAAGATAGATTTAGTTATTTTTACAGTTCAGAGCTGTTAATGTTTCATAATGCTGAGAAATAAAGCAGAATTCATGTTTATGTTGGTTTGAAAATGCTGAGAAGAGAGGCTTTCAAACTTACTATTAATAATACCTTCTTGAGCTCTTTCCTACAGCCAATTTATGGGCCTTAAAAGTCCACTATACCTTTAGAGCTTTAGAGCTTTTTCTTCCTGGATCACCCAGACTGACAGGAGTACCCCGAGGTTCAACACAACCCAGGCTACACTGCTGCAGAGGCTTTACGGCCAAATAAAGAGTCTGGATCTCAGCGACGGGGGCTGGAATAGATCCCAAATGAAAAAGAAACTGGAGGAACTGAGTGAACCATGAAACTGCCTAAATGTATACATTAGATTATGTGAAATGCTAACATCTCTTTTGGCCAGTAACTTGACAGCTTTAAGTCTGATACTTAAGCCTGATGCTTTTATTATTTGGATATGAAAAATATTCATTGAAATGGATGGCTACAGGGGTTTGGGTTTTTTCTTTTTTTCTTCTGGAAACAGATTTCCATTGCAAGTCATTTGACTAACTCTCAGGGGCAAGGTAAAAATGAGGGATCCCAACCAACTGCTAGCTCCTGATTTCATTGCAAGTGAAAGAGATTCAATGTTTGGTGGGATCAAACCTTCCTGGAATTAGGCATGGGATAATCGAAAGCAAATATATTCAGACTTCCAGATGTTCAGAATAACAATCTGGATTAAAATGCAGTAGTTCCACCTATTTCTGATTAACTGCGAACCTTGCAATAGTTGGAAAATTCAATGGTATGGTATACACATGCCTTCTACATCTACAGCATTGCTTCCACATTATTTGAAATGAGGCTTAGCACAATGGCGCTAAGGTAGAACTGTACTAATATGCAGAGGAAGAAGACATTCCTAAATAAAATATAAGCAAAACAGATCAAGGTCAGTGGTCCAGGATGGACACCAAACTGCAGGTCTGGTTTAGCCCCTGGAGATCTTACTCAAATAATCAAATACTTTTGTTGTGTAAAGTGCAATAATATGTGATGACACCGTGAAAAAAGAGCTCGCGGTTTCTTTCACTCCATAAGGAAATATAAAATTACATAGATTTCTAATTTTTGAGGAAATTAAGGCATTGGCTCCACTGGTTTCACACAGACCTCACTGGGTGTAAATTCAATGCCTTTGATACCATTGAGACTGGCAAAATATGCAGGCAACACCTATTTCCTCCACCTTTTCCTGAAAGGGGGCAGATGACAGCTAGAAGGAAGAGTTGTACTTGGCAATGAAGACAGGTTTGATTAGCCATTCTGACTGGAAAGCATAGTTTAAAAAATTCATTTTGAAGTTCTTAGCATGTTGTCTTATTTGGATATCCTACATAAAATAAATTCTATTTAAGCAATGAAACATAATTAGGGTTAAAAGAGATGCATTTACATTACAACAACTTCCTTGTCACACCATCTGCTTGCTGCTATTTTTCTAGAGGAATTGAAAATGGCCAGAAAACTGAAGTCATTAGAATTTTATGCTGCTGCCTGAACACATAGATAGTTTAAAAAAATCAATAAAATGTTAATTAAAGTCCGGTTCATAGACATGCTGAGCAGGCAAAGTTCCTACTAACTTCAGTAGGCACTGCAATTTCTCAACACCTCTGAAAACACAGAAAAAAAATAGTTAGGTAACTAACTACATCCTAGCTAAATAGGTCAGTATATTTTAAAATTTTGCCCCAATTACTTTACATATAGCAGGCAATGAACTGTTAGCTAGAAACCAGATGTCTGGATAAAATTTATATGTAATAAATTCAGATTAATTATATCGAAAGACAATGGAATAGAACAACAAAAATTCCTAGAGAATGAAAAAAAAACCCAACAACATAATAGAAAAGCAAGTGATGCACAACGGAAAAATAGAAGCTGATGTGTTCCAACAGTCTTACCTAGAATATGTTCTCCCCATCTCTATGCACAGACTGTCTGGGCAAAAAATGGCCCTTTCATTCGTCAAAAGGTTTGCTGTAGTGTCTGTGTGATATATGCATCCATCTGGAATTGCAGTGACAAAAAACCCAATAGCTGTGGGGTTTATAATGTAAGAATCTGGAACTCGTACAAGATAGAGCTGTACACCCAGTCGTTACCTCTGTTAGATGCTGGTTGCTTCTCAAAGCCTAGTGGGGCTTTCCTAAGATATAACCTTACCAGTAAAGTATGCTATAATGTGATTTGGCCTTTTTCCAGCCTGAAACAAAGAAGCCATAGTTTTGCTTAGGTCTATAGGTTAATCTGACTTCACTTTGCTCCACAAAATTAATTCTGAAAACATAAGAAATGAATTTTCCTGATCAGTTGTGCAAATATGATTAATAAAAGACATATTTTTTCTGTTTAAACATCACAGTGCCTTAAATATCTCTCCTAGTAGCCTGCAGACAAACTTTTGGCACCAGTGCGCAACGTGCATCTAAGTGGTTCCGAACCATTGCAGAGATCAAACTGTACTTGCATAATCCGAGTTCTCATGGAAAGCTGTTTGACATTATCTGTCAGCCTCTTGCTCTTTATGATCAGCGTAGGATGGTTGTGTCAGGAAGGGAATCAGCATCATAGCCCTGAACTCTGCAAGAAAGGGAGCTCAGGAGCTGGGGAGGGGGAGGAAGGAAATCAAAAGAAGCTATTCAGTGGTAAAAGGAGTGCTACAGAAAACAGGAATTGAATTTCATTGAATACCTGGGTCTTGTTAGAGCTGCCTGTAGTACAGTTTTTCCTTCCATGTAATGTCTATGCACACACAAAAAATATGTTGCACAGCAGGAGGTCATTGCCACAAGTTAAATTATGTGATTCCAGCTAGTAAAAAGTCTGATTCTGTAGTATACACTTTAAATACTTGGACATATATTGTACATTACACTCTGTGCCATAGACTTTTCGTAAATGTGTTTTGTTCAGGTCAAATTTTAAAGGCCCAGCTAACCTTTGTATCCCTTCAGAGTGTCTGCAAAACAGCATCTGGGGAGCTGAGCAGAGCCGTGTAAGGACAAAACTTTCTAAAATGGGTTGTGCTGGTATGGGGTTGCATACACAAACGCACTTCAAGGCTAAAAAATACAGGATGAAGGAGGAACACTTCTAACAAAGGCTTTGTTAGTATTCATTGTTAAATGATAGAGATACTGGGAAAAGAGCTTGGTCAAGGGAACATAAAAGTGATTAGAAACACAACTTCTCATAAGCTGGATGCTTATAATTTCTGAAAGGGTGGAAGGGTTTCAAACCACAGTTTGCTCATGTCTCTGCATATGATGTTTTCTGTGGGGGAGGACAAAAGAAGAAGGAAAATGCATCTTTGCCTCAAAGAAGATGAAGGAGATGGGGAAAGTGTGTGTAGAAGAAATGTCCTGAAGGGGGCAATTTTTTTTCAAGGTAACCCCAGAGCTTACATATGCTTTATGTAAGGCATGATTATTACTTTTCCTTTGGTGTAAAGCCTCAGAGTTGGCAGTTTTTCATCCCGGATGATCTAATCTCTTTCCAGTCCAGTTTTTTCTCCTCTTAGCTCATTTGTCATATCCTGTAAATATGACAAATAATGATACAGTTGAAACCCTGAGAGCCCACAGAGGCCCACATCATTCCTTATAATGTGTTCATCACGCTCCTCTGCAGAAAATTGTTCAAGATCTTGTTAACTTGTGTTCAGTAGGTTGTCTGTGTCTGACATTTTGCTCTGTGTGTCCTGTTACCTGGGAGAAGAAACTATTGCACTTTATAAACGAATTGCTTCATTCTCCCCCAGGCAGAATACATCCACGCATATCAGCCCCCAGACTGCAAAGGCCAGTATGAGAGCTGCCCTTCGACTAGGATACTGCCCATGGAGCCCCGTTTGGGCAGGAGGTGTTTGGAAGATAGACTGTCCTGTTCATACTGCAAACGTGGCCAGCAAAAGTATCTAGTAGAGATTAGGTCTGCATATTCACCAGGACTGAGTAAGACCCTGGTTTGAATTCTTATTTCCACAAACTCCTTTGTTTTGAGTGAATTATTCCCTATTTTCCAGCGAGAAGCCTGCTGGATGTGGATGTCAAACTGAACTACTGTTAAATTGCTCAGAGCGGTTCCTTCCTCCAGTCCACATACTCTTCATCCTTATCAGATTCAGACTGAATCACATGATTTTTATCCAGTTACCAAATTTCTAACAGAAAAAGAGAGAACTTATCTCTGGGAAATATCCTTTTGC
>VWZZ01000856.1:0-14845 GCA_013399095.1 Psophia crepitans | reverse complement strand
CAAGCCAGGATGCTGTTGGCCTTCTTGGCCACCTGGGCACACTGCTGGTTCATATTCAGCTAACTGCTCACCAACACCCCCAGATCTTTTTCCTCCAAACAGCTTTCCAGCCACTCTGCCCCAAGCCTGTAGTGTTACCTGGGATTGTTGTGACCCAAGGGCAGGATCCGGCACTTGGACATGTTCAACCTCATACAGCTGACCTTGATCCAGCTTGTCCAGATCCCTCTGCAGAACCTTACTACGCTCAAGCAGATCAACACTCCCACCCAACTTGATGTCATCCACAAACTTTTGGGGGTGCACTTGATCCCCTCATCCAGATCATTGATAAAGATATTAAAGATACTAAATAGAGCAAAGAAATGCTGACACAGCTCCAACAATTTAAATAGTAAAAAAGAGACCTTGTGAAGAAGGACTCCAAAAAAATCAGATGATCTCAGTGCCATCATTTTCACGTATAGCCAGACAAAAATGGTCACTGAAAATCCTTACAGTACTTCAGATGTCCACTCTATAACACTGTGGCATGAACTGGTTTGTATTGTGAACCCACATCTCCCTTTTTGGGATATGACTTTTTTTTCTACCAACTATATGTTAAACTCTTAAAGCGATTTAAATTCTTAGACCATTTAAAGAGTTTAATGTCACACGATAGTTCAAATTACTATAAGGATTCAAAGCCGCTTTCAGTTTTAAAGTAGCTTAGAACCACTTCTTAGAAAAGGTTCAAATCCTTCACCAGCTGCCTGTCTCCCATGCAGAGTTACAAGGGAACCCCAAATATTACCCAGTTTTACACGGATTTAGGGTCTTATGCCTGTCAGTCTCACACGCCTGGTCACAGACATCATTTTAAACATGTTCCAGGTCAGAGTAGAAGACAGCGGCAGCAGCAGAAGTTTTCTAAACCTATCACATTGCTAATCCTCTCTACTTGGAGCATGAGTTTGATACAAAGAATGTCTATTTCTTTTCCATAATTTACTAAAACCTGAATATAGTTTTCATTTGGACAACATTTTGGCTGGTCAAAAAGTTTCAATCAAGATTTTTTTTAATTTTTTTTTTTCAGTAGAGAAGTGGCTTTTTGACTAGTAAGAATAACGGATCAAAAACTGGACAAAAAGCTTTTTAGTTTTTGAGTAAGAGGAAGCCAAATGTTAGGGGCTAGATCTGTATGTGTGCATGAGTGGGTGGTTACTGAAACATTCACGCAAAAAAATAATCGTTGCCAAACACATTCGTTCTATCATTTCATAGTTGGTGAATGAAATGTCATAAAAATATTTCCTGAATCTCCTTTTTTCAGTATTCCCCTTCCCACTGAATTTTTAAGATTTTTTATGCCAATTTTGATATTTAGAAAAATACTTTGCATTCTTACCATTTGCATAAGTATACTGAAATTGCACAAAGATGATAGGTAGTTATAAAATTTCCATGTAGTCTATTTTTTAAAGATAAGGAGTACTTAACTGATTTTAACCCATTCACTCATGACTGCTTGACTTTGATATGTATGAATGGTTGAGATCCATCTGAAGGTTTGCCAAGCTGATTATTTATAACATTTCTTTCATGAATAGATTGTCTGGTATCAAAAAAGTTGCAAGTTCGTGTTGTAACCTATCCCTTAGAGCTACTACATCTCTTTCCTTTGTCTGGCCACCTGTTTTCATAAAAAAATATACCTGTGTACTGTAAAATGTTTGAGATCTCAACCCCTTTGTTAAATACAGAAACTGAGGGAGAGATTCAGAATTTATTGAGACTGTGAATGAGGAAGCACAGGCAAGCAAGTTGGCCCATACAGAGTGTGTGCATACAAGCTGTCTTTGCAATGGGAACAAATTTACACATAAGAGGAAGATCATATAAATGGAAATGAGTTTACGTCTCTGCATATCATTACTAAGACTTCCTCTTGACTACTATTGATCCTTGAGTCTCTTCCAACCTTAATGATTCTATGATTCAATGATTGTCCAGTTCTTGATCTGGATTCAGCCCTTCTACCTTTTATCCTTGTTCTGATCACGTAGTTGCTTAAACAACTTGCGAAATACATAAACATGGGTGGACACATGCAAAGAATGTACAACCCTCCTTTGACATTGAGGTGTCTGAGGTATTTATTTAGATGCCTCACTTAAGTGTCTAAACTTAGGTGCAATAAGTCCATGCTAGTGTCCACATGCTAACAATATGGGCCTTTTGGTAGAATTTCACTGAAAAGTCGGATGTAAGGCTTATGGGACCCAGAGCAGTTGAGATGTTGTTTGGACCATAGCATGTTGAGGAAAGCACATCTGATAACTTCAGGGATTGTTCAGGATTTCTCACAATGGTGTAATGATAACTAAGGACTGGATCTTGAGTAAGATACATTTGAATCGAGCTGGATGATCAGGGTATCTGTCTGCCTCACCATCCAACAGTATGTACACACTCCTAGTCATCCCTTTTTCCTTGACCTTGGAGACAACGGGTTTACTACTGTTGTAACTGGCATTCACAGCATGTGCAAACATCATCTTCCAAGCCTCAGAGTCACCTTAAAGTATCAGAAATCATTTTTTTTCTATGAATATATGATTGTCTGGCTTGCATTCAAGGGATTGTGCTTTTTTCTGTCTTTCACTAGGAAATCTTCACAGTTGAAGACGGGACTAAAGACAAACTATATCCATCCAGATACAGGAAAAAATCAGTACAGGGAATACTTGTTTTTAGATGCTCAGCTGGTGTGTGCCTTGCTCTTGTGCCACGCTGCTTTCAGGGTCCATGCTGATTTTAGATTTTGGATCTGGAAGGAATCTTTTTCTAAATCCAAGTGTTTCAAAGATAGTGCAAGTTGCTTTTCCCTTTACATGCAGCGTGGTTTGTCTGTTTGGAGCCCCTACGTCTGTTTTACATATTCATTTGCCTACATAAGTAAGAGTTCAGCAATGAGTAGAAACATGGATTTTCCTCTTCTGTGTCTGTAATATACAGTTTATTTTCCCTGGCACAGAAATGCTTTAGCTTATGTAAAAGCTATGGCTTTAGAATAAGTAAAAAATAGTGCCATACAAGAAGATCAGATGGTCACTTGTCCTCTTAAATTAATTTCATGAAATTCTAGAGACAGTTTTTAATGAGGACCCTCTAGCAACATGATTAGGAGAACTGCTAAAGGTTACAAACTAAATTTGAGACTGTGGAAGTATAAAATGTACCTCAAAACTTCACCAAAAACTGTCATCAGTGACCGCAATACAAAATTTCCAGACAAATATCTTACTCTTACATAACCACTCAGAATTATGGCAAGTGTTTCAGATAGTTATTCCTTTGGGGATAGTTTTACACTTTTATGAATAACCTATATGGATTGGGTCTTTCTGACTAGCTCCTGTCACCTTTGACCTTAAGTGGGTGTTCAGTCTAGAGTCCATAAAGTGAAGTGCCTGTACATATGGATTGAGTTTCCACGAAAGAGACTGGGGAAAAGAAGCTTCTAGATGCTAAGGCATGCTTTAAACCTTGGGATTTCAGTTTTTCAGAACCTTGAAAATCCTACTTTAACCTGACTATGCAATCTACATTTTAATAGTGCTGTAAGTCAAAAGAGAAGACAACTAATCTGCAGCTCATTTTTTACAATATCTTGAGTTTCCCTTTTCCCTTGTGGAATATCCCTTTTTATTCCAAAACAAGCTCTTGTGACAAACCTAGCCAATGGTCTCTCTGGATTCTTCAAGATCAGCCTCCAAACCCTGTCTTCCTGAAGTCACATCCTTCCTATACCTCCTGAGCATATTGATCCTCACCTACATACGGTGGATCTGATATGCCCCTGATACTACAGTTGACGGGAGTTAAACCTTCTGGGGTGAATTAGCTTCTGCTTCAGGTCAGCAGGTAGTAGATAGAAAATAAATGGGTTTGGGAGCTCTGGGGACATTTTTGGTGCTGCTTTAAAGGAGCCAATGGAAAATAAATATAGCTAAATGAAAGAAAAGATATTTACTTTAGTTCATCTAAGCTTTGCTTTCAGGCAGAAAAAGAAGTGGGATTGGAGAAGGGGAGGAATCCAGGTCAGCAAATGATGCCCCCAGAGTCACACAAGATATGAGGTTGAGCCTGAGTATAATTTGGCTCCTGCGTTTAACTACGTTAGTCCAATAAACCATTTTTATTACTATACACAAAGCAGAGCTGCCAGCCATCTCCACATTTACTGAAGGTCATTAATTTCTTTTAAAAATATAATGCCTTCCTCCCTGAAAAAAAACCCTCACAAAACATAAATTTTAAGTTTAGAGAGATGTAGTTACAGATGAACATTTAAAAATAATACCCACTATTATTCACTTTTTTGGCACTATTTCATACAGCATTTCAACATATATTTTTAAATGTTTAAATAAAGCCAGGGAATTAGTTTAGAAAACCACTTTTTTAAGCAGATGACTTTCCCTGAAGATTTCTAAAAGCCAGCATTTGGAAAAATGTGGGGTCATGTCAACAAAACGTATGCTTTGTTTCAATAAATTCATTAACAGGTGGGTTGTTTATTCTGATGCAAAGTGCCAAGTTATAGAGGTCAGTGGATTTATAAGGTTCAAAGAGGAGAATTTACAACCCCAAAGGGGGGTGGCTGGCATGAGGAATTGCTTGTACAATTGTGGGCTGTTTGAGTCGGAGCAGGACTCCTGACCAACAAAAACTTGTCTGGCACCAAGAAACTTTGTTCATGAAAGGTTTACCACATAGCTATAACACACATAAATTGTACGAGGGGCTATTATTATTATTGCCATTTATTTACACTGCAGAGGTGCCCAGAGGTCTCACACAGGATCATGGTCCAACTGTGTTTTGGACTACAGGAACACAAAGATATAGACTACCTTGAAGGCACTTTTAGTCATCAAAAGAAGTGATATATGAAGTGATAAAGGTAAGATATAAAAATTAAAAGAAAACAACTTTATAGTGAGATTTATACACATTAGACATTTAAAAAATTGTCTGTTCTATTTATGAAGACTGGTCTAGGGAAACTATCGAAGAGTCAAGGAAGCAGTTCTCCGCTATCTGCAGGGAGGGTTTTTCCTCCCTTCAGAAGCAGCACATGAGGCATACATAGAAAAGCAAAGAATTGCCTGGAACACAACTGCAGGGCAACGAGAACTCTGCAAAACCTTTGCAAGGAAAAGAAAATCAATTTCTAAGGTTTGGGGTTTGGTCACAATCCAAGAAACTGGATTCTTCTCAAGGTTTGCTGAGCCTTCCAAATCCTCTCACAATGCTAGGAGAGGTTTGCAGGGAAAGTAGGCTGACATATAGTTTACAATGGATTATGCATAGTCTTGATCCAGTTCTTAAGATTTGAGATGAAATTCCCATTGGGCTTTGAGGTTTATTCAAATCAAAATGATGGGCTGTAAACCCACTCAAGCCTGTTAAAATGATTCACATGAACTTCTGCAAGCTGAAATCAGATAGTTGCACAATAAAGCTCTAAGAAATTTTTGAACCGTTGAAACCAATGAGAGGTTTGATGCTGATTTGAATTAGAGCAGTAGTAGATGTAAATTTTGGCTTTTAAAATTTATAAGTAGAAAGTGCAAGAATCACCCTAAGAGCAAGGATTATGCACAGGCAAGGAAAGCATCTATTGGCAGCTGTTGTCAGCGCTGGGGTTTCCACCAGCAGCACAGCTATTCTTACTACAGTGTCAAAAGATTAAGATGCTCTTCTATTCTCTTCAGACTCTTTTGCTCCATTCAACACTATGATGTTTATACTTCTCAAAGCTAAACTGTATCGTAACCAGAACAATTGAACTTTCACATGACTGTCATTGGTATACCACAATTAAAATTCCAATCTTAAGAACAGGGAACCATACACTCATTTAGAAATAAAATAAAGTAAAATAAATATATATACATATTTGCAGGCCTTTCTTGAAATTCAATTTTCATCAATATAAATGAAAGGGTAACCGCATATTGAATTATTGACTACTTAGAAATAGGTAGAATTAGAGACACTCTGTAAAGTGAATTATCTAATCCTCACAAGAGGCATTTTTTAAAAAAAAATTCTAGAAATTAAATTAAAAATCTATTTTAAATTCTTTCCAGGTGAAAAAATACATTGTATATATTTTGTCGCATATTTGATTAGTCTATTGCACTTTTGTAAAATAATGTGAGTGTGTCTGTCACAGGTTTCTGAAACATACAAAAATAAGTGGGTTTCTGATTGCAAGTAATATATGGCATGAAACCAAAAAATTTGAAGTAGTTTATATAGCAAGGAGGTAGTTTTGCCATTTCAGTTTCTCCATGATTTATACAGCTATTATGTCACAATAAAACTAAAAACTGCCCTTAGAGTCTGTTTTTTCATAATAATAATTACTATTACTATGAGGTAGGAGGTTTTGCATTGGCTGAATGTTGGAATAGCCCCCCGTCTCCCACTTTGTCCATTAAGAAAGCTCACAGCTCATAAATAAATGCAACTAATAATAAAAAAACATCTTTTTTTTTTTAAATTAGCAAAACCAGACTAATACAGAAAAGTTACGTTTGCTATTAACACATGGATTGAGATGAAGTGTTTGACGCAAGAGACAGTGCAGCAGTAGAGAGAGTAGCTCTGCAGGTAAAGCTTTGATCACACGATGTCTGTATGAGTATCGCTGGATGCTCCCCTCGCTGTGCCAGCTGGCTGCTTGCTGCCGCTGCTCCAGGATACTCACTCTGGCCACAGCCACCCCCGGCTCCCTGACTGATCCTGCTCTGCTGGCCCTGCCTCCTCTCTTTCAGTGACTCTTCCTACTTGTTTAATTGTTTTCTACCCAGCTAACCTCCTTTCTCCAACACAAATGCGATATTTGTCCTACTAAAATGGATTTCATAATGCTTTTGTATTATTAAAAAATTTAACTTAAATTATTCTGTATAATTCTGTGTATACTTAGTTTTATTTTCTGTATGTAGCTGCCAATTGATTTAAATGATAGGGCACAGCGGATTTTTTCCAAGTCAGGTTTTTCACTCTCCTGTCGGAGTTTCTTGGTATATTAATGGTGCCCTCTACAGAATCATTAACAAAAATAATGTAGATGGAAACGCATCTCTTCGATGATGATGGCATTTCTGTGTTATACTTTTATCACAGGAGAAAATTTATTTCCTCATGAAATAGTGAAATAAAATTTTGGAGGTTTTATTTTGGCTTTTTTTTTTGTTTTGAAATTGGGAAATATGCACCATTTAAAAATGTTTCAGCGTCAGAAACAACAGTAGTGATGAAAAGACACATGAAATAAGACAGGGAAAAATTTATTCTAATGGGGATGAGACGTACACTTTCATTTTACATCAAATACAAATCTTCAAGGGAAAACTTGCCTTTGGAATGTGTCCACTAAGAAATGACACAGAAGCAGGAGCAGTCCAAATAAGCAATATTTAATTAAAAAGTATTTAAAAGTCAATAGTTCTCATTTCCATCCCTTATAAGGGGTGACAGCCTGTTAGTCCATACCATAGGCCACTGGGAGTGTCTTAGTGGGTTTGCAAAGCCTTAATCCACAGCTGTGGATTGCCACACGCCTTTTTGTACAGCCCAGACCCAGCCCAGAGTAACAGCTGCATGTGTAGCCAGAGCCGACGCTTTCGTACAGAGAGCGCAGGCGGCTGCCTATGACAATGTAATATTGGGGGCAATAAGGTGTTTAGTAACTGTTTATGATACAGATGTGAGAACATAGTGGCATTTGAGGTTTTCCAAATGTCTCAGACTGTTCAGAGTGTGTGGGGGGAAGATATAAAGGTCTGTTTCTGAACATATTTCCCCTGTAACCTAAAGCCATGTTCCTCCCCCACCTCACTCCTCTTTTTTCTTATATCCTCTGAGTATAATTCAATTAAAAATAAAGACATGTTTTCCTACTTGCTAAAGGGAAGCATGTGTTATTCGTTAAAAAAATTGGCTGGCACAAACGAGTGTAGATAACATACCAGTTTACACTGTATTCCTTTTTTTTTTATAATTAGACTTTCCCTGCTCTCCAAGTCTCTTTTCCTACTCCATTATTTATCAATTTTTTCTTTCTAGCTTCTTTCTTTCCACATTAATGTTGAAGTGGGACATGAACCCAGAGCAATAAGTATCCCATGTAGTTCAAGTTAGGTTCAGAAATGGACAATTGTTTTGCCTGCAGGCTCCTAGTTCATTTGTCAAGAATGGCTTTCACCATGAGGCTAGACTTGAGGCAGCATGGAAGAAGTCAGAGGAACAAAACACCTCTATTTCTTCAGGGGCAGATGGCTGCCTTTCTCCAGCAGCTCCTGGGAGACCTTGGTTGGGATTCCCACCACTTGCTTTGCTCTGTTTTCCACCAGTATCACATCTGATGTCTTCTGGGTGGCATAAGTACACAGCACTGAAAACAGGGCCCCTGGCTGATCTTCATGTTTTTCTGGAAATGAACACCCAGATTTTTTTCATTCAGCTCCTTTATCATATTAAAAAACCAGGTATCCTTTCACGTCCCATAGGAAATCCCTTGACTTGCATGCACAGGTTCCCACCTGTTTTGCTTTGCTTGCATCCAGGGATTTGTTTTACCTATTGAACTGTCTTTATCTCAATCAGCAAGTCTTCTCACTTTCACTCTTCTGATTCTCTCCCCCATCCCTCCGGGGGGGGCAGTGAGCGAGCGGCTGCATGGTGCTCAGCTGCTGACTGGGGTTAAACCATGATGAATAGTCATAAACCCATCCAGCCTACCTTTAGGCAATTAAATGATCAACTGAGTAGAGGTTGCTTATGAAGAAATTCCACCAATTCCTTCAGAAAAGCACGAAGCAGAGGGGCAGTGGAGCATCTTTCTTAAAATATGTGCATAGAATCATCGGTTTGGGTTGTTTCAAGTGCACAAACAAGAGAGGGTAAACTGAGAATCTTAACAAAGAACTAAACAAACATATACACATATATATACACATACAGATATACACAAACACGTACACACACACATACATATCTGTTACTCTGAAGAAGAAATTGTGTGCCTGAAAGCCTGTCTTATTTTATTCTGTGTAGATGAGGCAATCTAATAAAGTGTATTGCTTCTTCCTACTATCCTTGACCACCTGGATAAAAGCGGGTTTTTCACCATTAGGAGATATGGGAAACAAACAAATATGCTATTAAGTTACAGAAAACTCTTGGAATATAGAAAGTGTCATGTCAGAAGTTTACTCTGAAACAACACAAAAATTTTCAACAGTAATCCTGTGTACTCACTTTATGTTCAAACCCACGATCTGCCAAAGGAACAGCAAGTACAATTCAACTGCATGTATATTAAGCAGCCTAACCCAGCAGGTTATTGGATTCCGTACAGGACACGACTGACTGATGAACGCTTTGGCTGCATGTCGGTGCCAGCAGCGCAGCTCTCACCCCCTGCCTCACGTGCCTGCTCTGCCGAGAGGTTTCACACGCTCTACTCGCTGTGCTTTGGCCACTATCCTTTTGCTTTCAAGGAATTCCAGACCACAACAACAAAGCACAAGAGCTGAAAGCTTCCTTCTGAGAGCATTTTGAAAATCTCTATTTCAGTCAATTTTTCCTCATTTTCTGACAGTGAGATTTCACTAATGACACAAGCCAGAGAGACTATTGCAGGTGACTAAGATTACATGAGGTAGGAGAGATGATTGCTCTCACCAGTTCTTTCCACAGTGGCCTGGAAGTGCTCAAGGCCAGGTTGGATGGGCCTTTGGGCAACCTGGTCTAGTGGAGGGTGTTCCTGCCCATGGCAGGGGAGTTGGAATGAGATGATCTTTGAGGTCCCTTCCAACCCAAACCATTCTGTGATTCTGTGATTCTATGATTTAGCATTTAGAGCAGGAGTGGCATTACATCACAGGTATAGCAACAGGAAAAAAAGATAAAGAATCACCCAAGTAGGGTCTAAACAGGTTTGTACTATCACAGAAATTATTCTTGTTACTTTTAGTACATGTAATACTTCCTTGCAGCACATGAGAAGGGAGATTGAAAATGGGATATGATACAGCTGATTGCTTTCTAAATCTTCTGCTCCTGCTCATCTGCAACAAAAGTTATGGTTTGATCAGCTTAGAACGGATTCACCTTTTTTTTTTCAAACTTAAAATATCTTGTTACATAAAAATCTGTTGTTGTTTTTCATTCTCACCTAATCTTATAATAAAAAAGCAGTGCATCTGAAATGAGCTGGAAATTGTACATGCAATGTTAAACACCTACTTAACACTTTTCCACAACTTCCATCCCCAAGAAACAACAGTTGATGTACTTACACAACTGATAAGCTTTAAAGAAATGCAACTCATAATATTACTCCTTCTAGCCAAAATTCAGAATCTCTTGGAATAAGAAGCTGGTGAGGGGAGACAAATATATTCTCTGCTTAAGTTGTCTTATTTGCATACAGTCTTTGCTTAGTCCTGTTTCTCTGAATAAAAAAAAATAAACAGCAGCTGGCAGTTTCCTTTCTCAGAAATCCCCACTGCAACCCCTGCAGCTTACTCTAGGCCCAGAGAAGTTCTTCCTTCTCCTTTCTCTGAGAGTTGCACTCATATTGCTTCAGGATCCCTGCATCCAAAACAGAGAACTTCCTACTAATTTCCTAACCCCTCTGCATGTCTCCCCTACAGCTGGGGAATCCCTGGCTAGATATATTTAAGTCAACCTTTGCATGCCGAGGAGCTGGTTGTTTTCCAAAGTTAACCTTCTAGGAAAATCAAATTATTTTTACTATAAAGCCTTAAGCTCCTCAGAGCCCCAGAAATTCCAGACAGGAGCCCCTTGAGGAGGCACATATTTGGGGATCAAGAGATTTTCATGGCAGAGGCTGACCCTCATTTACCTATCAGTTATGACTCAATATGGGAAATTTTATAAAAGAATAAATTAAACTTGCCTTTTTCTAAAGCTGAGTGAATATGGCTTTTGTATCTGCATGTACAAAGATATGGACAAGAGAAATATGCCCACAGCAGTCAGTGCTTCAGTCTGCCTTGGGAAGGGGAAGGAGGATGAGGCACTCTGAGGCAGTGAGCAGAGATTCAGAGAGGGCTCCAGAGGAGCTCAAGCACTACACCAGGCATCAAAAAAAGCCAAGGGATGGTCACCAGTACCAATCTGGACTGGAGTTTTTCAAGGTCCAACTGGTACTTTCCCTGAGAGCCACACGCGCTTACGAGGCATACCTCTCCCAGAGTGCTGCAGAGATCCCAGCGGTGCTGCTACAGGGAAGCTCAAAAATGATGTTCTAGTGGTCTGAAGCAGATGGGGGGTCTACCTTTCAGTAACCCTGAAGCAGATGAGCACCTTTGATGACAGCAGCCTGGAGTCAAAATCGCTCTATTTCTTATTCAGAAATGAAGCAGCACTGTGACAGGCAGTGGACCCTACCCGAACTCTTCGTTCCTTAGGAAGGAGAGAACAGACTGTTCATCCTGCCACCTCCACACTGTGAGGACAATTAACTCACGTTATAATTGCCTAGCAGAGCCTACCTACCTCCGCTGATGATCCAGCACTACTGACAGTGCATCCTAAGTGACTATGCCTCTTTGTCTCAAGTTTCTAAAGCTAATATTTTACTGTTTTCCTTTTCAGCACAATAAAATTTATTCTTTATTTAATCCTGCTGTTTAAAACCTTTGCTTGTAATTGCAAATGTACTGCTAACACACCATGATTCAGGCAGTGTAATAGAGTTTGCCAAGACTGGAGGTGGATGCTAAAACTGGTGTCAACTAAAATTTTAGAGTAGTTGTTTTTCTGTTGGACTTTTTACAGGCAGCTCCAGAAATTGAACCCAGCTGCCTTTATTGCCTAACAGTGTCTGACGGAAGAGTTATGTAGATGACAGAGATATGAGGGGTAAATAAGAACACAATTACAGTTGTTTAGTGCGTTTGAGCAGTCCACGGTAAAAGTAAACCACTATATTAATGCTTTGTGGTGGACCAATTACTTTAGCCATGATATATTTAATTGTGTTCCAGGCCAGGCTCTCAACTGATTTAACATTAGCATAGCTCAATTATATTTATATTCAGTGTGTAATAACAGTATATAACAGCTGAGGATCTGGTGCAGTCTCCCTGTCTTGCAAATACAGTCAGTGAAGGTTGCTGTTAGCCCTTTTCCTATTCCTATTTCCCTTATAAGCAGTGGCAGAATTTTTGTCAATCACTTCAGAGACATTGCTTTTGGATGTGCTAATTTAATTCAGTGGGACAGACAGATCTATAGCAGCTGGCAGCAGACAAAGGATAGGCTGAAGGAGGTTTTCTAAAGTTAATACTATTCTTGGTGGAGATAATTACAGACTTTTAAAAGTCAACCAATGAGCTCACAGAACAGCAATAAACTGTGTGCGCATCCAAGGGAGCAGGGAAGAGGGAGCATTGTCTTCTGTGAGAGCTCTGCATTCGGAGGTATGTGACTCATGGGAAACTGGTCAGAGAAGTTTCAATGGAGCCATCAGTTCCCTGTCAGAATTGAAATGCTCTGCAGAACCAAATCATGCCTGTTAGTGCCTCACTTCTGAAGAAAACTGGGGGAAAATACTGAATTAAAACTTCTCACCCAGCACTAATATGAAGTTGCACATGACACAAGTTTGGATGGGTTGTGAAGACTCTGGAGAAGAGGGTTATAATTGCATTTAGACAAATTGAGGAATGCTTGAAAAGCATTCAATAAAATGTTCCTTAGTTGCCTCTCAAGGTGAAAAACAGAAGGCCAGCAACCTCAAGGGTGTGCATGACTATGGAGGATCCTCTTGCACTCCTCCAGGGAAACCTGCATGCTCAACTACCTCTCTGAAATGCCTGTACACCAACGCATGCAGCATGGGCATTAAACAGGAAGGACTAGAGATGTGTGCGGAGTCACAGGGCAATGGTCTCACTGCAGTTACAGAGACATCGTGGGACAGCCCACATGACCGGAATGCTGTCACGGATGACTACATATTTTTTAGAAAAGAGAGTCCAGCAAGGCCTCTGGTGGAGTTGTCCTTTATATGAGACATCAACTGGAATGTATCAAGCTCTGCTTAGGTGTGGATGAAGAACGAGTCAAGAGCTTATGGGTAAGAATTAAGGGACAGGCTCATATGGGTGACACAGTTGTGGGTGTTTACTACAGGCCACCTGATCAGGAAAAGGAAGCCAATGAGGCCTTCTACACACAACTGGAAGTAGCCTCATGATCACAGGCCCTGGTTCTCATGGGGAACTTCAACTACTCTGATATTTCCTGAAAAGGCAACGCAGCTAGGCACACACAGTCCAGGAGGTTCCTGCAGAGCATTTATAATAACTTTTTGACACAGGTGGTGGAGAAGCCGATGAGGAGAGGTGTGCTGCTGGACCTTGTACTAACAAAGGACTAATTGGGGATGTGAAGGTTGGAGGCAGCCTTGGGACCAGTGACCATGAGGTGGGGGACTTCAAGATCCTGCGTGGAAGAAGCAGGGCAATAAGTAAGATTACAACCCTGGACTTCAGGTGAGCTAAATTTGACCTCTTCAAAAACCTGCTTGGGAGAATACCCAATGGGTTAGAGGTCTAGAAGGTAGCGGGGTCCAACAGAGCTGGTTAATATTCAACCACCATTTCCTCCAAGCTCAGTGTATCCTTATGAGTAAGAAATTAAGCAAAGGAGGAAGGAGACCTGCATGGATGAGCAAGTAGCTTCTGAAAAAAACCTCAAATGGAAGAAGGAAGTTTATAGAATGTGGAAAAAGAGACTGGGAATATGCGAACATTGTCAGAGTATGCAGGGGTGCAACAAGGAAAACATTGCTTGTTGGACTTGGAATTAAATCTGGTGAGGGATGTCAAGGACACCGAGAAGGGCTTTTTCAAGTACAACAGCAACAAAAGGAAGACTAGGGAAAATGTGGGCCTACTCCTGAATGAGGTGGATGCCCTGGTGACAGAGGATACAGAGTTACTGAATACCTTCTTTGCTTCAGCCTTTACTGCTAAGGCCAACCATCAGGAATCTCAGACCCTGGAGGCAGGAGAGAAAGTCTGGAGAAAGACTTTCCCTTGGTTGAAGAGAATCAGGTTGTAGATCATTTAGGCTATCTCAACATCCACAAATCCATTGGCCATGATGGGTGCACCCACAAGTGCTCAGGGAGCTGGCAGATGTTATTGCTATGCCACTCTCCATCATCTTTGAAAGGTCATGGAGAACAGGAGACGTGCCTGAGAATGGAAGGAAATCCAGTGTCACTTCAGTTTTCAGAAAGGGCAAGAAGGAAGACCCAGGAAACTACAGACCAGTCAGCCTCACCTCCATCCCTAGAAAAGTGACTGACCAGCTCATTCTGTAGGTCATCTCTAAGCATTTGGAGGAAAGGACGGTTATCAGGAATGGTCAATATAGATTCACCAAGGGGAAATCATACTTGACCAATCTTATAGTCTTCTGTGATGGCATGACTGGCTGGGCAGATGAAGGGAGAGCAGTGGATGTTGTCTACCTTGACTTCAGCAAGCCTTTTGACACTGTCTCACATAACATCCTCATAGGTAAGCTTAGGAAGTGTGGGTTAGATGAGCAGACAGTGAGATGGATTACAAACTGAATGGCAAGGCTCAGAGGGTTGTGATAAGTGGTGTAGAGTCTACGTGGAGGCCTGTATGTAGCTAATGGTGTGCCCCAAGGGTCAATACTGGGTCTAGTCTTGTTCAACATGTTCATCATTGACCTGGATGAAGGGAGAGTGTACCCTCAGCAAGTT
>VWZZ01000855.1:669410-680190 GCA_013399095.1 Psophia crepitans | reverse complement strand
AGCCTGTCTTTATAGAAAAGGTGCTCCAGCCTCCAGATCTCAGCTTTTCTTCAGAGAAAACAAGTGGGAATCTAATATGATTTATAGACTTTTTTTTTTTTCAGTTGTACCTCTCAAACTACTTCTACAGTAATTTAGCTCATCTGTTTTTTTGGTAAACTTTCTAGAAATACTCTGTCATTCTGCACAATGCTCTGTTTCTGCAAGGAAGAAAATGATGGTCCCTATAAACATTCATATCATGAGTGTGAACTTATTTAGAATTACTACTGCAAGAAATAACCAATTATATCCAAACTGTTTTTATTTAATTTTATTTTTTTTATTTTCAAATGGGCTCCTAAGTTGTAATAATGGCAAGATGTTGGCAATGATCATTATCATGTAGGTGTATAGTTGAAAGTTACAATATTTATTTCACTTTTAAATAATTAGTTCCAATGCTGATGTCTCTGCTGGTGTCCTCATGTTCATGTTAAAGATAACACAAGCCACAGTGAAGGATAACTTTCACATGTGATGCTAGCTTCAAATGAGCAGGATTTTCAAACCTGGAAACAAAGAGAGGATCTGTTTAATAAAAATGAAGAAGAAAAAAGAAAAGGATAAAAAGTGAAAGAGAAAGGGAGATATGCTCAACCAGTGAAATAGTCACAGACAAACTCACATGGCAAAATGTTGGTGATCCCAAGGAAGATGAAATGAAATGCTCAGAAAAAGGCTGAACTGTGTTTACAGCAAGCTTTAGTACCCACAGAAGCATAAAGATGAAACTATGCCTTCAAAGGTACACAAATGCCTGTGACTATTATTCCTGAGTATTCAGAAATGGGAAGATAGGTGGTACCTTCAATAAAAAAGAGACAAGACAATCGATAGGAGAGCTTTATCACGAAAGATGCTTTATGACACCGTGTCAGTGAACACACAGGAAGAGTAGTGTGTGTAGAGCTGTATTTTGGCTACGCTAGAGACAACCCCATCTTCTCTCGCTTGAGTATAACGAATTACTTGAGCTTAAGAAAGTGGACAACTAGAGAGTTGGATGAAGTTTCTTCCGTCTGAGATCTTCAGTGAGAGTGAGACTAATTTCGCCTAGCTTAAGCCACCTAGAAGTAAAGCGCTGAGTTTAAGCTGATCAGCTGAGGTCGCTCTATAGCTGTTGGAGGAAGACAGACACTTCTGAAAGTGATTTGTGTCATCTTGATGTCTGGCAGAGGAAAGGTAGATCTTCCTCAGGGTGGAGGTCATTGCATTTACTTTAAATCCACCCTCCTGATGAAAAGTAGCATTTAGAGTCTTCAGTCCTTTCATATGCAGATCACAAGGAGATTTGCAGGATGCCGGGTGTGTGACAAATGGTTGTGTAAGCCCAAATGCTACTGAATGCAATCAGTATGAGACTCAGTGTGAACAAAGACAAATCTTAGCTAAAGGCCTTGTATTTATTTTACCTACATGTGCCTGTATACCTGCGCCACATAGGTCTTCAGTAGCTGCAGAATGTGGTTCCTCAGGTTCAGTAGATTTACTGGTGGGTGTGCTGGCTAATCATGTGGCTGAATAGAGTGTTTCCTGTTAAAATACAACCACCAGGAAACTGATTTAGTCTGTAATAGTTCATGTCCACAAGACTATAATGCAATCCCAGTTGTAACTTATGTTTTTGTTACAACCAGAGTAGACAATGTTGACAGATCTTCTTACTGCTTCCCCAGTGCCAATCTGCTCTACTCTTGTGTCTGGAGAAATATGGTAGGTCTTTCTAATAATTTGTATCACAAACAAGCACAGGAGTCTTACGTATCAAAGTTTACTTTGAAGTAAAGATCTAGTCAACATGGTCAATGGTGTCTCTGGTGTCATGCACCCAAAGGGGCTGTACAAACAGATTCAATGAGTCAAGTGCCAAAAGTGACTGTTTCTTTCCACTGACTGTAAGAGAAACACGTAGAACTAACATAATAGTAGCTCTCTGAAGTCAGATGAGACGAACACCACTGTTGCTAAGGATTTTCTTTTGTTTTAATGGTCACAAGTAGGTGAGTTGCAACAGATATGTTGTCTCTTGACCTTAATCAAGCTTGGAGTTTTCTGCTCCTGTAAGAAAGGGAGGACAATACCAGCTAGGATTATGAAACTACAGGAAGTGCATGGCTGTTGGAAAACTACAGCTGAGAGAGAGTTAGCAATGGTTCATTGTCAAAACTGAGGATGTTATTGAGATAGCAACTGCCTTAGAATCTGGTTCCGGTATGTTATTTTCAATTGGTTTATGTCATTGAGTGATGGAGTAGTGAACAGATGTGAAAGTTGCAAACATTCATGAGTTAGAAGGGGCAGCAGTACTCTGGAGGTGCAGCAATAGAATTTAAGATGAACCTTGTGAATTGTAAAGCTGGTCTGGACAAACGAAGTTATCCTTTAGAGAAAATTCACAATCACACTAACACCAGATAAAGAACTACATTGACAGAAATCAAGAAGACCAAAAGAAGAAATTTTGTAAGAAAATTAGTTGCTTAGTCTAGGAAAAATAAGACTAATAATCTTTTAAAATCTCACACATTTTTTAGAGGAAGGGAATAAATTGTTTTTCAAAATGCACATTGGGCTTTGACTGCCGAAGGGAGATTTGGGAAGTTTGGATGTTGGGAAATCTTTCTGACGGTAAGCACTGAAATCAATCATCTAAAGGGGTGCAAGAATCAACATCCTTGAGGAAGATCTTTAAGAAGGCCTAGATAAACTGCTGTCAGGAGGATTGCAAGTGTAATTGGAGATGCAGGAAAGACCAAGTAACCACCCAAGATGATCCGTTTACTATGAAATCCTGGCACAGCACTCTGTAAGGCATAAAACTGCTCTGCATACAGTTGCTTTGTTTTATTGCTTTCTTTCTGCAGTATGTATTAAGATGGTGAGCTACTTTGCTGCTGCAATGTGTTCTCTTAGATTTGACAAGTCCAGCTGATACTTCACAGACTGTGGCTCTGTGATAAACCTGACAAAAGTTCACCTCAAGGTTTTTTCTTGCTTGGGAAATAGGTCACAAGTTTCACCTCAAGGTCTCCCTTTTATTTTCCTATCAGCTCAACATCCAGTGGCCTATAACACTTGGCAGTTAGAAGAAATTCACTATTATAAAGAAGTCTCTGATGTTGAATCAGCACCTCGGACTGTGCCAAAGACAAGCTGTGAGCCCAAGCAGTTGAGCCATGGTGAAACAGAGCACAGAGCATACGGCAATGATGAAATCTGGATAACAAAAATCATGAAAATTACATAAAAAAACCCCTCTCTCTCAAAACAACCAAATAATGAGCATTGCTGCTGTAGACTTTTATGGCTGATGATAGTAGATTGGTCCTGATTTCTCCTGCACGTAAAAAACCCCAAGCGAACGGTGATCCATACTGAAAACTTTCCTATAGCAGTAACAATGGTTTATTCACTTCCTGCGTTTGTAATGAACTACCGAGGCTTTCATTAGCACAGTCAATGATGTGTCATGCCCAGTATTCCTGGCAGACTTGTTATTTTATGTAACACAATGTGCAGGGCAAAAAAAAAATAAATTGGTCAACCTCCCAGTGATGCACTGGGCACAGGAAACTCAAATGGACAATTGTTGCTAAATATATTCACATAGAAAAAAAATAATAATTGGTATTTAACCCTCAGTGTTGTGGCATTTTCTAGAATTTCCAGAGAAACCAACCATTTCACAAGATAACTGTGCTTAAAAAAACCATATATGGGAAGTTTTGTTTGGAGAAAGATGTAACATTTCTCCCATTTTATGGTAAGGGATAAATTCCCCCTTTCTCACAAAAATAGTTTGTTCCTAAAGCACGTTGACGTGTGTTTGGTTAATATCTAGTGCTGCTCTGAGAGGGACCTTGGTTGGTATATTAATGCTGCTTCACATTGCCTGCTGCTAAGCAGCAGAGCATGTGGTTTCTCTCTCTAGCATAAGCCTGAGGACAACTGCCTATTTTAGAAGATGCCTTCAGACAAAAGATAATCTTGATGAGAGCCAACTTTTCTGTACGCTTTCTCTAGCACTACATGCTGTGTGTGCCAGGAGAGCAGGCAGTTTCAAAGACTTCATGGTCCATAGTGCTACCTCCTTTGGAGAGACGCTGCTGTCAACTCAGAGGTACAAGAGAATCAAGGTGAAAGAAAAACCTGGTTCCTGGTGCAGGCTGATTTAGCAGATGTCTGAGAAATTCCCTTCTGTGTCCCAGTTGGAAGACAGTCATCTTTATTATTTCGTGTCCCAGAAGTGTCAAAAAAAGGGTAATAACAGTCCTTTCATTGACATGGTTGGCAGCTGTACAACTCCCACGGCAATAGAATTGGGGTTTCCAGAGAAAGGTAAGTGCTGACTTTGGAGCTAGGCAGCCTCAGCAGCCTAAATAGTTGTGTAAAAGGAGCCAATGGAGTGTGGATGTCTAAAATTAAGTGCTGTGATCACATCCTGAAAATGAACACACTAGGCATTCAATAAGAGGCAGACAAAGGACACGGGCTCGGTTGGAGCCATTTTCATGGTAGGTACCTATAATTAGGGGAAATGAATGCCACCAGCATGGTTTTGTTGTACTTGTGATGAAAAATGGTGCTGTACCAGTATATTTACAATTAAATTAAATTACAATTAAATTTAGATATTATTATATATATAAAACATTACCAATACAATGTTTTATATATATATTTTTAGGAAGCACACTAGGGTCTTTTACTCTGAAAGGAAACAACAACTTGAAATTAAATTTGAAGCAAACTCTCCAAGGACACTCACGAGTGATTATCTGTTCAGACGCCTTCGATACCTCCTTCAACAGTAAATAATTTTTTAATCATCATCTCTATCTATCTGGACTAAATTGGTCATTGCTGTAAATAATTTTGCCTCTACTGATATTGAATTTCCTTAATTTATTTGTACAGTTACAGATTTTGTCCTGTTGTATTTTCACTGTTAAACTTTTCTCTTCTATTGTCTTACCATGGCCAGGAGGGAAAGAATGAAAAAGAAAGGAAAATGAAGAGCAGAAACAGGAAAGTGCTGAAGTAAGGAAGCTCACAGATCCATATGTAGAGAAAATTTAAAAAAAAAAAAAAAGAGAGAATCCACCAAAAGAGAATTATGATAAGTAGGTGGACATGGAGGAATTTACAGATTATTTTTTTTTTCCCTAAGAAAACGAAAAAAAATGGTGAGTCTTTTGAACCTGCTTTGATTTCACTGAATCATGAAATACCCAAATGAAAATTAATCATGTGAACTTTATGCCTTTGAATCCTGCTCATTACAGGGTGACACACCATCTTGGCTGCCAGCACAGCAGGTGATTCATGTGGTTGATAAATAACTGCTGATCCTCCCAGATGAGTTTCTGAGAATTCAAGTCCAACCTCACAAAGGGATGTACATGCCCAGGTCTCTAAGACGATGTTACAGGCTCTGTACAGGGAACAAAACTGAGTAACTACTGTGGGATTTTTCAGCAGTTGGCATATGGAGCAAGTGGGTGCTTAGACCAGCAGATAGCAAATGCTGAAGAGGGGGATGTGTCTGAAATCTTCCGTCTTTCCTTGATTTAGAAGCGCTAAGTCAAGGATTTGGTCTAAATCCCCTCCCAGTTCTTGGACACCATACTCATGATGTCAGGTGTCAGTTGTGCTCAAGCACCTCCTCGCTTGTAAAGAATTCCCAAGTGTCTTTCATTGACTCAACTGCAGCCTTGTACTTTTCATGTTAGTAAACGTTCTCCTGCTAGTCAGAAAGTGAACTGGGCCCAGGAAGCAGCTCCTGAATATTGGTGTATATCTGTTTAAGCCAGTGGCATTATTCTTATACCAAACCCCCCCTCTGAAGTGCAGCTTTCTGTGTGGAACAGAACAGAACACATATATACAATATAGTTGTCCTAGCAATCACCACTTGCCTGCTAAAAGACTTGGTTAGCAGGGTCACAGGATAACTAATTCTTCTCCAGAGAAGGATAACTGAAGTTTGCTGAAGTTCCTCTGGTTCCTCCAATCATTTGTCTTTCGAATTTGGCTGTTCCTTCACCTAAGTGAAAAATTCCCAGAGAAGTCATGTTAGTGAAGACCAAATTTGCAGTCTCTGACATTTGTTTCTTGTTCAAATAGTAGAGCAGTTTGACATGTGGGAGCACAGAACAAACCCTACCACTTAACCAACAAGTACGTTTGTTTTCTGACTGAAATGTTGAGGATTGTGCTACAACCCTTCGAAACCCAATTTGTTTCAGGCAAGAAATGAGTTGGCCCTGGGATCTTGGCAATTGAATATCCAGTATTGTGAGCTTGATTTTTCACTCAACTGTCCTTAGTGTAACTAAATTAAAAGTTTTTGAGAGCACACTAATTTAAATCATCTGTGAAGAATCACCCCTCAGCTCAAAAGCTACTTTTTCCTCTTGTTCCCATCAGATATGATCTTCATTGCTTGTCCTAAACACTTACATAAGATTGGCAGTCATCTTTCTCTATTTCTAGATAAATAATTCCAGAAAAAAACAAACCCCACCTTCCAGTGTGATTTGGCACATAAGCTAAAACCATGCCTAGAAAAGCTGTCTGCACAAAACCCAGCACATCTGATATGCAGGACATTGAATTTTGCCCTTTTTTGGTTCACAGTGGTTTATGGGGACTGACTATACAGGCCTCTGAGCGCTTGGCCAAGTGTTGGGGTGTTTGCCATCAGCCTAAGGTGTGATGGACCTCCTTTTGTGGAAAAGTGATGTAATGAGGTGGACACCAATTAGATCTGCATTGTGGAGGACATTTCTCAAGAGGTCCAAATGGTGTATTGCTGCTCTACTTCCACCCTCTGTCTCCTCTTTCTTAATTACCCTTATACTGCCGATTTAATTTGTCCACTCTGCCTATCCCTTCTACTTCTTGTGCAGGATATTTGTTCTTTTCTTGCCATCTGCTTATGTTTCTGCACTTGGTGGTTCTTCTAAATACAGGACAAGGCTGTCTCTGCTGTCTCTCTCTGAGCAGCACTGAAGGTATTGGTACCCCGGGCATCATCACCATGCAAGCATTTAATAACAACACAGCAGGGATGAACATGATTTTGTTCCCATCAGACTGTAGATGGATAAGATTGGCTAATACCTGTACAGATTTCTTTTAGACGTTTATTTTCCCTGTTTATATGTAACAGTTTTAGTCTTTAGTTTATTTCAGCTGATTTTTAATACTTTTTTCTGTCTGCGTAATAATTTTATTGATTTATTCCCTTCTCATGGCATCTATTTCCAAAACGTAAAATGAGAGTTGGGGAGTAGTTATGAAGAGACAAATGGAGAGTCTCAGGATGAAAATATAAGCGTCTTAACTTACCCTCAAGGAGGGTTACCAATTTGCTGCTCTCCAGGCACAACTAATTTGTGTGTTGTTCATATATACCAACGAAATTCTGCTGGTCATTATAAAGGTCTTGCTTGCCTGGTACCCTGTCTCTGACATAGGCCTGTCAGAAGTATCTAGGGGAGAATATACGAACCCAGAGGAGGGCCATGAAGATGATCAGAGGGCTGGAGCACCTCTCCTATGAAGACAGGCTGAAAGAGCTGGGGTTGTTCAGCCTGGAGAAGAGAAGGCTTTGGGGAGACGTTATAGCAGCCTTTGGGCCTACAGGGAAGCTGGAGGGGGACTTTTTACAAGGACATGTAGTGAGAGGACAAGGGGGAATGTCCTTAAGCTGAAAGAGGGGAGATTTAGATTAGACATTAGGAAGAAATTCTTCCCTCTGAGGGTGGTGAGGCACTGGAAAAGGTTGTGCCAAGAAGTTGTGGATGCCCCATCACTGGCAGTGTCCAAGGCCAGGTTGGATGGAGTTTTGGGTAACGTGGTCTAGTAGAGGGTGTTCCTGCCCATGGCAGGGGGGTTGGAACTAGATGGGCTTTGAGGTCTTTTCCAACCCAAACCATTCTGTGATTCTATGAAACCAGGGAAGCATTTTGCAATACTTCCCCAGCCTGTTTTTTTCTGACTTCTAAAATTTTTCCTTTGAGGGATTCCTTCTCACCTTATTAGTACTGGTACAGAGGCTGTTTGGTCATCCAGATCCTAACTGTAGGAAGGAGTGAGTAAAGAGGGAATTTCCTGTGGACACAGATGAACATCCAGGCAGCTCCATCCCACAGGTGCCAATTTGGGACACATGGAAACTCTCGTGAACTATTCATAGAGCTCTGCTTTGTCTAGTGCCCTGAGGAACGTGATGTATGCCCTGTGTCTTGGGCATCTGCTTGGTAGCACCAGAGAAGCTGGTCACTCATGGTCTTCAAGTCTCAGAGCCTGTTTGCAGTAAATAAAGTTTCACTGAGCAGAATACAACTAGCATCAACTGTATCTTATGTTAAGATTCCACCATACACCACGTTTGGCTAAATTTAACTTTTTATTTGTCTATCACATGGTTCCTCACTGAAGTCCCACTGTAATTAGAAAGGTAAAACCAATAATTAATTTGTTCCCATTTTTTTGCTTTTTCCTCTTTTCGTTGGTACAGTTCTGTTGTGTAAGTGTATTATAAAACAGAAGGAAATAAAATTGGTTCTATGGAAAATGAAGAACATCTGATGTCTAGAAAGAAAAAGGACTTGGGGATGACAAGCTGCAGACGTCTGGATTTTTATTTAAATGGTTTTCAGCTTTGTATGTGAATGGTCTTTTGGAAACTGAATATATTTTAAAAATCATTATTTTCTGCCTAATATCATCCAGGTGTGTACTTGATTTTAGCTTCATACTGACATATTGTCCAGGTGAAAAAGACTTGAATTAATGTAAGTGCAATTGGGAAGTTAACACCAGTGCATGAAAGTAAGAAGAGGGAGAAAAAAAAGGAGGAGGCAGAGAACCAGGCTGATTTTAAAAAAACATCTTTCAAGGCTTGTGCCTGGGGAGTTAGTTTCTGACTCTGGATCAGATGTTGCGCAGTTTGAAGTCACAGCAAACCCCCTGGATTACAGATGAAGGTACCACCAGCTGTTAAAGCAGGCAGAGATCTGATAACAGAGGGGTTAATGCGAGGCATGTGTACGAGTCCTGCTGTGATAAAACCAGAAGCGGTTAGACCTTTCGCTCCAAAAGCCACTCTGGCACTGCCTGGAGATTCATTTTGTCTGCAAAATCAAGCATGTAATTTCCCCTCTCCCTCGCTCTCCCCTTCTGGCTCTGTCTCCGGCCAGTCCTGCGGCTCGGCGGCGGCGGCAGCAGCCAGTCTCCCTGGTGACAACCAGGACAGCTGACCTTCAGCAGAGCCGTGTGAGATGCGCTTCCACTGCAGGACGTGGGCTAGGAAACCACCAAATTGTTTTTTTTTTCCTGCCCATTAGGAGAGCAGGAGAGCAAGCCTGGGGAAACCCCGAGACACCTCTGTGCTCGAAAGAAAAAAGTGAAGAAATTAAGTAAATTAAAACAAACAAACAAAATCCCAAAGACAAACAACCCTAAATCATCCAAACTGTACCCATTTAAAGCTTCCAGCTCGTTGCAGTTGTGTTAGATTTACACAGTGGTCAGAGATTAGAACTGATTCCTACCATTCATAAGTTAACACCGGCTTGTGCAAACGTGTGTAAATACGTGTTTGTCCGCACGGCCGTTAAACTGGCGTCAGAAACAAGCCCAAGACTCCACAGAGCCAGCAGAAGAGATATTTCTACCTGTTTTCAAATGAAACAGAGGTACTTAAGTCTCTAGAGCGTAGATTTAGTTGTCAGTTTTATTTACAACTTTCGGCTGTCATCTACCACCGCTGAAGCTGAGTGCGAATAACTTACCAGGCTGCACAGATAACTTTGGGTTTTGTTTCAGTCCAGCTCGAGGCAGAAATCCCACAAAAGCTTTCACTCCAATCCGTGTGCTGAATGACGATACGGGAGTTAAAGAAGTGAGGGTAAAATTCCCGAGGCACTCGTAAAGACTTTTCCAAGGATTTTTAAAAAGCCTCTTAAAAACGGCAGCAGAGATTGAACGCTGTTAAGGGAGGGGAAAAAAAAAAAAAAAAAAGGAAGAAAAAAACTTTGGCAGGCATACAGTGTCTTACATCAATCTAGCAGTCAGCATCTATGTAGATGTTCTTTCCTCCTTTTGTGCAACACCCCTTCCCTCCTACAGACCACCCAAAGCCCTATAAATAAGCCAAGGACTGTATTTTTTCTCCAGATTTCTCTTCAGACCTCAAAAGGAAAAATATCAGGCAAAGGAAGGGAGAGAGGGAGAAGGGAAAGTGAGGAGGGGAGAGAAAGAGAGAGGAAAGATGGCTAGTGAATTCAAAAAGAAAATCTTCTGGAGGGCAGTCGTGGCCGAGTTCCTTGCCATGAGCCTTTTTATTTTTATCAGCATTGGCTCAGCTCTGGGTTTTAGCTTCCCAGTGGTGGGCAACAAAACATCAACAAGGTCTCAAGACAACGTGAAGGTTTCGCTGGCTTTTGGGTTATCCATTGCTACCATGGCACAAAGCGTGGGCCACATCAGCGGTGCACACCTGAACCCTGCTGTGACCCTGGGCCTCCTGCTGAGCTGCCAGATCAGCATCTTCAAGGCGCTCATGTACATCATTGCCCAGTGCCTGGGGGCAGTGGTGGCCACAGCTATTCTGTCGGGAGTCACCTCCTCTCTCCCAAACAACCTCCTGGGGCTCAACTCGGTAAGTAGAAACTTTTAATTTTTCTTTTTTTTTTTTTTTTTAGTAAAAATATAACACCTGTAATCA
>VWZZ01000855.1:598856-669384 GCA_013399095.1 Psophia crepitans | reverse complement strand
CTAAAGATGGGAGGGGGGGGGAGTGATGGTGACTTCAGGAAGCCAACTTCTTGTTGTAGCAGGGGATCCGGTCCTGACCGATAACAGGCTGGATCTATGTCATAGGGAGGGTCCTTCCCCCCAACTCAATTTCAGAGCTTTAGGACATTGTGGTCGTGATCACTTTTGCTTACGTTCAATTTTGTACATCCGCTTTGCTGAGAGGTGTTTTCTGACACCAGTTTAACACTGACATCACCGGCAGTTGCATGATCGAGTCCCTTTCGTGGTTCTGAAGGTCTCAGGTAACATGCTGATCATTGTGCATACACCAGCGCTGGTTTTGCTTCTGTGAATGTGTGGATTCTTTTCCAATACCTAATTAATGGTCTGTGTAACCTGCTGATGACTGCAGTGGAAACCCATGGGAACAGTGAGAGAGAAACCCTGTCACCGAAGGTGTGAGCGCTACCTGTTGCGCTGGGCAGAGCGCTCAGATCCTGCCTGACACAGGATCCCAGCTGCGCTTTCTCTGTGTTTCTCCTTTAGCTATGCAAAAATGGGAAAAACTCGGAATTCTCAGGTGTAGACTGGAGAAAGACTTGAGGCAGCTACATTTAACAGGGGTTTGAGCCCTCTCCCAGCCAGGTGCTCACAGCTATTGACTGTCAAGCTGCATAAAACCTGCCTGGCCACAACTTTTCCTCCTCAGAATGTTGTAGTTTTACTGTTGTCATTGTGCCATAGCAGGAGAAAAAAGGACAGATACTTTTAAACTTGAAACCATCCCAGTGTCGGAGGCAGTGCTACAGCCACTGCAGTACGTAGAGTACTATAAATGGAAACTGCCTTCCAGCCATTTATTTCACCTGATTCTGTTAAGAACAAGTATTTCACATCTTTTCTATGGCCCCTTTCGTGCAGAATATTCCTGCCTGCAGTTTGAAACTTGAGCTGATTTGAAACCTTCTGCCCATTTGAGGTCACAGGGATATTTGGGACATAAAGCTGCAAAGACAATATCTCTTCAGAAATCGTTTAGGCAAAATGGGATGACAGGATCAAAAAAACCCAAACTAATAGAGTAATATGTTTTTGCATGCTGTGGCATTACTGTTGATTCAGAATAGGTGGCAAGTTTTGAAAACATAATAAAATCTGATATTAAGAAGGTGGTTTCTGAGCAGCTTGCATTACTCTGCAGATTAACTGCTCACCTGCCTTGAGCCTGCTGCCTGCAGGTAGCCCGTTGTAACACCGCTTCAGAAACTTTGATGGGTTAATCCGAAACATTCTGGGGAAGAAGAGCGGACCATTTTATTAACTCCAGAAGGCTCTGGCAGTGTGTGTGTGTGTGTGAGATATGTGATCTTTTCCTCCGAAACCACTGGCAGAGGGAACTGCTCAACCGCATGGGACAGGGTATCCGCCCAAGTGGTTTCCTCGAGAGGTCCAACTGCCATTAAACACGGGAGGTCTGGTTTCAGTAGCACTCATGTTTGGTATTCCCCTTTTCTTGCCACAAAACGCTGATGTCTGGCTCCTTCCTCTATCCAAAAAGCCCTGAAAATATCCGTTTGTAAATGGGGTGTAGATGATCACCCCAAACTCTTCTTGCTCCTCAGTCAGCAGCTCTCTAAGCTACAAAGATATCATTCAGAGCTCTGCACAAGGACATCTCAGAAGAGAGGAGCCTATGGGGACAGATGGAAAGATCAGTGGCATCACTGATTTTGGTAAGCTTAGGAGACTACTTCATGAATCTCAAAAATTGCACGTTAGGGTGGAAGCCTTGCTCCCCACCACCCCCTCAGGAATGCCTCTTGAATACAATCAAATACATTGCTCTCAAGACCATAAAATACACTGTGGGTAAGAAGAGGTAGTGTAAGCCTCCATCGTGCCAATTTTACAGATCTGGCAACACTTTCTGTGCATCAATTAGTGGGTAAAATGATTCCTAAACCCTGTGAAAAGCCCCTGTCTCAGTGCTTGCCGTTGTCAAACACTCAGAACTCTGATTTTTTTATTTTCTCTTTCACATCCAGTTATAAATGTTCTGGCTAGAGGAGCGGTGGGGAGACCTCCCAGGGGATGGGGAAGGCAGCAGCTGTTTGTCTCCCCTGCAAGAAAGAACTAGTGAGGAAAGCAAACCCATTCATTTCCCACTGACAAGCTGGGACTGTCTGGGGAGGAGAGGGCTGAGGGGACAGTTGGGTCTGAGAACGGCAGAACAGCCGTCCTCGTGCGGAGCCGATCACGACGGGGCATACCTGAAACCATAGCCCAGCTCCAAGAGCGTGCTGCCTCCTTCAGCAAATAGATGATAAGGAGAAAGAACAGAGATTGTGTTTGTATCATGCTTTTTAACCTGAGGACAGGGAGGTGAGGCACAGAGCTGGCATCCCTGCCAGATGCTTTGTCTTCCTGCCCTTCCTGTGTAGAGCGAGGTGTAGATTCACTGTTGTGAAAAAGAATAGAAAGAAAGGGAGTGCTGTTTGTTCAACAGGCTTGGGAAGAGGGCTTGGATGTGCAGGGCTGTGTCCTCAGTTATGACCCTGTTGTGCTCTTGGAGGGGTATTTTTTACAGGAAAAATGTGGTGGGAGCAGTTTAACAGAGTCAGTGGCTGTCCAGTGTCCCCTGTGGATACTGGGTGGGATTGCCTGAACTTAGATTTTTCCTGCCCAGCTATAGGTCCTGCACTGACTGGCTAAGTGAGGAACCTTGCCATGAAGGTTCCTCTCTAGTTCACAGAGGAGAGACAAAGAGAGGTACTTCATCCCTTAGTTCCTTTGAATCATCCTCCAAATACAGCTCTTCCTTGGCATGATGAGGCTCCAGGCTTGGGACCCTCCGTTAATTACCCCAAATAAAGTGGGACGAATCTGTGCCTTTCTCATTGCCCAAAGGGATAAAGGGAAGCACGAGCAAATGGGGTACGTAAAGCAACCATGAATGGTGCAAGGCAGAAGGAAGGGAGAATGAAAAAGCGGGATGTTCCTTTAACATGTTCAATATTAAGGTCTGTTTTATACTGAGACAAGCAAAACAGTCCTATATAAAGAGTTTGATCCAAGCTTTACTGAAGCCAATGGAAATATTTTTAGTCGCTTTGGCTAGTTGTTAATAAGACATTTTGGACAATACTCAGAGAGGTATTTAGATTACTGAATCATTTTAAGACACTTAACTTCCCATATATTTTAGTAGTGGCGTGGCTGCTAAAGCAAAAACTTTGAGAATTGGAAAAGGTGAAAGAGGAGGATGCAGTGTATTTGTTGTTCTAAAAATTTTAAGATTTTTCCTTAAATCATCTTGTATCTTTTCTTGGTAATTGGATTACTACATGTTACAAATTTCCATTAGGTAAAACTGTAAGAATAGAGAATACCTAATCCAAATTGCACTCATCTGCCAACATAGCTGGCTATTGTCTAGTGAGGACAGACGTGTAGTTTGGATAACGGAAGAAACTATTCGTCATGGGCAGTGAATGACCAACAAAGAGCTCAAGCAGGAAAGGTGGGTGAGAAGAGACTTCTGTACTGTAAGGTGACACAACGTTTGCAGTTCAGCAGTGATTATCTTCAGACCTTTTTATCAAGCTTTTAAAAACATACTGAGAAAAGTTGTTTAGCTCAGAGGGTGTTTTTGGTGGGTTTTTGTTTGTTGGTTTGGGTTTTTTTTGTTGGTGGTTTTTTTTTGTGTGTGTGTGAAAATGCAGACCCTTTACAATTTCATAATTTCTGTGTTTTGACATACTGATTAGAGTGCCAGGAAATGTGCCCGCAAAGTCTTGGGGCTACAATTTGAAAACTATTTGAAAACCTTGCCTTGACATTTATAAAAAAAGATATTATTTTAAAAGTTGCAAGTGAATCAAAAATTGTAGGCAGGGATAACAGACCTGAAGGTAGTGTTGCTCAGGGTAGATAAAGAGAAAAGAAAAACAACCAAGAATAACAAATAGAAGAACTTGGTTTTAAAAAACACTCAGCGGATTGATAAATGTTGTTTGTGTAACTGAAGAACATTTTGGAAAAGCCAGAAGAGATCTGTTGTCATTGGATTCAGAGGTCTGGAACATTTTCCTAAGACAGGCTGTGTCCCCAAAGTTGGAGCAGCTGTGGGAGAAGAGTTGGTGCCTATAAGGATGCAGTGCCCTTTGGTGATAAACACCCACTGGCCAGCTCCAAATTCTTTCTCAAAGAGAAGGAGAAAGGAGAACTTTACTGTCCTTGTTTCTTCATCCCAGGGCAGTATCTGCTACTTGGAAAGGTTGGTGGCTGGACAATCTCTTGTGTCCAGGAGATTGGAACATAGAATGGGACATACGATGTGTGGATACTTAACCTCTGCAGATGTATCATCTTATCTGTAGGACATCAATGCTGGTGATTTTTCTCCCAGCATATTTCCAAGGCACACAGACTTCTAGTGCAAATATAAACTTGTCCCTGCACTGCAAGTTCCTCTTCATGAAGCTAAGACTTGCCACACATTTTGATGGTGCGCGTGGGTCAGTACTGACATTTTCATCCTGATACTCCTCACTGAATACTTCCTATCCTTTAAAAAGTTTCCCCAGAGGAGATCATGGACAGGAATCCCTAGACACCCCACATTTGCTCCAGACCAGTGCACCAGTGGCATCCCTCTGGCCATGGGGAGCGGGACTTGCATGGTTGGCCTTGATGACTCAGTGTTTACCTTGGTGATTTCCCTCTCTCTTTGTGCCCGCACCCTATGAGTCTACTCTCCTCCAACCTCAAATTAAACAAAGTTGGGCTGAGTTGGATGGATTTCCAAAATAAACTGAGAGCTTGACAGTGTGAGTGGACAATTGAGTAAGTGATACTGCTTTTCCTCTGAGTCAGTATGGAAAATTGCAGTTCCAGAGGTGCTGCTGGATAGACGAGACATGTATCTGCGTTTCTGACCTCTAGCGCTTGTCAAAAAACCTTGGATGTTTTTTCTCAGTGCAGATCATCTGCTGAGCCTTTCTCAAGTTTCAATACAGTGAGCTCCATTTTCCTTGTCACTGCCTTCTGCCCTCCCTGTTTTCAAATCCATTGTAGGCTTCTCCTGCCAACCTTGCTGTGCTGGGACATCTGCATGCCTTGACCTTCTACAAGGAACCAGAAGCTGCTGTGTTTTTAGCGTGAGCAAAATGGTTCCTGCACATGAGATTAGTCTGGGATTTTTATTTCTTAACAAAGAGTGCCACAACAATAGCTCATTATTGAGTTTGAGGTTTGCAGCAGCAGTCTTTTAAGGCATGCCAGCATTGTACTGAATTGCACCAGGCTGGGGAGGTGGAACACAGGAAAGGCACCTGCTCAAAACTGGCCATAGTATCAGCCGTGTCTGATGTTCACACAGTGACAGCAGAAACATCTGGGCTGAAATGTAAACCTCATGGTTATCACCCATCCTCCAGAGCATTTGGGGATAACAGGGTTTATAGCTCTAATCCTTATCTCAGAAGTTATTTCTTACTTCCATTTCTATGAAGATTTTCTTAGTGCTTCTATAAGATAGCCCTATCCTGCTTTTGGCAGAGACCATGCAAGGTTGCAGCAGCATGGACATTTCTGGCACGAGATGAGGCTCTTAGTGATCACCCACCTGCAGGCCAGTGTTTTGGTGCTGGAACAGAGTGGTTCAAAGTGGGTTTTGTACCAGGAACTGGGTCTGTGTCCAGAGGATCCAAGGATGACTGGTGCGTTGTTTGAAAAATGCTCTGCAAGCCTCAAATTAAAGGTGCTCCTTACTTATTTCTACTTAGAAATGATAGAGGTTGATGAAAGGGGCACGCAGGGGCGTGTAAAATAATGAGTTGCAATAGAACTGAAAACACTGTTAATATGGTAGATTGGTTAATATTGTAAGTCAGATGGAGTCATGCTGGGATTTTGGAGAAGGATTTTTTTTCTGTGTTTGACCAGCAGTCAAACTAAGTAGGATGAAGTACGAAATATAAGGAAAATAATTTTGCCACCACACTTTCTTACTAGCAAATAAAGAGTTAAAATTGTTTTCCTGTCCCTAGTATTGTATGTATTGTGCCATATGTATTTGGATATTCTGTGTGTGTGTGTATATGTATACACACCTTCACACATACTCACACACAGAGACGTATAGATAGACAGATTCTTCAGATAAGGTAAACTCAAATTTAATTTCCTAATTTAAATTAACTAGAAATTAAAAAAAAAAAATCAATTAGTAGTTGTTGATTCTAAATGAAGATCTAACATGGCAAGAACCACAGCCTAAGAACAAATGGAAATTTCCACAGCAAACGTGAGAATGAATATTATAGATCTTTGCTGGTTAAATTGATGCAATGGTAAAAACAACAAACAAGTCATTGGAGCAGGGCTCATGTACCTCAGCAGATAATGTGAGCCTTCAGGTGAATTGAGAATAGCATTTCTTTAATCAGAGAATCCTAAACCAATGTCACTAGCTGGGCTGTATATAGCTACTTTTAAGAGAAGCATTTTTAAAGCAAGGCTACTAAACCACATCACAAGTAGTAAAGGAAGAAAAAATAGCCCTTGAAAAATTTCCTGTTTCTCTCAAGAGGAAATTGCCTGTTTTCTTTAGAGCAGTAGTACATTTTTGCTTATTTGTCCATTCTCTAGCTTAATTGAGAGAATTCAATAACAGAGAGATCTTTGCCTCATATCACAATTGAAAACATCAAAGAAATCTTCATTTTTAGAAAAATCTCCATTCCAGAGTTAGGGAAACCAGTCCAAAGTCTTGTGCTTGTGCTCAGCTTCACAGATAGCAAACCATCTGTACGTTATGTGCTTGCATTTCTCAGTTTCTGTATTTCCCTGCCTTTAAACTGTTGTCTCTTTATTACAAATGAACGGAGGCGGAGGCACCCCTTTCATTGTGGGCTGGTACGGTACCTGGCACAGTGAGACATCATGGTCTGTAGCTGTGCCCCTCAGTACCTCCAGAATAATATGTCATGGAGCGCATGAATGTCTCCTGGAGGTTTTTCTGGCCTGGCTGGGAGCAGTATGCAGTCCTGTGTATTTATTAATGTACAACCTGTGGGGAAACTACTGATCTTTCTGGCATCCAGAGCCAAAGCTAGTGCTGGGGTTTAACTGATGCAACTCCGCCGAAGTCAGGCTAAGGATCAAAATTAACGTGTTGAATCAAATATACAGGGTCTGACAGGGACCCTGGAGGAAACTCTATAAACATCAGGAGGGCAAAAATGTGTCCTGAAGGACATGTGTCTGCAAGGTGTTTCTCTTTTGGCATTTGTGGACGGGAAAGGAGCAAAGAAACCCTCTGTGTACTTTCCTGGTAGAGCCCCATGCATCCCCTCTCCAGGAACGACTGAGAGGCACCATAGAAAACCAAATTTTTCCAGGCTCTTGACACTAATTCTATGCCAAGTGAAGTCAATGAACGCTTTCAAAACATTTCACCTGTGACACTTGTTCCCTTACACATATACACACAACTTCTCCTGAAGTTAATGGTGACTGTATTTGGACTGAAGAATGAATAAAGTGAGGTTTGGCCCCTTTTCCTTCCTTTGATACGACTTCTTACTTGATGAACAAGGTGGAGAAATGAAAGAGCTGGAACGGTTCCCCTAATTCCTGAAATCCACTACACATATTCAGAGCTGCTTTTTGACTCCATGGAAATGCCAAATCCTCAATGCTTTGCACAAGACAGTATGAAATACCTCAGACTTGGAAAGTTTGAAAACTTTGCAGGTTTTCTTGAGTGTTTGTCTAGAATTATAAAATTAATATCGCTATGGTGTATTTGCCAACAACCATACTGTGAGGTTCGTGCAAATCCAGCTAGCTTTTCCAGTAACAACATAGAAAGGAAGATTCTATTAGGCTTAAAATTCAGATATGCCCAAAATTCCCCACTGAAACACCATCTCCTTCTGGGATGGCAATAGAAACGATCATAAAGAGCTCTGTGGTATAAACGAGTGCTTTAAAAGTGTTATGGAAAATAAACTATTTGCCTGGGTTTTGCTGGGTAAAGAAAAAAAAAACCCAACAAACCCCCAACCCAACTCATCATTCCTCATCCTCTGAATAGAAGTTGTTTATTTCTCAGCAGAAAGATTAAAAAAAAAAAAAATCTCTTTCCTCAAACCAATGTTCCCAGAGGCACATGACAAAGTAAAAGTGTAAGTGAGACAAATGGTCTATCTCTAACTAGCTGTGCTAAATGGAGTTCTATAGAGTAACTGACTTTTGCTGTGTCACTGGCCTCACATGTAAACTTTATGTGCTCTGGTTTAATATAAATGAAACCATCACTCTTCCATTTACGGCATACCAGGCTGCTGCAGCACAAAGCCCTGGCTAGTTTCTCATCAGCCTGAGGCCTGGGTGGGAGGAGGGAGGTTGGTCTTGTTCCTGGAGGGTGTCTGCTGTCCAAAGAATGGAAAATATGAATTCTGCTTTGGGAATTGAATGAGTCCCCTTCAGAGCTCTTAAGGCTGTATTTATAGGAAGGATAATCTAGCAGAGGACAATATGTTTTGTCCCTAGGTTCTGCTGAATGCTTCTATTGTTGATCTAGGATACAATCCAAAGCTAATTCTTTACCTCATAAGCGGCAGCTTCTGAGTGCTTCTGTCGTATAATTTGTAAGCAAAACTCTTTAGATCTTTGCTTGTTTCTACTTACTAAAGAAATGAGACTTTTGTACTCTCTGAATCCCTAACACTCAAATAACAGGTATAGAAACATCCGTTTCAGAGTGATAGTGTTAAATGGCAAGGAGAGAAGAGAATAACTGCAGTTAAATAGCTGGGCATAAAGTCTCTGAGTACACTTTGACTGTCAGTTAAAAGAAGGTTTATAGCTATGGAGATCTGGGACAGACTTCCAGCAGAAGAAAGGCATGGCATCAAGGTGAAAATTATCAAGTTATTTTTGTGCCACAGTTGGAGCTGAAAGAATGAGAAAAGTCAGAAAAAAATGACAGGCCAGGTAGTGGAAGATGGTTTTGAGAGAAGCAGGGAGATTAATTTGAAGAACATGGCATTAAAAAACTTTGCTCATATAAGCACTTAAATGATAGTTGATGTAAAGCAGCATAATTAATACTTCCAGCGTGGGGATGAAGAAGAGAGCATGAACAATTTAAACTGATGTGAAGAGTTGTTAAGAAAACAACTTTTTCCTTGTTAAGAAAAATAAGGAAAATCGAAGAAGGGAAAGTTTCAGCTACAGGAAGAAAATGCGGTAAGACAGCAAGAATTTGCTTGAATAAAATGCTAAGTCTTCCTTCAAGAAAAAAAAGTCTGCCATGGGAGAGATAAGCTAATAATTTGGAATGCTGAAAACAGCAGGCTTGGTGCAAGTTGTTAGCTGTTTGTTTGAATTCAAGACACAAGAAAAGAGGTCTGTCTGACGTAAAGATATTATTTATTGCAGCGCAGCTCCTTAAAATGCTAGATTTTGTGTGGACAGGAGAACATAGCTCTTATTATGTGCCAGCCATGCTGTTGCTGGGGTTCTGCAAAAGCTGCCTTACCTCGGGGATGGCTGAGATATGCAAAGAAGAGAAGTCCCAGCCATCACTGATGTTATATGTGTCACTGAATTGCTGTGGCTTAACTTTTCTTTCTCTAAAAAAGCATCAGGCAGCATGGTTTGCAGTGAAGTGTTTCACAAGAATGGAAAAAGTTGACATTCCCCTACTGAAAAATAGACTTCTACATCTCCAGACCCCTATTATTTTTCACAAACTATCAAGTGATACAAAAGTAAGCTGGACTCTAGAAGACACAATCCGTGGCTAAGTAGTGTTTGTTGGATGAGATGGAGCATAGCACCACGTGATGAAACCACCTTGCATAACAAACTGTCTTATCCATATAACGGGAAACAGGTTTGAACCTGATATACTTTTACTCCTAATGAGAAAAATATGAAGCCGCTAGAGAAGTACACGGTTTGGTTTACCTTGGGCCAGTTTAATTTCCTGTCCCCGTTTCTCTTCTGAAGGCAGAAAACTAATAAATATCCTGCTCTTAAAAAAACCCCAACAAAACAACAAAAAAACCCCAAACAACAAAAAAAGAAACATATGATTAATTTGCCCAAATTATTGCTTGAAGCTGTGGAAGTCAGTCAGCTAGTCAGCCAAACGTGCCAGTTAAGGGCACTTTCGAGAAGCAATCTTCCGTCGTTCCGATCTCCTGTCTGATGTTGTGGAGAAATGAAAGCAATGCAACTGCTCCCCATTTCCCACAGCCAAGAAGGGGGTGTTCGTCTCAACTGGTTGCTTTCATGGTCATGACTAGATAATGATTTTCCGTCAATTTTGCCCTCAGATTTAACAGTCCTAGTTTAATTATATTATGTCTCTTGACTCACCAATATGAATTATATCTACGCAGAGCCTTCACAGTGATTGAACCATGAATTGTGGCTCCACTGTCTGTGTACGTCGCCAGCTGTTTCTGGACATTAACTCAGCCAAGCCACAGCAGCACTGAGGCAATTCTGTCCCACATCTTCCTACAGGAAGAACCTTTCCTAAGAACCAAGGTCTCTTACACACTAATTCAGCTTGGAAGGGACTTCAGGAGGTTTCCAGTCTAACCTCTTGCTCAAAGCAGAGTCAGCACTGAATTCAAACCAGGTTGTAACATTACCAGATAAAGCTAATCTTTGAATGAGGAACCAGCATTGTACTTCATCCCATGTCCAGTAACGCAGAGCAGAGGGCTCCGGCATGCCCAGTGTGCTTCCTTAGGTTCCAACAAATTGCAGCTCAGGATCTTTCTGAATGAGATGTCCTTTCTATAAAGTTACTGAATACTGGTCGATTTTTCCTCCACGAACTCTATCAGGTATATGTGTCTGCATATAACTCTCAGATCTTGCCAATGATGTAACCCATTTCTTGGGTGTGGTTCTGGTGCTTCTATCTGAAATAGTGACCTAAAAATGAAGTTCAGAGGAACAATTCATGTGAACAAAAAAGGAGAAGTCTGAATTGACTCCTGTGGCGTAGGAACCTGTGTTGGAGATGAATGTGGGCTTGTGCATTTAATTTTAAACTCATAGAGCATATTTGGTTTCTTCGAGCACTGAATCCACTCTACAAGCCTCACAAGCCTGAAGCATGAAAAGCTCTGGGAGTTACTGTGCTGTTCCCTGCCTTATGACATTTTTTCTGATGCCTTAATGAGCATGACCTAAAATACAGAGCATGTGAGAGTTACTGGACTGAGATGAGAAGGTGTCAGAGATTTCCCAGCAGATAGATCATGGGCAAATGCAGTGTTAGCCAGCATTCACTGCCCACATACCTTGTTGTGACTGCTGGTAAGCAGTCAACCAATGCACAAAGTCATTGGAGATGGACCCCTTCACCCCAGCACTACAGTAGAGGTGACTGTATCTTACGTTTCAAGGCATTATTCCATCTATTTAAGAACCAGAGATATGGTCACTTTATATTCTGGGTATTCTCAGTAGCAGAATGCTAGATGATAGTTGATTTTTGCCTTGGTTTCATTGATAACCTCAGGTAGTCTGGTCTCTGTAATGTACAGTACTACTTCCTACTAGATTCAGATTAAGCTTTAGACATCCCTGAATCTTCTGGAGTCAGATATTCTACAAAAATTCAAGTTTTCCTTAAAAAAAGAAAGAATAGCGTATGGGCAATCCAATGAAAGGGTAACCAACTCATGTTGGTTATACCTACCTGATTCTGTCAAGAGCTTAAACCAGCAAATTCAGAAGGTGCGAAATGTTTCATATCGCATTGTTAGCTGGGTAATGCTTGCAAAGCCACTGTGAACAAGGGTTATATAAATATAATTATACGCACACACACACACATATGTATATGTACATTTTAACTTGATACTAGAAAATACACCTTGCTACTATCCATGGTATGCTTTGGCTGGGATGTGGTTAAGGCGATGAAGACTCGTGCTGTTCCATGTGTTGCTGTACCCTGGATGGTCCAGGCTGCTGCCATAGTGACACTAGAGCTGTGAGTATTCAAATAACAAACGTCGGTGATGCTACGCTTACAAACTGCAGATCCACAGACCACAGCAAAGCAGAACATCCAAGGTTTGCCTCGGTTTGCCTCATTTTTGGAACATGGCCCAGAGTCCTCGCTCTCACAGAGAAATCTTATGTCTCTGGCAGGCTGTGCAAAATTACATGCTGGAGGAAAGCAAAAGGTTTCCTATGATATTTCCAGGTTTTCTTTGATTCCACACAGCCCATTAATAAGTGCTGATTAGCAGAGAGAATGACTTCAAGTCACGTCAGCTGTAGGATGTGTTTTCCTGGAGGGAAAGGAAGAAAATTATTTCCCCCTCTTAAAGATAAGGATTATCACAGGTTTTAAAAGCATAATTTCACTCTTACTGTCTTCTTCCTTCTATAGGCGGCCTTCAACTGAAGGGAAAGACTAATGGCAGGTCAGCGTTTAATCACTTGAAATGCCAAGGCTTTGTCAGGTATCAAAACGTCAAGGCATCAAGAGTCAGACCTCAGATCTAGATGCTCTGGGGTAAACAGTTATGTTATGATAGAAGGAATTTAGGTATTTATCCACTTTTGGGCATTTACGTTTGAGCTGCTCATTTGCCAATGCACTTGCCTTTTATGTTTGACCATTTGGCCTTCCAAATGTGAGGTAGGATTTTCCAGAGTCCGTAGTCCAGACTTTTCAAGTAAGACTATTACTTTTGATATCAATGGGATGCATTTGAAGCCTAATTTGCTGCGAGCCACAATTTTCCCTATCTCTGCAACAAAAATAAGGGTTTATTTTTAAAAGGGGATGACAAAAGTAATAGAATATTAATTTAGTGCATCAGGCATTTAGCGTGAATTTCCGGATCATGTCATTTTCATTGCCAGCTTATCTGTATATATTTATGTCAGACATATTTCTCACATATAACTCTATTTATGCTGAATGCTTCATTAACTGATTTCAGTTTCAACTGTATGGATGCTGAAGAAACCAAAATGCCCACCATTTCAACCAGAATTCCCTTCTTTCTGTGGATAAACTGTTTCTAACTCGAAGGATATCAGTCCTGCATATTAAAGAACAAGATGTAAAAATATATTATTAATGCTTCTGATTGGAAGGTCTTAGAAATCAATATATTTTCACTGGTTTTCATGTAGCTGATCAGGCTTATGCTGACTGAAGACTCAGATGCTTTTTTTCAGTGATTAGGAATTTGATATTATGCTTCTTTGTTACAGAGAAGGAAGAAGAAAAGTGAATAGCAAAGGTGGAAAGTGAAAGAGTTCAGTTTTAAGGTTATTCAAATATTAGTTTGGGGAAAATTTAGGGCATAAAACCACAAAAACAGATTTAAAGCATGATTTCCCATAGTTTCATTGTTCTGGACAGGTCACAATGACATTTAATTATGTTTTTGCCGTGTATGACCTAGAAATGTTTAATGCAGAGGCTGTGACAGATGTGGTGACCTACTGATACTTTTGGTTAGACATTGGAATGGCTTTGCCCAGAGAGGTGGGGGAGTCACCGTCCCTGGGGGTGTTTAAGAAAAGGTTGGATGTGGTACTTAGGGACATGGTTTAGTGGGTAATAGGTGGTAGGGGGATGGTTGGACTAGATGATCCTTGAGGTCTCTTCCAGCCTTAATGATTCTATGATTCTATGACAGGACTATTCTTGAGTATAAGTTTTGCAGAATTTGCTTCCTGCTCTGAGTCACTCACATTCTCAGTTCCTCTGGCCTGCATTCAAGCTCATATTCCATCCTACCCGTGCAATGTAGTTATTTCTGATTAACACCAGTTATTCAGCTCAGATACAGGCTTGTCTAGTCTTAACGAAGATACCAATGAATATAGCAATTAGAAACAGAATTCAAAATTTGTGGTAACATCAAATGGTTTACATCATGGTTTCTTGTTAAGCACAAGTTTTTAACAGTAATCCTGAAATATAACAGCATTTCTACTGCATAATGTGAATTACTGTGGTTTCAATATGTTCTACAGCATTTACATTAATAAGAAACTCTACTAATTTCATAATTAATAATACAATTGAAATATCTACATCTGCCAGTGTGAGTTTTTCTAGAGAATCTGCTTTACTTCGGTAGGAAATTGAAATACTTTCCCTATTAACCCCTCAGGATTCCTGAATTGTGGATGGTTTTTTATGTCTCCCAAAGAACTTGAATAGATTCAGTTTGAGTCTAAGACTCCAAAAATTATTTCACATGTGAATTGTCTAAGCTCTTGTAGTTAAATGAGATCTAGTGAATACAAGATAAAAGACAGAGCTATTCAGTTGACTCTCAAATGATCACCTATATTTCATCAGCTGAATGGATCTCATCTCCATTGATTACGTTCATTACCTATCCAAGTTAGAGATACATTGCCTAAACATTGAGCCCTGGAGACGTTTTAGATGCCTTTGGTCCTCTGTAGGACTTCTGTCACATCTATCAGTCCCACATGAACATCGTGGATATCTCTGGGTATTTCAAGTGACATTAGAAATATATTTTCAAGCAATTGAATCACAGTATAAGTGTCTTAATGTGGAAATCTGCCCAGGGGGACAGCATTTTGCAGGACATCGTTCACATAAGTCCTTGCTTTGAAGAGTTCATACTGAATTACAGAAATTAAGTAGTGGTGGGAGAAGAAAAGATTCATGTGACTTGTCTATAGCAGAGACAGTACTTTCAAGCTACCCAGAGAACTATGCATTTTTTGTACTTTTTATTTGTCCCTTCATCCTCCTGCCCCTGTTTGCCTAGCGATTATTGCTGAAGGCAAGCTGAGCAATGTTTAACACAACCACAGGATCCTCATTCTCAGAAGCAATGAATAAATGCCTCAAGGGACCACAGTCCACTTCTACGGGTAAAGGAGAATCTCCGGCTCACTTCTTTCTTACACGTAGATCAGTTATATTCTCATTGTGTCTAGTGGTTGAGCATTCACTTTGGTTGGAAGCAGCAACCATGCAACCACATTGAATCACCAACAGCAGCTGGCTGTGCCTAGACTCGAATACAGCAGTGAATATTTCAAAACTAATTTCTGTTCACTTCTTTTCCCCCTACTATTTTTTTTTTTCCTTTTAAGCAAAAGCAACCCAATGAGAGAAGTGGCTGTGAAGATTTGTGGGTTGTTTATTGAGAAAGTAGATCCTGCAAACCTTTGATGTACTGGTTGAAGTCAGGTAGGAATATCAAGTGACATTTTCCTTCTTGTCTCCTTGCAGCTTTCAGAGGGAGTCAACGCGGGCCAAGGACTAGGTATCGAAATCATTGCTACCTTCCAGCTGGTGCTATGTGTCCTTGCCACCACAGACAGGAGAAGAAATGATGTCTCAGGATCAGCGCCTCTGGCCATTGGTCTTTCTGTTGCCTTGGGACACCTTCTTGCTGTAAGTTTTAAATCTCACAGTTGGTATCTGCAATGCCCCACCTCAGGATGAGCCAGTGAAGGCAGGAAGTTGATGGGCACATGATAGTTTATTTTCCTTTTCCTTCCACTTCAGAGAATGACCTTATTTCTGCAACATGCATGGCCCTTCTTTCTTGGGCCTTGTTGCTGTGGCAATAAGTGATGAGATTGTACATCTGGGAGGAGTCGTTGCAGTAGGACCTTTTTCACTGGTGGGACAGGACAGGCACATGGCAAATAGCCTTTCCCTCTTTTTCTGAGGAAGAGTGGATGGGATGAATGAAGTTGTTGTGAGCATCTGAACCATGCTGCAAGTTCCCACTTGCCCTCCTGTGTAATGCAGACACCACATGTGCATCACTGCCTCACCGCTGATTCTCTTTCTACCTCCTAGATTGATTACACCGGTTGTGGAATTAACCCAGCCAGATCTTTTGGCTCAGCATTGATTGCCAACAACTTTGAAAATCACTGGGTAAGTTGAATAAGTTTTTTGGGTTTTTTTTACTTACGAGAGGCTCTGCATACACATAATATACAAGGTCAGAAATATTTAAACACATACCATTAGCACCAAGTCAGTGAGTTGCCATTTCTGTTTCATTTAACAAAGAATAATCTCCTTTTACTCCTGGCCAGCCTCAGGTAATCACAAAGTCCTCAAGCTAAGTGTGTATGATGAAAGTAATGCAGTAGGTTTTCTTTGGTTATTTCCCTTTATGTTTATTTATTTCAACTATTGTTAATGTTAAAGCTGCATTACACAGGATGCTATATTGAGTATTTATTGTTTGAACTGAATTTGTTAAATTCTACTGCTTAATCTGGTAACACCTAATTTAGGAAGGTTCTTAAGCAGGTTTATAAACTGAAATGGATCACTCAACATTTGGAAGCTCCAAATTGTTCATCTCCTTAGAGTTCAGTGTGTGCTTGTATGCTTTCATGCATAAGTGCTCTGAAACACTATAAATTTTAGATTATTACCCATGGTTAAATTGAGGAACTTCACAAAAATTTACTTATTTCACTAAAACTCAATAAAGGCAGCTGATATAGAAGCTCTAAATGAGCATGTGTTCTTGAATATTTAAAATGTAGCTTGTTCCAAGTCTCCTACTCATGATTTTGGCAGCCAGTTGCATGGACATTTGTGGAAATTCGGTGGTAGTATGACTGGTTGTGAAAATTTTGGATATGCATGCCATTTCAATCTAAACAATAAGACACAAAAGGAGGACACTGGGGAATTTTTTGCCATTATTTCTCACTTAAACACTTCTATTGGGATACTAAAGTAATGTAACTAAACTAGTAGGTAGTATTTTCAGATTTTCATAGAAAAATTATTTTCCTTTACACAGAGAAGGAGATAGAGGTAGTAATCCATACTAAACCACTGATATTGCTGAATAAAAGAAAATATGTGCTCTTTGGCCATGCAAATCTCTCAAAATCATATGTTATTTCTAATAAAATCACCCTATGTACTAAAATAGTTTTATTACCTCTCCCTCCAAACTTTACTTGCTTTACTTTACTAGTGATTAGACTAGTACAATCACAGCAGTATCGCTAGCTAAATAGCAGCTAGTAGCACAATAAGCCACTAATTAGGTCCTCACTAGGTATTACTTTCTAATTCACCTGTCACTGAAAGTCAGCGGGAGAATGGAATCTAATGCCCTTGTTGCTTTTACAAATTGTGCCCCCCACCAAAGCTATCTGAAATAACAGAGATGTTTTACCAGCAGATACCTAATTTTAAATATCAGAACTTGACAACATAGTCACAGCTATTAATCTCTGTGTCTATTGCCAATTCATGGTGAGAAATTTCTGGTTTCTTGCCATGCAGTTAAGTAAATATTCAGGTGATGATAGACAGTAATTTTAATATTTTCACTATAAATTTCATGGTGAGAATCCTCAGAGGAGATTTTCAGAACATCTTAAAATGCAGTAATACCTGATGTATTAACTGGACTTGGAACTGTGTTTCAGATCTTCTGGGTTGGCCCAATCATTGGAGGAGCAAGTGCTGCCCTGATTTACGACTTCATCCTGGCTCCCAGGAGCAGCGACCTGACTGACCGCATGAAGGTGTGGACCAGTGGCCAAGTAGAAGAGTATGATCTGGAAGGAGATGATATGAACTCCCGGGTCGAAATGAAGCCAAAATAAAGAAGGACAAGGAAAAAAGAAAGTACATTGGTTTCCGAAGATTTTATCAGTGTTATAGACTCTTTGTAAACCAGCAAGCAGTACTTTGTTTTTTAATTCAATATGGTTTTCCATTTTTCGCTCCCAATCTTAATAGCATTTTTATATCTGGGGTTTCTCAATTACAAAGTCTTCAGGCCAAGAAGTCATTAGACATTTTTGCGTGAGCTAAATAAATTGGGCTGAAATTTAAACCCTGCCTCGCCACCACCAAATTTTCTGGTGTCTTTAGTGTGGGTGGTTCTCCCAGCACATCACTCAGTAATGACAAGTAGTTCAAATGACCAGTCTGTTTGCTGAAAGGATAGATTCTGAGGACACAGAACCATCTGTACCAATAATGGGGGCTTTATACTGGAAAAAGTATTTATACAAGTATGCAAAGCTGGTATCTAATTCCAGCAGTGCGTGTGAAAAACTTTCTCAAATCACTGCCCAAAAGCATCTTTTGGAAAGGAAGGCCACTAAAAATCACTTGTTATGTAGAATTAACCGTAATTTTCTAAATCATTGCTAATCTCTAAGAAAGAGGGCCAGAAAGTTAAGCAGAGCAAGAATATCCAGAGTCCCCAGATGCATTTAGTTTTTCTAGTGTTTCTTGCATCCAGTACATTGTGAGGAGAGAGAATATATGAAAAAAATGTATAGATATTAATTCCTGGGAAGTCATAACTAGTAGTCAAATTAGAGAGCAGCAATAATAATGGCAACAAGAACAACAACATGGTGCCAATATGTGAACAGGATCTGATTGCTTCTGTGAATACTCTGCCTTTGTTCATCTTACGTAATTTAACTGTATGTTTTAAAGCAAACCAGGAAAAAAAGGCCCCTTTCTTCCTGACCCCATGTTAATAGCCAGTGCCGTGACATTCAGGGACAATGAATAGATATAAACACAGTGTATTTTCTAATGAGGGACAAATACATACCTGTGCAGTAAGTCCATTCTGGGGGTCATTGCTTTGTTTTTATAAATATATATATATATATAAATGTTTATATGTATGTTTTATACAGAAAGCCTAGTATACTGTTTTGTAACAAAATAAGAGCATAAGACACATGGAAAAAAATTGCGACAGTGCTTAGCAAAATAAATGACACTGGAAATGTAAAGAAAATTAACACTCTAAACGATGTGGAAAACTATTTTCTGTTTTCGTTTTTGTATGTGTGCTACTTATGATTTCCTGAGTAACCCAAAGCATTAGCTGGTCTTACCTACTAACTATAGAATATAGTTAAAGCAGATACATGCTGATGTACTTGTTCTGCACTAAACAGTTTTACATAGGAAATGAGACCCAGAGGAAGCTACATAAAAAGCTGTACTCTTTACCATTCAGACAAACACCCCAGAGGTAATATGATGGATGTCTCCTGTTAGAGGGACAGTACGGATGTGGGAGTTGTGAGAGGGTTGACACTGGTCCATATAGCTTGGACCATTTCATCAAGTTGAGCAGAAGTACAATGAAGAAAAAAAAGAAACAGAAAATTGCCAGCAAATTGAAACAGAGCACATTTTATCTTTCTTGTCTGCATTCGGTGTGCTATCCCATGTATTGTCTATGTACATACAGCATGATTGGATTTTGGGGTGGTTTAAAAATAAACAAAATCAGTTGTGCTAATACGCATAGTGTTCATGCTTCTTGATTTTTAATTTGCCTTGCAACACAACACGATTTCATTTTCTCTGCCACCCTTCAGATGCCAACCTGTAGGACTGAGACAATTTCTGCTTTTCCAGTCTTGACTGCTCCTTTGATTTGTTGTTAGCCTTTGGGGGAAGGAAACTTCTTTCTTTGTCTGGCAGGCAAAGCAGGCCCTCATCTCTCTAAATTATACTTAGAAACGAAGCAGGGTACCATAATCTTGCGCCCACTTTCCAGAATTTTTTTTCAACTCTTTTTGCTGATACTCTAGTGCACCCATTGACCCAAAATCAGCCTTTTTTTAGCCCTGCAGAATCTGTGAGCCAGAACAGTTGCAGCAGTCACCCACAGTAAACAGTTTGTTTTGACAAGCTTAAGGTAACTTAACACATATAGTGATGGAGAAAAAGTGAGATTCAAAATTTGTTCCTTAGTCCACACCTTGTGAAGAGCAATATCTTGGCCTATTTTCTACATTTCAAAAGTCCAAAACTTTGAAGACAAGCAATCCTGTCTTCCCATTTGGTGTGTAATAGGAACAGCATCACATTAGCTGCTCTAGCGGCTGCATATGCTCACGACAATAATAAATAAAATAGATGAAAGATGTACAATAACTTTTTTACTAGTGAAGATACAAAAAACCAGGTTGAAGTAAATCAAGTGGAAATCTGTTGGCATGTTTATACACAGTGACAATATTTAAATGGTTTACACTAAAGTCCGTGGAAATTAAGTAAAAATATATTTCAATAGAATTCTAGGTTTAAACCCCTCCCTTCTTCTTCTTAAAGAAGGAAAAGCCTAATGGTACACTTAAACTGCTTTTGTAGCACTTAGATCCTGAACTGAGATCAGCAGTTTCTAAACAATGCAAAGCAGTAGTGCTAATAGCCTCCCCACTCGTGGCACAAATGGTTTTGCTTTGTGCTAGACAAGCACACTTAAAAGTTATCACCATCTCATTAAAGTACCTGGAAGATACCCAGCCAAAGAATTAAAAGCATGAAGGAGAAGGTATGAAAATTCACTAACAAACGTCAAGTGGGCAAATGTATTTACATGTGATCACTCAGAAAGTCAACAAAATTTCCCTGACATCAAGAGGAAGCCTGGAACAGAGTTGTTTAAAACACCTCCCACCATGTATGCACTAATTGTTCCTGACATATGGACATGTGCCCTTGTGATTCCCTGGGACAAACATCTGTATTTACCACATATTCTAATAGGAAAAGATGATAAAGGGTGAATACTTTCATAGATTAGCTAGGGGCCACCGGCCATGGTCTTAGTAGCCACCCCGTTGGATAGCCCACAGCATACCAAATACCCACAGAAAGTGGCTACTCAGATGCTAGTAAAAACAAAAAACACAGGGCAATATTCCCAAGTACAGGAACACAGTTGTCAGTGCCTGGATGGACCATCCAGACTCACAGATTCACAGATTGGTAGAGATTGGAAGGGACCTCTAGAGATCACCTAGTCCAACCCCCTGCTAGAGCAGGATCATCCCGAGGTGACACAGGATCACATCCAGGTGGATTTTAAATATCTCCAGAGAAGGAGACTCCACACCCTCTCTGGGCAGCCTGTTCCAGGGCTCCATCACCCTCAAAGTGAAGTTTTTCCTCATGTTCAAATGGAAGTTCCTGTGTTCCAGTTTGTGCCCATTGCCCCTTGTCCTGTCACTGGGCACCACTGAGAAGAGTCTGACCCCTTCCTCTAGGCACCCACCCTTGAGATATTGATCATCATTGATCAGATTCCCCTCTCAGTCTTCTCTTCTCCAGGCTAAACAGACCCAGGTCTCTCAGCCTTTCCTCATATGAGAGATGTTCCAGCCCCCTCATCATTCTCGCAGCCCTCCACTGGACTCTCTCTAGTAGTTCGCTGTCTTTCTTGAACTGGGGAGCCCAGAACTGGACACAATATTCCAGCTGTGGCCTCACCAGGGCAGAGTAGAGGGGGAGAAGAACCTCTCACAACCTACTGGCCACATTTTTCTCGATGCACCCCAGGATACCATTGGCCTTCTTGGCCGCGAGGGCACACTGCTGGCTGATCCCAACTAATGTTCTCCCCAACTTTTCCTGGGCAAAGTTGAACAATGCAGAGATGATCCATGTTGTCTAATCTGAGGGACAGTTGTCATTCCAGGGACAGACAGCACCAGGAGTGCAGACCTTCTCACTCTGTGGTTTAGACAGCTGACAAAGTACCATTGGGTTTTTGCATGCACCAGCACAAGACAACTTAGAAGGAGACTGAGGAAGGTTTTTTGAATTCATCCCTGGAGAAATCCCTGCCACTCCATTGACTCTATAGACAATCTAAGGAGATATGGATCCTAACTTTAGTCATCTATCTTTAGAAATAAATGCATGCTCTGCCTCCCCATTGTAATTGTGGCAATTTAATTTTAGAATTCATGTTGCTTGACTCTACATGGACTTTTAACACGTGCAAGGAAAGAAAGGCGATTGAAACATAACATAATGACAGCCAATAAACCAGGAAGCTTCCATTGTCTTTCCATATCCACCAGCTGCACCAGTCACAATTCACAGCTTAATGTTTTTAAAAATTAAAATAAAACAATAATACTAATAAAGAGTTTCTCATAGTATTTCAGTGTTTTCCCTCCTTTTACCCAGTTGAAGTCTGAACGTGCCAAGAGTCACACAATAAAATTATATTAAGAATATAGCTGTTATGATTCAGTTGAAAACTGGACTCTAGTAAACATCTGTGTCAAAGATGGTTCTGGGTTCATTTTACTCAAGCCTGATGTCCTTGAAAGGACCATATTTTTTGTATATAAGTTGTCTGCTATTACAGAAATCGCTTAACCCAGAATTCTTTCTGGGGACAAATGAATAATTGTATAGACTTTCCAAAGCTGAACTGTGAAATCAAACCTCTGTTTAAACAGGTTCATTGATAATTAGGCGTTAGCCATCTATGAGAACACATCGCTTTAGGTTCTTGAAATCTTGTGCCACACTGGGGTATGAATGATGTTCCTGAGAAGGCACAATTCCTGTTGACTTCAAAATTCCCTTCTGCTGTTGGATAAATCTAATATGTTCAGATCTACAAAGGGAGTTAACTCACTAATTTCTCATTTGACAGTAGTGGGACTTCGCTTAAGACCTCTCAGTGAAATCCTGTTCTCACTGAAGCCACAGTCATCGTCTGTTATTTTGGGGGGGGAAAGCACAATTTGGCCCCAAATATTTATCACCAGACTAAAACTCAATTTACCACTAGATCAGTTGTTTCTCAATATGTGTATTTGCTTCTAAGCAAAACTTTCAAGGGACTTGTGCTCCTGATCACTTCCATGTACCCATGTATGCCTCCTCATAGCCATTCCTGTTCTTCAACACCCTGTCTAATCCTGCAGGGAGAGATGGGCAGGTAATAGTGAGCAGCAGAATCAGTTAGCTACCTCAGCTACTATGGTCTTCAGATGTGGACATCAGCCCTACTGCCTTTAATACTGCAATAAACTACTGTATACTTCAGAATTTGGTAAATAGGCTGAGCATAAAATAAACATAGGAACGCAGAATGGATGGAAGGAAGGGACACATGGCATAAAAGGCAACTGACGTGTGGCTTTATTAGCATTCAAAAGGATTAATTCACCTTTCACCTTGGTTGAACTATATACCCTACTGCCCTTGAGTCATGCCTGTTCGAACAAAAGGTCTTCAACTTTTTCAATCATTGTGCAATGTGATTTATACATTTTGATAAAAAAGAATCCCAGAAACTCAATACACTCCCCTTTTCACAATCTCCTAAACTTCCCAATCTGTCATGCTCTAAAATTTGCCATGAATTGCCCTCATTGTGCCATTTCCTCTGTTTCGTTTCTATTCTTGTCTTAGAGTGGGAATTACGCAGCTTGTGGAAAATGATCAACGTAGTGATACTATTTGCCCATTTTTGGAGCATTTCTAGAAATTTCTTTCCCCTTTCTTGTCCTTACCTTTACACTGCATTTTCAATATCCTGAGAAGGACTGCTAACAGTTAAACGTGATCCCTCCATTTAATCTCTTCTCCCTTTAGCTTGCGGTCAGTGCCCTTTTATAAAGGGTGTATCCCTTACTCCTAGACAGAAACCTGCAGGGACCGTCTATTAATCTTTTTTTTTTTTTTTTTTTCCCCGTTGAAAATAAACAAAGCAATGTTCCCTGGAAGCATGGGAGCCAAACAGCAACTCTTGGCAAAAAGTGGATGTTAAGTGCAATTGCTGGAAACAGCAATTTTTTTTTTTCCTGAAAAGTAAACGGAACACTTGCAGGTAGCAATCTATCCAAGAGATGGATGTGACGATAAAAACAACAAGCTGCAGGACACACTTGGTTTCCCTTGGGGATCTCCAACTTTTTCTTGTTCCACCGTTTCACATTATTACTTAATCAAGAAGAACCTGGAACGAATTAAAGGGGAGAGGAGGAAATGATGGGCCTGACTGATGTTATAGCCTATCAGTGCTGTATGGGAAGAGAGGTCACTTGTGCTGTGACTGTATTTTCTGTCTTGGAGCCAGATCTGATTTACTCAAAAATGTTTTAGCATTGTTCAAGGAGTGGAAGAAGAGTTAAATTATATTCCTATCTGGGTTTACAGTGTTTTGCGTTGTCATGGTAGTGTAAAATGTTGTTTTGTGATGCTAGGGAGTAGACACTAGTGCTTGCACGTCGGCTATAAGAGAGCTGGTCTCAGCTCTGGCTGGTGGTTAGCCAGGCATGGCAGTGAGTCTCAAACACTTATTTCAATCTGTGAGAACCAGAAAGATCTGTGATGTGTCAATTTGACACACTACCTTTGTGTCCAAGCAGCACTAACCTGTCTGCTGCTGGTGGAAAGCCTGGAAAGCCCTGCCAGGAGTATTGCATTAAGTAGTGAAAGTGGGTTGTGTAGAGCTTTTTCCTTGCTAATCCATGCTGGTCCATTTCTGTTAATTTTATGAGTCCTTTTTTCTTACAGGTTATTGATGAAGGAGACATGAATGAACAGACTGGGATTTATTTGCCACAGGTTTTTTTTGAGTCCAGGGTAAATTTTGGTTTCCTTGTTGTCATCGCTGGGGCTGACAGATTTACATCTTTTTGCATTAGCCTTTGTCTACTGAATGCAGAGAAAATGCTTCGTGAAACTAGGTTCACATTTCCATTTATATGGCTTGTAGGTAAGAGACTGGAAGGAATGTGACAGTTGTACTTTAATACGGAAAAAAAATAAGAAAACATCTGCTCTTTGGGTTGTCAGGAAAACTCTTGCAATAAGCTGCTGGGGGTGTTAGTCAAAGATGACCGTGGAGCACTGTACTTGGAAGAAAAAACAAACCCAAACCACACTACTCCAGATGTGGCACTCAGAGCCCTGAATTAGGTCCTTCTCTTCTCCTTCCCCATCCTGACAGGATGTGCCAGAATTCAGGCTGGAACCACCTGCATCACAAGCAGCTTTCCAGACCCAGAGAGCCCCTGAAACACTGCCCATCACCAGTGCATTGGTACCCAGTTAGGACTTTCCCCTGTCCTCCCTCCCTCCCAGAAGCCTATGCCTGTTCTTTTAGAGTACATCTACACTAAAACCAATGCATGCTTTCCAATATTGTCCTGCTGCTGCCCAGACTCTAGCAGGGACAAATTGGCTCTGCTCTGTCAGGTGCAGCTCAGAAGGTGGGATGTGTTTAGGTTGGTCCAAATATGTGGTTTGGATGAAGCCATCTTGGACTGGAAGGAGGGCAGTCTAGCTGTATTTTTGCAAATCATATCATACTACTTGCTCTTGGTCCTCACAAACTGAACAATTTTATTTACTAATACAAGCATGTCCTGAAATAACTGAATATGTCTTGGTGACATTTTTTGGAAGGAATTACTTGCTCTCAGTTGTCACCTATCTCTGTCCAATGGGCCTTGTCCATTCAAACAAGGTGAATGACACCTTTGGTAAGAGTCTTGGTCCTCTGGATATGTATCAAGTGCAATCTGGGAATGCCTATTTACAGAGAACTTAGAGAAATTACTGATTTCTGACTCCTGTTTGAGCTTTGTTAGGAATTATAGAAACATAGAATCATTAGGTTTGGAAGGGACCTCAAAGATCATCTAGTTCCAACCCCCCTGCCATGGACAAGGCCACTGTCCACTAGACCAGGTTGCCCAAAGCCCCATTCAACCTAGCCTTGAACTCTTCCAGGGATGTGACATCCACAACTTCTCTGGTCAACCTGTTCCAGTGCCTCACCAGCCTCACAGTAAAGAATTTCTTCCCAGTATCTAATCTAAATCTCCGATCTTTTAGTTTAAACCCATTCCCCCTTGTCCTGTCACTCCCTGCCTTGTAATCAGCCCCTCTCCAGCTTTCCTGGAGCCCCTTTAGGTACTAGTAGGCTGCAAATAGGTCTCCCCAGCGCCTTCTCTTCTCCAGGCTGAACAACCCCAACTCCCTCAGCCTGTTCTGGTAGAAGAGGTGCATCAGCCCTCGGATCAACTTTGTGGCCTCCTCTGGACTCGCTCCAGCAGCTTCATGTTTTTTCTGTACTGGGGACCCCAGAGCTGGCCACAGTACTCTGGGTGAGGTCTCACCAGAGCAGAGGGGAGAATCCCCTCCCTTGCCCTGCTGGCCACACTGTTTTTGATGCAGCCCAGGACACGGGTGGCTTTCTGGGCTGCCAGTGCACACTGCTGATTCGTGTTGAGCTTCTCATCAACCAGCACCCCCAAGTCCTTCTCCCCGTGGCTGCTCTCCATCCATTCTCCAATGAAGTTGTGGGTCTGTTCAGAACTTGAACTTTAGGCTTTGAGGGACCTTAAAGACAAGCTAGGATCTGTGTAGACATTTAAGTGATTTAGGAACTTCAGCTTTACGTGTTTGAGTTCTGTTTATGTCCCCTTCCGGGTACTTTAACTTGTCACATGAGGACTTTTCACATGATTTTTCAAGAACTTTGAGGTATGACATCTGACCTTTTGTCAAAACATTCAGATTAGTTAATTATTATGCTAGGGTTTTCACTGTATGAACAATAACCTCTTTCTTTCCTTAAAGGATTGTTTGTCCAATTAGTCAGTTTTGTCCAATATTGTTAAGAAGCCTTGACTTTGGCTTCTTGATAAATAATGGTGGTTTCCTGAGCCCATTCAAACATTGAAATCATTGTTAAATTTTAATAATGGCCTCAGAAAACTGTAGGGTTTCACCACTACACATTTATTCCAAACATAAATCAGCATAAATGGCTTAAATGGTGCCCAGTCCTATGAGCTTAGCTCAGTAAATTCACTTGAATGTTTTGCATGCATAAAGAAAATGAAATAGAGATGGAAAAGCTGCAGATTTAGTTAATTGGCAATGTATGGGATGTAGTGATAGCTGAGGTATGGGAAACAGCAGGATCACACACACTGTTGTGGTAGGCGCACTGTGCCAAGATAGATTCTCAATCTCATGTACGACTTTCATGTGACTCAGTAAAAAGTGTGCATGTGGAGGTGTATAAAAATTTGTGCGTGTAGTCTTACATATGGAAAAGCAAGTATGTGGGCCAGAGTTATATAAAATCACTAATGAGCATGCGTGGAACATACTTTTCCAACTCCTGCTCTCCCAGTGAAGTTGTAACACAGCCCTTGGGTGAGTTTTGATGAAGTCTCGGATTGCAGGTGATGTTATATATTCATAGGCATGATTTGGACATATCTGTATTAGTGTTTGATGTTGGATTTGGTTTTGGATTTTTAATTCTTGTGCTTCTATGGGGAGGGAAACATTATATTTTCATACCGTGTTCTGCAAATGTTTTGAATCATATTATTATTTTTAGTAATATTGAGATGCAGTGTGATTCTATTATTCCAGAGATGTGTTTTGACTTGCAAGCCAAGCCATCTAAATTTAGGTGTTGGCAAGGTGCGAATCCACGTGTGAGATAATTTTCTAAGTGCCCATTAAAGTCACTGCAGTGAAACGTGAAGAGCTATTCAGAGGACAAAATTAGGGTTAGCCAAATAACTGGAAACTTCCCTGACAATATTGATGAAGCCTTGATCGACTTTAATAGAGACCTGTCTCCCTTGTATATTCCTATACATACATATGCAAACGGAACACCAAGAACCTGTAGTCTTAAATAAAATACAAAAAAACCCAACAAAACAACAAACCCCATAACATTTTCAACAAAATTAAAAGAATTTGCAAGACTTGACATTGATTTTTACACTTCAGTTTTGAACTTATAGCTCAGTTTAGCATCTAAAGGGCAAATAAATAAAATATCAAAACCAAAATATAATTCCTTGGCAGCATGAATGTCAAGCACCAGAGAAGACATCCAATGTAGTCTTGCCAAGAAAGCCTGTCTGGTGAGAAAGAAGGATTTTACATTCAAATGTGTCACCTGCCTCCCAGTCACATCTAGATTTAGATAGACATTATTTGCCTATATAGTAATAGAAATCCAGAATAACACTAACATTTTAGTACATAATTGTCTGACTAGTCTGTCCCTTAGACTGGTGGAAGCAGTTTCACTGTTCTGTAAAGATTTCCAAGATCTCAGTCTTTCAAGAGGCATGGGACAGGATAGCCAAGGCAAATTGGGGCATTCCCTGGGAATGCTTGGAGCCAAAACCTGCTCTAATGGAGATGTCAGTAGGAAGGCCAGTCTGTAAGCTGCTAGCATATAGGAGAAACCTTGACCTTGAGTATATAAAGTAATGTTTCTAACAGGAGGGCAAGTGAACTTTCTGAACAGACAACTCACTGGGTCCATGTTTAAGGTCTTCAACACCCACCTAAAGCCAGGAAATCTTTCTCTGAAAGGCACAAAAAATTCCTTTTTTTCCCACATCTTCCTTACCCAAATTCAGCTTCTAGTTCACTCAGCTGGCTGAGTTCACTCACTGCTGCCTGGTGGCTACGTATTGAAGCGTGAAGCCTCTCAGCACCTCCGGAGTTGAGATTTCACAGGAATGGATCTTCCTTTAAACATCTTCATTTGCACAAGGTCAGCCCTGGCTCCTGTTCTGCTGCACTTGGATCCCTCAGGATTCCAGGGATGCTAACAAGGAGCCTTGCTGCTTTGTGCAGTTCCGTTTAAGGCAATCCCTAGAGGAGTGGTAGCTAAAGAAAACTGTCTGCAACCTGGGGTTTTAAAAATAGAAGCAGATGGCTGGAACGCTGCAACCAGCTGGGCTGCAGTTAGCAAGAGCTCGTGAAAGATTTTAAGGTCAGCCCTGCACTGTGGGAACAAACGGGCTGTGGTGTGTTTGAACTGGAGACTGAAAAATGAGCCACAGCGGGAACTGCTGTCTGATTCTCTTCAGACACTTTTAGAAGGGTTGTTCTGCTTCTTTCCCTTCAGCCAAGCAGGCTGGAGATGGGACTGGGTTTGTTGCACTACAAAGAACACCCCTTGTCAAAATGTTGCATCCCTTTTGCATCTCTTCTTTTTCCCACGCCTCATAACATTTCCATCCAGTTTTATTTCAGATCTTCTTCATTAACATTTACCCCGATATGATTTTGTAATAAATTTTGTCTTATAAGTGCTATCTAATTACTAAAGGTGCAAGATTCAGGGGACATGTGGGGAAGAGATGACTAAGAGGAGGAAAGTGGACAGACATCCCACTTTGGAGGCAGGAGGCAAGTAACCAAAAGCTTAAATTTATGAAGTTCCTCTGTTAATTCCTAAAGTGTTCCAGGGAACACACAATGCATGTGAATACACATATCTGCTGCTTGGCTTCTGCTTTGCTGTAGGCATGTTTTGGTGGTGCTATGCATTTATTTATCCTGGATCAGCCTCTCTTTCCTCTCCCTACAGGAAAGCTGGCGAGGGGCTGTTTCTTAGGGAGTGCAGTGACAGGACAAGGAGGAATGGGTTTAAACTAAAAGAGGGGGGATTTAGATTGGACGTTAGAAAGAAATCCTTCCCTGTGAGGGTGCTGAGGCCCAGGCACAGGGTGCCCAGAGAAGCTGAGGCTGCCCCTGGATCCCTGGCAGTGTTCAAGGCCAGGTTGGATGGGGCTTTGGGCAATCTGGTCCAAAGGGTAGGTCTGGCAATCTGGTCCCCCTGCCTGTGATGGGGGGGTTGAAACTGGATGATCCTTGTGGTTTCTTCCAACCCAAACCATTCTACGATTCTATGATTAAGTCCAGTCGCATTCTCAGATGTACAACTTTGTCTGGGACCTTAAATGACTGAGCCTTTTTTTTTTGTTTCTGTTAAGCTGTTTATCTTGATTTTCTTTATGTTTTATTTTGCCACAGAAGAAAGCAATTTTCCTTAAATATATCTGATTTGAAAAACATGCTCTAAAGCATTTTACATACCTGGTTTTCCTTCTCAATTTTTATCTTGGGCATTGCCATAGCACATTGTAGAAGCTACTAGCTGCTTCACAGCTGGTGGAAAATATTTGGATCTGATTTCTTGCTTTTATCCAGCCATCTCATTAGAAACTGAAATGGCTATGAATATTAGGCTGATAAACAAAAGGGGACATAGCACAAGCTTAACTACCTGAAGGCAAAGCTCACATCTGCTCCAGCGAGTGACAAACATGCAATGAAATTGCAGTGGTGATGGACATGTAAGTGATCCTTTTGATGGAGGTCTGCAGAATGTTTGTGTTGAACAAGCGCAAGCAGAAAACCACATAGATGATCTGTCAGGGCACGACTCGAAGCCTGTGAGCCTTCTGCAGACTGGTCCCAATGCAATCTGTGAGCAGCGGAAAGGCACAGCGTATGGTGGATACATTACTCTGCTGCCTGCTGGCATTACGTCACTGGGGGAAACACCTCCTTGTCTGAGCTAAAAGAGGGTCAGGAAGTCTAAAACTTGTATTTACTCTGGCAAATATAATCTGCAAACATTTTCTCCTTGGATTAAGTAATTTCAAGGCCTTGCGAACCTGGTACAGCTTTGTCAGATAGCTTAAAACCAGTCTTTGTTTGAAATGGGGCCAAAAGAAATGATGACTGGTAGACTGGGTTGGAGTTGTGACTGAAAGGTTGACAATGGCTGAGATGGGAGAGGGAGGCCGGAAGAATGAGACCAACGGGGAAGTATTGCTGCCCGTGCAGATAAGTCGTTAGAAGGAAAAGCTTTGCCAAGCAAAAGCTTGCTGTAGTAGAAAGCGCATTGTATTCCGACTTCACAGCTGCTGTGTGCCAGAGCCCTGTGAGACAACTGCTCTCCTGCATCTTGGGGATTTATTACATTTAGTTCCTCTGGTGGCTTCTTGCAAGGCATCCTTTTTACTGTTTGAGAAAGAGGGATGAACAAAACATTCTGTGATTCTGCCAAGGAGAAATGCTCTTTGAAGAAAATCAAAAAGCAGCCTGAAGATTCTGGGAGGGGATAAGATCGGTAGGGTTTGCCAAGTTAAATGGCTGTTATGTTGGCCTAAGTGTGCTGGACACAGTGACGTTTTTCCCAGGAGCTGTCCCTGCTCTCCTGACTTTCACAAAGGGCAAACGTTAATTCTTCATCTCCCAGTGTGAGAGACACAGTCTTGGGATGGAGATTTCCCTCCTCCCTCTCCCAAGGCCGGCTCCGACGAGGTGCAGAGACCCTTTGAGGACTTGACAAACCGCTTTCAGCATCATCCAAGTGCATTTCTCAGTTAGACCCTTCTCCCTCTGAGTGGGGAGGACAGCCAATCTGCTTTACAAAGTGGCTCTGTGTTGTCCCTTTGGCATCCGGAGACACAGCTTGTTATTAACCAGTTTGAAGGGCTCTGTTCAAAAAGGTTCTGCGAACAAGCAGAGTGTGGAGATGGGGAGACCCAAGTGACTTGCCAGGATATTCAGATGGGTGGGATGCCCAGTGTGTTTTCTCCACCCCTGCTTGCAAAGAGTTGGAAAGTAGGGCTGCTTGCCTTTAATAAGTATAGCAACGAAAGGAGCTGGGGAAGGAAGGGGCACAACCAAAGTTGTGGTCAAATAAAAGGGGAAATAATAATTTTTTTAAATTTTAAATATTTGGAGCAACTCTCCTGTACATACACACTTAATACTGATCTCTGAAAAGCTTCAGTTGCCTCACAGCCACCAGGAGTGGGGACTGATGTTTCAAACAGGATCAAGGTGTTTTTTACATCTCAAATACATTTGCAGCTTCCATATGTCTTCCAGAGATTTTCTAGTGTCCTCTGTCACATCTTAGTGCTTGAAATATTGCGCGGATGTGCGTGTGTGAGGGTGTGCGTACATAGGAGGATTTCCATGTGTACATATCTACAGATATAATTTCCTAGCCAAGGTCCAGGGTGCAGAGTGCCAGCTTGGTGTTAAGCCAATATTGTCATGTTCTGGGAAAAAACACAAGGAGACCTTGTATTTGGGTTATGATAAGAGTTCAATTTAATCACAACAGAAGCCAAGTCATCCCAAATTAAAGCTTAATGCAAACTGTGATAGCAATGAAGTTGCAGCACATAGTTTTCAAAGAACATGAGCTAATGTCTAGAAAAGGAGAGTGGAGGAAGGGCCTTGAATTTTGGTCCTGGCCCAACCACTAACTCCATTTCTCGAGCAAATCATGCTAGGCAGCATTTGCTATCCTGAACAAAAAAGAAGCAATGTCCAAGTAAGAGCTAGGGAAAAAAACCCACAAAACCAAACCAAAACTGAGGATGTTTTCAGAACTTCAGAATACTCCAGTGTCAAACAGTAACATGCACCTGAATGTGGGTGTAGAAGACCAACACACAAGTTTGATTTTTCTTCCTCTGAGATGAGATTTTTCAAAGACATTGGACTGAAATAGAAACTCAAATCTCAACATTATTTTCTGGCGACTTCTGCTCCTAATTCACCCATATTTCTGAAACCCGTGCCTGTGATATGTCATTGCCTCGGTTTCCCTCCCTCTGACTTGGACAGAACTCTGATGTTGTAGCAGAGGGATGTGCATAGAAACTAATTGCCTGTATTTATACAGAATTATGACACTAGCAGCAAGCTCTCTCTGAATATTTTAATATTAAAACTGCAAATGTAATTTTTTATTACCTCACAAAAATGCTGTGAAGTTTAATTACTTGCTGACTTGCAAATAATCTGAGTTATAGTTTCAGAACATGTTTATTTCCATTGTTTTATTGACATAATTACGCAGGATGAAGTTATAGCCAGTATTTCTATTTCTAGCTTAATATCAGTCTGTTTGGTTTTGAGAGTTTAAACATGGTCCTTTTGTTGCACTGCAGTTCTGAGGGTGTTCTTAATATTATAAAAAGGTATGGCAGAGATTGGGGCAATGCCTTAGCAAGATCTACATCATAAATATAATGTGTAACACGTTAAAAGGATACTCTAGTGTCCCACGTGATCTGAGATGTCTTCGTTCCTCTCCACATTGTGCAGATACATTTTTTAAAAAATTTCAGATATCCTATCTATAATTTTTCTTTTTCATTACTGAAAAAGTGTTCTGTGTAGTGGCTGTAGACAAAAGACCACAACATGTTACTTGTTGACTACTATATTGACTCCTCCCTTGAGAACTATTATCAAGGAAGAAAAAAAGAAGAAAAAATAAGATGTTGTTTTGAAGAAGTATGTAGCTGAGTTACTCTAATCTCATTGCCCAAACTGGAAGGATAGAAAAAAAATAAACACCAATAAACTTAATTCTTGAGTTTTTAAGATGCCTGACTTTCTCTAATAGCACTGTGATCAGGTACTTCTGCCCTCTGTGAGCCTTCTGAAGACTTTTTAAATAACACTCTGATTTTCATAATGTTGCAAGTGCTTCAGAGCAGATGAAGATATTACTTATATTGTTTTGTTCTTTTTAACTACAATTTTCAACTCACGTGTGCCCTTTTACAACTATGCGGGCACTGCTCTCATCTCACTGATGGTTTACAATAAATCATGTTCTATAAACTGCTCTTTCTCTTCCACCACAGCTGTTCCTCTTCACCCTTTCGAGAATTATTGCTCAAACTCTTGTCTTTGGTCACAAGTCTGCCTTTTTGCCTGAGTCAAGTGGAATGAACTTCTGACCTTTTCAAACGCCTAGAAGACAGATCCAGTAGTAAGGGGCTTACGCACAGACACGTTCTCGTGAAACTGGCAGGGCTGCAAATTTGTCACCCAACAGCTCGCAATTCCTACGTATGTACTGTTAGTGTGAATAAGATGAACACATCGAGGGGTGAGTTACCTCACGCTCATAGCTGTGAGAATACACCTACCAGACTTCATCTTGCACAGAAGTCAATGAGCACAAGAACCTTTTACCCCATGGACTAGAGCGAGAACATTTTCTGTTTGAAAACCATTGGACTCCAGTAGATTAATGAGAATTCACAAAACACTATGGGGTATTCTGAGTTATTCTCACTCAGATTGTAAGAAATGCCTTATGACAGAGGTGAGGGTCAGTGGTATGGCCTAAGAGTAGATTTCTGCCCTTTTCTAACAATGAAGTGATGTGAAAGCAAGAGGTGTAGTTTATCAGGACAGCAGCTGAAAGATAAATCCTTGCTTTCTTTTTAAGCAAATGGGATTCAAAAACAGAGGGGGGGGGGGGAAAGAACAACAGCAAAAGCTGTTTATTCTATAGAAAGTGGAAAATAAACTTGAAAAAATATCAATATTAGTCACACAATCTTTGGAAAAAGGTTCATAAAGGAGTATGGCCAATGAATACTGTGCTAACACCCAAGGGAATTAAAAAAAAATTATTTCCTTAAAAAAAAAACCAAAACCGAAATACCAAACAAGCCCACCCCCCAAGTTAAAACTGATTATATGTGTATTGTGGTGTTGTGGTTTTACCCCAGTCAGCAGCTGAGCACCATGCAGCCATTTGCTCAGTCCCCCCCATCGGGATAGGGGAGAGAATCAAGAGAGTGAAAGTGAGGAAACTCATGGGTTGAGGTAAATACAGTTTAAATAAAGCAAAAGCCGCGTGCACAAGCACAGCAAAACCAGGAATTGTTCCCCACTGCCCACGGCAGGCAGAGGTTCAGCCATCCCCAGGACAGCAGGGCTCCGTCCTGTGTAATGGTGACTTGGGAAGACAAACGCCATCACTTCAAAAGCCGCTGCCAACCTCCTCTTCCTCTTCCCCCCAGCCCCTTACAAGCCGAGCATGACGCCATACGGTATGGAATATCCCTTTGGTCAGTGGGGTCAGCTGGACCCCCAGCCATCCCGCCGGCGGGGCGGTGCGAGAAGCAGCAAAGGCCTTGGCTCTGTGTGAGCATCACCCAAGAACAGCAAAAACATCTCTGCACTATCAGCACTGCTTCCAGCACAAACCCAAAACACAGCCCCACACTGGCTTGCTATGAAGAAAACTCTCTCTCAGCTGAAACCAGGACATATGTGGAGGAATCAATCCAACACCAACACCAAAATCAAAACCCAAACCCTTCATCTAGAAGGCTGTCAAAATTTATTTTGCACATTTTACCATCTGGACAAAAATTTCTTTCTTTGCTGATACTCGCTCAGAACTTCAGTAACAACATGTGAATGTGCGTGATCAGAGGGAAGCAGTGATCTAATAGCCGTGGTGAGATGTCTGCTGCCAACACCAAAGTCTACTGTTCTGAAGACACTCATTCCGGTTGAGACGTTCAAGCATCCTGTGTCACACAACTTGAGTTGTTCCTGTCACTTCGCCCTCTTTACTCTCATCCAAACTTCAGATCACGCAGTCACTTTGGTGTGAAAAATTACACGTAGTTCTTGTGTAGGGAGAAGGTGTCAAGAATGATTTAACTACTTGGAACTTCCCAGGAAATGAGATACGCACAGTGTCATTAACAGAAATGGTGAATCAGTCTGAAGGGCAGATTTCTGCTTTTTCCTCACTGTTCAAAAAGTGTGTGTGTGGGGAATGTGTGTTTCTGTGCAAAATAATACATCTCTCTGTAACTGCCAGACATTCAAAATGCTGTTTATTGTTGTTACACAATGAATGCTGAATCTTAAATTAGAGCGTGTTCATGCTCATTACTGCACCTCACTGCTACACATTGTGCAGGACACAGACAAATAAGAAGATTTTTGAGTCTCTCTGCTTATCCTCCAAGAACATGTCAGAGAATTGCTGTTGCCACAAGTTCTGCCATCCCTATATCCCGCACCACTAACTTCCCAGAAGTGGACTGGATTTATAAATGATTTCCTGTTTCTGACAAGCCTCCTTCGATACGTTTACAACTCTGCTTTGTTTGCAGTTTATTTCTTCCTGTACAAGTCTGCCCCCACCCTGCTGTGGAAGTGGTGTTTTGCTAGCGTGTGGGTATCCTGACATGGAGAGAGTGGAACGAGAGAGGGAAATTACTACACTTCCCCCTTTCTGATCAGAGAACAAATGGGAAGTTTGATGACTTTTGCTATTTCAGGGGTCAATTGGTCATACTGTCCATTCCCAGTACCATGGCTCAGTCATTCTCTACCCTCTCCTTTTGTCTTTATGAGAAACAACACTCGGAAAACCGCAAAATTAAGATAATGCCATCAGTTTAACTTCCTGCAGGCTTTTGATTAGATAGGAGAAAATAATGACAGTCACTTTTGTCACAACAAAAATGTCAAATCTTTCTAGGCAGCTCATTGATCTGGAAATCCTGTAGTTCTACAAAAACCTGATCATTTCAGTGAGCAGGAGGGACCAGAGAGCTGCAGAAAAGCAGCAGGCACATAAGCTGACGGCCGTGATGCTACAGGGGTGGCCAGGTGATCTGCATGTCTGTCAACCATAAACCTTAGATGTGTTAGGAAATTAAATGGAAATAATTCTTTTAGGTGGAGGACAGAAGCTGATTGATTCTTCCCAGGTAGTGTCTTTTCATCCATGCCTTGCCTGGAGGAGCTAAACTACATCCCAAGTCCTGGCTGGCATAGCTACTGTGGAGAACATGATATTAAAAGAGTTTAAAAAAAATAATAAAAAGCCAAGACTGTATCTCAGTTCCTCTTTTTTAGAGCTGTGTTGGGTTTGTGTGGCAAGGGTTTGGTACTGGGGGCTACAAGGGTGGTTTCTGCAAAAAGCTGCGAGAGGTTTTCCCTGTGTCTGACAGAGCCAATGCCAGCCGGCTCCAACACAGACCCGCTGCTGGCCAAGGCCGAGCCCATCAACAACAGTGGCAGCGTCTCTGGGATAACAGAGTTAAGAAGGGGGAAAAAAGCCTGTGCAAAACCAGGAGCAATTGCAGTCAGAGACAGGGGCATGAATATGCGAGAAGAACAGCTCTGCAGACACCAAGGTCAGTGCAGAAGGAGGGGCAGGAGATGCTGCAGGTGCTGGAGCAGAGATTCCCCTGCAGCCCCTGGAAAAGACCATGGTGAGGCAGGCTGCCCCCCTGCAGCCCATGGAGGAGCATTGATGGGGTGTAGAGATTCCACCTGCAGCCCGATGAGGACTCCATGCTGGAGCAGGTGGAGACACCTGAAGGAGGCTGTGACCCCGTGGGAAACCTGCACTGGAGCAGACTCCTGTCAGGACTTGTGGCCACATGGAGAGAGGAGCCCACGCCAGAGCAGGTTTCTTGGCAGGACTTGTGACCCTGTGGGGAACCATTCTGGAAAAGTTGGTGAAGAACTGCAGCCCATGGGAAGGACTCATGTTGGAGAAGTTCATGGAGGACATGGATGGGAGGGACTCCAGGCTGGAGCAGGGGCAGGGTGTGAGGAGTCCTGCCCTGAGGAGGAAGGATTGACAGAGACAATATGTGATGAACTGACCCCCTGTGCTGCTGGGGGGAGGAGGGAGAGAAATGGGGAGTGAAGTTGAGCCCGGGAAGAAGGGAGCAGTGAGGGACATGTTTTAAAGACTTGGTTTTATTTCTCATTATATTTTCTATTTGTCACAATATGTTTATAAATACTGCAAGTTTGCTGTTAAATAAGGCAGAGGGTCCAGAGGGAGTTCAGAGGAAGCTGCTAGAATAGAGAAGCTGTGCAGAGGAGGTCTCAGAAAGAATCCTTAAAGAGCTGAGCGTGTGATTCCAGAGAGAAAGGGAGTTTGGCGATTAAATGAGGATGGCTAAAAAAGATGTTACATAATAGACAAGCGTCAGTTATTCCTTCTCATCATTATGGGCAGAAGCAATGGGTTTACAAGACAGCAGGGAGGAATTAGATCAAATATTAGGAAAAACTTCACAACTACAAGAAAACACTAGGCTGTGGAGCTGGTTGCCAAGGGAGGATGTGAATCACTGTCAATGCAGATCTTTAACTACAAAGAGCCATCTGCCATAGAATTAAATCCTCATTGCCATAGTGTTAGATTAGGGTTAAAATACTTAGTTACTTCAGTTACTGTAGCTAGAGTGAGTCTTGCGTAACTGGTATTTGTAGCCATGGATAAACCAAGAGAAACATGCTTTATTTTGTTTGTTTGGGATTTTTTTTGTTGTTGATCTTTTTTTTTTATGGCCTGTGTCTATAAGGGCCTGTGTAACAAAACAACTGGTACTTTTTGATTTTCCTCCTACTTATCCATCATAGAAAGCCATCAAAATATGGCAAATATAATGTGGTAGGTGGAGAATATATTATGTAGTAATTTCAGTAAACCTCCAAATTCTGTTTGTACCCCAGTAAGCTAAGTAAGCTGATACTCCCTTGTAAGGAAAAGAGGCGCAGATATGCCTTGTTAGTGTAAATGACAGTGGGAAGAAATGTCATGGTGAGGTGTTCCTTCTCTGTTCATTAGTGGTTCACTCTCCAGTATTGTGTAAGATGGTAAAAACTAAGAATTTGTAAGGCTGATTTAGCAATACCCTAAAAGATACTTCAAGGAGATTCATCAGAAGTTGGACAACTTCTTTGAACAAGATTCACTTAGATGTGACAGTTTAGTTTTGTGGGAAAGACACAAGGCTCAAAAATTGTCCATGGGTAAATTTCTTGAGCAAGTTGCAGAAGTATCACTGTTTTGACAGATGTCTCTTCCTTTCTTCTCTGTTGCAAGTATGGATGTTTTTTTCCCTACTAAGGACTTTAGTCCTGGAAGGTACATAGAACCGTAGAATCACTAAGGTTGGAAAGGGCCTCCAAGATCATCAAGTCCAACCATCATCCTAACACCACCATGCCTACTAAATCATGTCCTGGAGTGCCACATCTACATGTTTTTTGAATGTCTCCAGGGACAGTGATTCAACCACCTCTCTGTGCAGTCTGTTCCGACACCTCACTACCACATACTTCTCTAAGGTGCCAGAAGCTTTGTGAAGTAAGCAAAAAGAGCATTGGTGACCAATTCTGATTTGTAAAGATAGTGCTAAAGGGTGGGAAAATAGAGAATTTGTAGAAAAAAAAGAATTTCTCACAGAGGAAACCCTTGAGTCTGTGTAAAGTCCTGGTTAAAGAATGGAGCTAGTCAGGGTTCAGACAACTAGATCATAGATATCCTGAACTTTCTGAAGAGGCTGGAATGGCTAAAACAGAGATTTTGTTTCTTGGGTTAATCTCATCTTTGATCTTTCTATTGAGTCCTGAAGATGTCTTCAGGATTCTCAATATGTAGTCTGCAAACTTCAAATAAAACCCTGAGCTTTCCAGAGAGGCAGTTCAAACCTGTACATGTACACATATTGAATCTGATGACTGATTGGGAAATAGTAAGTCAGAATTTATTCTCCCAAAAAAAGTGAAAATGTATCATAATTGTCATCGTTCACCCCATTTACACACTCATTTATACTTACATATGTACGTATTTCTTGTTTTCCTTCAAAAGTTGTCATGCCAGTATTTCTCTAAGGTGAACAAATTGTTTGAGCTGAGAACTATTTCTATAGTAGTTCGGTTTGTAAGGAGAGATTGCTTCCATGTTATTATGTCATTTACTCAAATAAGGTCTATGTTGCAAGACAGAGTAGTCAATTTTGGTTCCCTTTTCTCTTTAGTCATTCCTGAATTACCACGTTGTGCAATTACTCAGTTACTACTGTGCAATCAAAATAATGATACGTTTCTTACTTTTGTCGTTACTACTGTAACCAATGCAACCAGAACCTCTACTTTTTGGCCCAGCATTTTACAGTGTTAAACCATCTGCAGAATTACCACAGGTACAGGCTTATCTGTGGCCCATGGGCCACCAAGAGTGAACACTTGACTTAACTCATCTTGTGCTGCTGCTATCACTGCAGAGGGAACACCAGGACCACGACTTGGGTGTCACTGACAACTTTTTGACTGTGCTCAGGGTTAGCTCTTCTTCCAATTCAAGCTCACATTCTGCTAGTCGCTGTGTAAATATGACTAATAATTTCTAAGTATCTAGAGGTTAAGGTCTCAGAGCAAGCAGAATAGGTCATTGAACTGACCCAAGGTCTGACTCTTCTTCTGAAGATGAATCACTTTCCATTTATTCTAGAATCAGCATATAGAATCATAGAATTCCTAAGGTTGGAAAGGACCTCCAAGATCATCAAGTCCAACTGTCAACCTAACACCACTATGCCTACTAAACCATGTCCTAGAGTAGACATATCGTAAATAAACTTTTAAGTTAGTGTGGTGGGTTAACCCTGGCTGGATGCCAGGTGCCCACCAGAGCTGCTCTATCACTCCCTTCCTCAGCTGGGCAACCTGCATGGACTGCAGGGGTATAGCCTGCCTCACCATGGTCTTCTCCAGGGGCTACAGGGGAATCTCTGCTCCAGTGTCTGGAGCATCTCCTGCCCTTCCTTCTGGACTGACCTTGGTGTCTGCAGAGCTGTTCTCATATATTGTCACTCCTTTCTCTGGCTTCAATTGCTCCTGGTGTTGCACACAAAACCACACAAACCCAATACATTCCACCTCTTGCCTCTATGAATCACATATGTAAGAATTATCATTAAAATCCACATTCATCATGCAGTCTTCACAGACTTCACTCACATCAACAGAAAAGAATTTCCCACATCAAAATCAAAGTAACATTATCACAACACTGAATAAAAGTGGACGATTTACACACCATCTACCCCTCATCCCTTCATCAATATTACAACAGAATTTCCCCACGATCATTCCACTTCTCACTCTTTGTCTGTGTTCAGTCCATGTTTTGCCTGTTACCTCTACCAATTATTATCCCTGTCTCAAATTCCTCATGCTCCACATTGGGTGCCAAAAAGGACTTTGGTGGATTGACTTTGGTTGGAAACCAGATGCCCACCAAGTTGCTCTATCAGTCCCCTCCTCAACAGGACAGAGGAGGGAGGAATAAGGTGGAAAAAACCTCGTCAGTCAAGATACAGGTGGTTTAATAAAGCTAGAGCAAATGCCACATGCGGAAGCAAAGGAAAACAAAAGATTTATTCCCTTACTTCCCATTAGCAGGTGGTGCCCAGCCATTTCCTGGGAAGCAGGGCTTCAGAACATGTAGCAGTGTCTCTAGAAGACAAACACCGTAAATAATGAATGCACTCCCCACCTTTCTCTTAGCTTTTATTGTTGAGCAGACATCATATGGTATGGAATATCCCTTTGGTCACTTTGGGTCAGCTGCCCTGGTGGTGTCCCCTCCCAAGATCTTGCCCACTTCCAGGTTACTGGTGAGAAGGGAATGCTGGAGGGACAGCGTTGATGCTGTGCCAGCCTTACTCAGCAGCAGCCAAAACACCGGTGTGTTATCAACACCTTTCTAGTTACCAACGCGCAGCACTGTGAGGGCTGCTGTGGGGAAAATTAACTCCATTTCAGCCAGACCCAATGCAGTCAGGGACAAGATCCAGGCTGAGATTTGGACACCTTGTTTTCAGCATCTAAATATATGTATGCAGGAAAGAGATTTGTGGTCTAAATGCTTAATTTCTTTGCCCTAAAGTGATCTCTGCTGACATTTGAGAAACCTCAGGGTACTGAAGATACCTACATTGATTGATCTAGGGAACACCTGTACTATTCCTAACCATCTGGAAGTTAAGTAGTATGAACTAGAACATCTTGGATATCAATAACCACATATGTTGAGGTAACTGAATCCTGTCCCAGATGTCTGAACTCACAGTAAACTCCATGGATACCTTTTCAACGTTTCGGGAGGCAATTTTCCATTAGGAAGGAAAAAAAAGAAGTCACTGCCAAGAGAAAGAAATTCAGCCATCTCTAATAGGCAAGAGTCCAAACACACTGCTCTTGACTCCAGATCATGAGACAGCAGTACTCTGCGTGCTCGCAATAAAAAGAATAAGATTTGTTAGTGGGCGGCACGGAGAGTACAGCAGAACCACAGAGTCATGCCTTTTCCAGCAGCCATGGCTAACTAAATCCCTTTTTGTATGCATAATATTCATGTTCTCCTCTTTGTTGGGGGGGAAAAAAAAAAAAGAAAAAAAAAGAGCCTCACAGATGATGGTCATTGGTCCACTTTTTCTCAACCTCTCCCATGATTATGATGATCAGGGATTTAGTTATTATCCTAACCTTTGGCCAATGATACAATCAAAAGAACAGTCAGTGACCTTCCCAAGGTAACACTAGGCTGTGCAATGGCTCAAAAGAAATAAACATAATTTTGTAAAAGAAGAGGTTATACTTCACATTATACTTTTTGATGTAGCTTTAATTGAAAAAAATTCTTCATGGACAAGAGTAATAATATTTAATAGTGATTAGAATCTGGTAATGAAATAACTCTCGACCTCCTTAATTAAAGGAAAATGTTCCTTTGTCAGTGAGTTTTGCTTAGTCCTTGGTCAGTACAACAGCAGTTTATTAGAGCACAGTTAGGAAAATACCTCTTTAATACTCTATTCAATGAAAACCTAAAGGTGTTTCTGTGGGGCCTTTTAGTTTATTTTTAACATCCTACTGCTATATGTGATTCTGTATCATATGTGACTGTACTAATAACTGTCCTATTCTTTATTAGGCTTTAGCGTTCAATAGAATCGTTGAATCATAGTATGGTTTGGGTTGGAAGGGACCTCAAAGATCATCTAGTTCCAACCTCCCTGACATGGGCAGGGACACCCTCCACTAGTCCAGGTTGCCCGAAGCCACATCCAGCCTGGCCTTGGACACGGCCAGGGATCCAGGGGCAGCCACAGCTTTTCGGGGCACCCTGTGCCAGAGCCTCACCACCCTCCCAGGGAAGGATTTCTTCCTAATGTCCAACCTAAATCCCCCCTCTTTTAGTTTAAACCCATTCCCCCTTGTCCTGTCACTGCACTCCCTCAGAAACAAACAAACAAACAAAAAAACCAAACCAAAAGAAACAAACAAAAAAACCCAACCAACCAAACAAACAAAAAGTTGAAGAATTAAATCCATTATTCTTGCCAGTTTGACCAGGAAATTAATTACTCATATGGAAAAGAAAATATTACATTTTTATAAACTGTTTTCTCCACTCAAATTTTCATTTGTTTGAAAGGCCATTTACTTTGCCCATGCCTGAAGACAACTCTGTTGGTGATGCACTTCAAGGATTAATCTTCTGTGACTGCTGGAAGTCCATCAAAGTACAGGGGAACAGGACTTGAAGAGACTTCAAGATGTCAACCAACTGTCCAGCTACAAGGCAGTCTCAGTCAGCACTCTCACGGATGTTTTGTTTCATCTTTTTCAAAAACTCTCCAAAGATGGAGACTCTGTGTTTTCTTCATCTGATTTATCAAAGGCTTTACCAATTTTACTGCCAGAAAGATTTTTCCTGACATCCTATCCACAATTTTCCTCTGGCAGCTTTAGCCAGTGTCTTTTTGTCCTGTCTGACATGGATAAAATTATTCCTGTCTCCTTTCCAAAGGTCTTTTTATAATACGAGACATGTCAAGTATCCCCTTCGTCTTCTCTTCTGGCAAAACCATTGCTTTCCTTCTGACCTTTCCCTTATGCTACAGTTTTCTGGCATCTCCTCAAATCCTCTGCTTGCCTCTGGATTGTTTCCAGCAGATCCAAAGTTTTCTTGAAAAACTCTTCAAAAACAGTCCTGATCATAGACTGGTCAAATTGCTCTAGTAATTTAACTGCTTAACCTTACGAAGCATTGCTTCATGTAGGAAATAAATAATTTCTACACCCAATGGTTTTGCCTTTCTTCAGTACTATAACATCACTGACATCATCTGCTCACCTTGCTAGCCACCTTTATCTTCAAAAGCTTTCCTGGAGACCTTCTCTGTAAACAGTAGCTTCATAGATTGTGTCTGTGTGCTTCATTGTTTTTAGCCCAGTATTGAATTTTGTAACTATATCCTGATGTTATTAATGTAGAAAATGGATTACTTTCCTTCTATGATGTAAGACACTGGTGGAGTATGACCAGCAGATAATGACAGATGATCACGGCAGGGGGGTGGAACCGGATGGCCTTTGAGGTTCCTTCCAACCGAAACCATTATATGATTCTATGGTTCTATGATCAATGTAAGGACCATTAGACCTTTTTTTAAGGTCTAATGAGCACCTGCTAAAATGAGAACTAAAAGAGAGTGCCATTTGCACCACACAGTAATCATGTTTCTGTACAGCTGTGAAAAGTAACAGATATATTTTGTGTTACAAACAAATGTTCTATTTGGCTGAAACAACATTTCACTTAAAAAAGAAATAAAATTTTCTCAACTGAAAAATTTCAGAGCTTTTTATACTGATTCCAGATGACAACTAGCTTTGGAAAAGTGTTTATTGCATTCTTCTACTGACTTCAAGTCCAAATAACAGATATCAAGAGAAACCAGTAAACAATCCAAGACAGAAGATATCTCATAGACTATACCAGAAATCAAAAAATTATCTTCTATAGATACACAGAGACACTTCAACGAGCATTTTTATTGACCTTTTTGATTAAAAAATATTTTTTATTAAAATTTTAATTAAACTTTTTGGTAATTTTTGTAGTATAATTGACAACCAATGGTGAACATTAGACAATAATCAATGGAAAAATTAATGAAATAATCATTCAAAACCATTTCAGAGAAGAATGGCATTCCCACCTAAAATTCCAAAATAACCCTATTAAAGCTGAACAATGTGTTAATTTTTCTTTCTTATAATTTCTGAAAAACCTGAAATTTTGTTTTATGTTTGTGTTCAGGATTTTTTTTTATTTTTAAAAAAAGTGTTTTGATTTTAGGTTAAGCTTCTTTTATGTTTTTATTTTGGTTTGGTTTGGTTTGTTCGACTTGTTTGCTTTGACTTCTTTTTTCTTTCCATTTTGATTTTTCTTTGATATATAAAACTGTCGTTCTCCAAAATTTCTGTTGACCCTATTAAAAATATAGAAAACTTTGTCCAGCTCTGAGTGATTTTAAAAATGTCTGATAAATAAATTTTATGAAATATGCTGGTATCAGTGAGGACTTTTGTAGAGTACTTGACAGAACAAAAAAATTCTTGTTATGTTACTGTGTGTATTCTAACAGCCCTACCATTTAATTTCAGCCTCAACTTTTTGTAACAAACAGATGAAGGGGAAGCCTTTTTACATGTAAGTAAGGAAATCAAGTGAAATACCACTATTTAAAACATGGACCATACCAAAGACAAAGGCAGTAAGTGTGCATGATAATCTATGTCAATCTACAGGTTTTCATTGGCTGCCATTAAAAAAGCTAAGCAGCCTATTTGGATCATTTGCAGAGATCATGTGCATGAGTTCATGTTTTCCTATTTCTGCACGCAAAAACTTGGGTTATTTTCCCCTTTAAGAGAAGTTTTAAATACAGCACTCAAATGACAAGACGCGTGCCAGAAAACATCACCTGATGTCCCTAGGTGGCCGCAAGACATGGTTTCAGGTTTGTTTCAGTGGCGCCTGCCCTCTCCTAAAACTGGCCCCGGCTCCTCTACCGGGGGCTGCCTTCTCCGCTACAGCATTTATGAGACATGGTGAGGTGGACTGGGGAACTGATTCTCCTGGGGAGAAAAATTGTTTATTTCTAGCCTGGACCAGCTCCCTGCTCCGGTTCCCCGCTATGCCCACAAATAGCCCTGGCAGGGAGTAAGCAGCCCAAAGAAAGTTGAAAGGGGAACGGAAAGAAGTGCTGAAGCTAGCACTGTGGTCAAGTAACGGTGCCATAGCCTTGCTGCCGAGCTAGGAAATTTATCCCAGTGGAAACAAAATCAGCCAAGCACACTGGTGTAAACCCTGAGTATACAAGTGCTTAAACAGATTTAACTTCATTTAACGTGATTAAGAGTTAATGCTCTGCATTTTGTGCTATGGTTAAACAGCTTTGATTAAAAACCATCTGCTCGTTTCATACGTGGTGAGAGCAAAATGATCACCCTTTCATACTGTGTTGCAGAGAAAAATTAATTCCACTGCATGATTATAATTGAATATTTTTTGATCTTCAGTATTTAAATGATAATTTAAGGACCCATTTATAAAACTTTTGAAGGTTTGGATTGTCTAAAGTTGCCCTGTTGCAAACATTCCCTTTTTCCTCAGAAACTAAACATTTATCTGTCACGTCTGCACAACAAAATTGCCTATTCTTGGAGCTGTGGTTAAATGACTTAGACCCAACCTTCCTCCCCCCTCCCCTCCTACACCTTTCCTCTAAATTTTAATAGTTTTAAAGATCTGTCATGGCAATGTCTCTCTCTGGGAGACAACGCTAGAGACTGAAATTTTCCGTTATTCCACAGTAGATTTGTCTTCAGCATTGCAAACTTCATCATGACAGCGTGTGGGTCTGACACTGGTAGACCACAGAAGCAGTCCTTACTCCATTTTCACTTTTGACCCTGCTGATGAGATTAACTGGTTCAAGACAAAGTGCTAACTGTAGTCCTTTTCTCAAAGCTGAATTCTAATGCCTTTTCCTTAGTATGATCCTTGGGAAATATGAAGCTGCAGCATTGTCATCTCAGAAGATTTGACTATTTAACATGAATTGCTTACTTTTGACTTTGGAAGCTCCCCTTTTTATGTCAATAAAATAAGTTGTTGGTCATGTCTTTTTTAGGTAAATGGTAAGATTGTGAAATATTCATTTCTAGGATTAAGGTTTCCTCAAGATTTCTGATATCATAAGACAACCAGATACTATTAATCGTTGTGGAAATATTCTTCAGAAGTTTTGGACTATATTGTGCTGGTTAATGTTTCATACCAGGGCTGAAATTTAGCCCTTCCACTACCAGCCAGCACCTTGTGCTCCATGATTCAGACAGTGCCCAGCCCTGCATGTTGGTGGAAGAGACAATTTTGTCCTGTCTGTTTACATGTAACTGCAGCGGCACCGTGGTTAAGGTAAAAGGAGATATGAACTCGAGTCTTGCTTAAGGCAAATCAGTTGTGTATGAGCACTGAGTTCTCACGACGATGAAAAGCGGATGAAGGTAGACTAAAATCATTACACGCTTGCTCTTATAACCTGGGGAAATCCAACTACTCTGTTCAGTGAGGCCATCTGGCTTTGGTAGTTTACTTTTATTCTTTTTTTTTGTGCCTATTCACTGTATCATAACCTCCAGTAACCAAATTAGATTAACTGGGTCCAACAATGCAATTTCCATCAATATTTTCGACAATGGTTTAAATAAGATAAATAACCACATTGCAGCTGGATAAGATTAATCTCTGTGTAAATGTTCTTGTAGCTACAATGACAGGGGGGATCTTGCAGAGAGAGAAAAAGTGGCAGTAAGCCCCAGAGAGTTTTTGGTAACTTTTGGGATGCTGTTCTGTGTGTATGAAGAAGAGTGAAGAAACAGTGGTGGCAGGGCTGGGAGGAGGCAACAAGCTCTTGTGAAATCAGCCAGTATCCTACAGACAAAGTGAGTTGGTAGCACAAACTAAAACAATTTTGCAAAGAGCAGCAAGAGAATCCTTGAGAAAGTTTTGAAAATGTCAGATTGTCACCTCTGGAGAGTCCATGAAGAGAAGCACATTTCATATCCAACCTCTCCTCTGCAGCTCTGCCATCCTTAATGTAAGCTGCCACCACTAGAAACAACTTGGCTCGGGAGCTACATGAAATACGGTCTGCATTGATGGTGGAGGTGATGAGTGGAGAGAAGATGTAGTAATTACTGATTTATCAAAAGTTTGCCTCTGCTCAGGAGAAGTGTGGGAGTGGACTTGCAGGGGCGGTGATATTCAAGACTGAAAAACTTGGATGGAACTGGTAGGAAGTGATAACTTTGTGCATGTAGAATACTGGTCTTTCAGATGTGCTTTTATGGTGAAACTAAGAAGCTCAAAGTTGTGTAAGTGTTGAGGAAACTTTTTTGTTTAAATGAAAAAATCATCCTTTTTAAGGAAAAAAAAATAAATCCATAAGCCCATTGCTTGCTTTTAGACATGTCCTTCTCCTTAACCACAAACAGCTGGAAATTTGCACAGAACAGCGACAGTAGGAAGGAACTCATTTGAATGGAATGTCTGTGCTGCAGATTGGCCGAATGAGGCTGAAAATACAGAAAAGCCAGGTTTTCCAAAATGTTCTATGGTCATCAGAGTTCCTATGTGGCGGATTGTAGCATGAGACCCCTCTGTACCAATGCTGACTCTCCCTAAAAGTGGAAAGCCTTTTCAGACGTCTTACACAGGGCTCTCTATGTGCTCTGGTACATTGAAAAGTGCTAAGCAATGCCTTCGGCGGTTTTTATAGGCATGACTTCAACAGCGCTGAACAAACACATATAGGCTCAGATGTGGTGGCTGAAATGGAAAATTTTAATATGAACACCAAAAGCTTACTCACTGGCAACATATTTTTCTAATAGGTGGACCAAAAAAGTGCATCCCCATGAAATGTGAGATGTTATTCATTTGAAACAGGACTGTTTATGATTCTTTTCCGAACACTAGTTGAACTAGCTATAGGGTACATGATTTGCAGACCATTTGTGGAATAGCCTGAGGAGCATTAACTTCAATATCGTTGATGCACTACAGGAAACCTGATGGATGCTCAGCCAAAGATTTTTCTTTAATCTGGCATCTCTTTGGGAAGGAAAGGAGGGAGAATATGTCCGAGTGCTGTAGCAGTCTGCTGGCATGAACTTGTGATGACCAGTCACTAGGGTTTCATAAGATTTTCAAGGAATAACACAATGCTAAATATTTGTAAGACAGTTAAAACTTCGTGTTGTAGTCTTAATACTGAAAGCACTTTGAGTAGTGTAAATATTCAGGTGGTCTACCTCCTCACATGGTAACATGAAGCAATTGGCAAAACACTGCTAAGAATTGAATACTGTTGCTATATATTATTTGGAAAACATGTGGCATGGTGAATTAAGACTCTGTAGGTTTAAGTTCTCTTACCAGCTTTTTTCATAACTTTACCAGTGGAAAAAGTAAATTTAACACTATGGGTTGAAAATTTTCCATGCTATACCCCTGCAGGGAAATCTTTCGGTTCTTGAGATTCTGTAGCTTCTGAAATCAGTTTAGGAAAAATATCAGAATTTTCTCATGATAAATACAGTTACAAGTGTTCATTTACAAGGCCTACAGCTTCATCTTCTGGAACTAGATGATGAAAATTTGCAGTAACACAGCTCTAACTATGTTTTAGACAGTCCTGTGAAAGCTTGCCTAATTTAGGAAAGGTATAAGGCTCTGGGGAAAAAGTAGAATAAATCCTTATACACACACTGAAAGGAAAGCTTGCCAGCTTCAGCTCTCCAAAAACACCTTCTTGCAATGCACATACTCAGTTCCCTTACAGATCCAAACTACAACCAAGCCCTGACGACTTTGTCCCCACAAAAGTTTCCAAATGTAGTCGAGCCCTGCATAAGTACAACTTTGGTTCCTCATAGCTGTGGTGATTCTAGGAGCTGGGAGGTTCCTTTCCAAGCTCTCAGCATTCCCCTACCCAAGGCATGCAGACAAGCACTAAGAAATCATTTGATATAACCGCAGACAAGATGAGCAGGGAAGATGGACAAAAAGCAGTGTCAGAGGTGAAAACAGGTTTGTAGGATGAACCAACATGGGGAAATGAGAGGCAGGGTTAAGAACTGATTTTGAAGAGTGGCATGATATGAGAATGGAAGAGTCAAGAACAATATTTTAAAGATATTTTATATTTTGTGTTTCTGATTTTGCAATATTAACATTTATTCAATGTTGATATGGAATTTGAAGTCCTTCAAGACAGTATAAACTGGTAGACAGGCTTTCATATGATATACACATCATGGCTGGAGTACAGCTGACCTTATGTTTAGACATTAGACGTTTAGTTCTGAGGGAGACTGGATATATCCAGAGTGGGATTAATCTGGTCTCTATTAAAGTTTAGGATGAGGTGAATGAGCTGAGTGTAGATATTTTAGGAAGAAATCCTTCCCTGTGAGGGTGCTGAGGCCCTGGCACAGGGTGCCCAGAGAAGCTGTGGCTGCCCCTGGATCCCTGGCAGTGCCCAAGGCCAGGTTGGATGGGGCTTTGGGCACCCTGGGCTGGTGGGGGTGTCCCTGCCCATGGCAGGGGGGTTGGAACTGGATGATCCTTGTGGTCCCTTCCAACCCAAACCATTCTGTGATTCTATGATTCTATGTTATTTCTGTACTTTGTTTGACTAGGGAAGGTAAGTAGTTCAGATTTAGATACTGAACTTTCAGAAGTCTGAAGCAAAGTGAGAAGAATCCCATGTGAATTTTGCCTTTGAATCAAGGTCCCACAGGTTCGCAGCAGAATCTGTGTTCACATGCCTCTTTTTTAACCTGTATTTTAAAATAAGTCCCTTCCAACCCAAACCATTCTATGATTCTATGAACATTGTATTCCATACAAACACACCCACACACCGATACACCGAAGCCACACCATGAAATACGCTGTATTTGAATAAATTTGCATTAACATTACTGTTAGGAGAGGGTTTCTTTTATGCCAGCCATACTGTTTTGGTACAGAATTAAAGACATTTAGAACTGTCCATCCCTCCTAAAATCATTTTGTGTTACAAAGAAAGAAACGGGTCTTGTCAGGAGATACAGGACTCCTATAATCTTAGGATCAATCACTCAATTCATCCAGTCCAGTCTTTGAGCGTGCAGCAAAGTCAGAAAGGTGGAAAGCAGGTTAAATACAGCTTAGGGAGCTGTTAATATTTATTTCCCACTTCACTATACTGTTACGTCACTTCTGTGTGAAAAGATAAATGCTTCAAATCAGCAACTGACAGGGGAAAGGGAAGTCAAAGTGCAGGTGGAAGATGCTAAGGAAGGCTAAAGAAGGGAAGGCTGACTCTTGCTTTGGAACATGAGCTCTAGTGCTTTACACCGCTGTGCTCTGTACGCCCTGAGTCTGGCAGTGCTTGTAAGTAATTGCATGGGAAAAAAAAAAGATTTTACTTCCTTGTTTTTCAGTAATTGTTCATTTTCTTCTCAGAGCAGATGGTCAGATACAGCTTTACCTTTTGCATGATTCTCTCTTCTGTTTATTTGCTTTGGATTCCATTTCAACAAGGCAAGGCACTATGAAAAGTGTGTGAACAGTGGCAGAAGGGACACGCGTTGTAGCATCTATATGTCAGTGCACTTCACTGCTTTCTTACCGCGCTCACTAAGGAGAAACAACATAATTAGAAGAAGTTTTTTTTTTTTTTTTTTCTTTTTTTTTTTTGGTGTGTGTGTAGGCTTTAAAAGACAGTGACAAAGAAGAAGAAACTGGAGGAGAGCTGTTACATCAGAGCAGCTGAGTTTTGAAAGAGTTCTCTTAGATTTCAGGGTAGGCAGTCTTATTAGTTACAATTTCATCTGCCTTGTTGGTAGCATTACTATTATTTAATATGTGAGTAGCTCAGATGTTACAGGTAACAAATGAGTTGAACCAGCAGGGATGCTTATGGCAGAATTAGAAATAGCCAAATGCGTTAAAAAGTCTAGTGGTCTTGCTGATATTTTGGTTTGGACAGTGATTAGTAAACTGACGTTCAGGATCATACAGATATCGGGAAAGGTCTGTGAAAATTTGTGCAAGGGTTTTATCTTTGCTTTTGAGAGTAACTACATTTTCAGCATCTTCCTTTTGTGATCCTCCTTCTATATCCTTTCCTCTTCCCTGGGAATCTCTTCTCTGAAGATTCATTTCGTGAGGGGTGGCACAGCATCTTGGTTTTTGTGATAGAAGAGAAATAAAACACTGTGAAATGACTGAAAGGATTTTTCAGATACGAGAAGCTATGGTTTCCCTTGTGACAAACTCTGTTTCTCTGTAGTGCGAGCAGATAAGTATGATTGCTCGGAAGCAGAATATCAGGATGCGGTGCAAATAGTTAAAAACATCACTGAAGGTCTCTGTGAGAACCTGTCCCATTTACCCAAGAGAAATAGCACTTTCTTCTGTCAAGTTGGACTGGTTATAATACAGTTATGCACTGATCAAAACTCCTAGCATGTTTGCATGTTTTAGTATAATAGAGGATAGTTAATTTTTCCTTATTTGAATAGAAAATGGTGGCAAAACAGCCATCTGTTGTCATTGTTGGTGTAACTTCATAGTATGCTTTTCCCAGAAAAACTGACCTCAACTTTTGGAGAGGTTTTAAATGTTTAATAGGCTGACTCTCAGCTTCCCAAAACTGAGAATTTTTTGCTGTCATTGCTTGTATGGTGCCTACTATAACATGAAAAGAATGCAAATGTTGTTCCATTCTGATTTATATGAGAGAAAACCAAAGAAAAGCATCATTCAAGCAGCAAATTTTGCATGATGCTGTGAAAACACCAAGAATAATTAAAAAAAAAAGAGAGAAGTCCGCTTTCTCATGTGTGCATTTTATGTGCATTATTGGTTTTGGTTTTTGTTTTTTGATTGTTTTTTTTTTAAATTATTAATATTTTTATCACATTAACAAGACTTTCAGCAGGGGCCCTCTGACATGAGTAAAGATTTACTTGATTTTCGGTGGTTGTGCTAACCCAGAGATCCATTTTATATATTAATTGATGAATATAGCACCTGCAAATTCATGTTCTATTTGGAACATATTAGTGTTTATTTAACTTGTAATTTAGTTTTCCTCAGCAGCAATATTTTTGTATAAAGTTATTCAGGAGAACAACCTTAAATAATAGCTACTATCCTCTCAAAAAGATTTTCTATTTTGGCTCCTGTTGCACAATTCCCACCATTTTTGCTTTTCTAAAAGAGAATATTGGGGAAATACCAGTTTCCTTAACTTCAAATGGAGTGCAAATATGACCACAAGAAAAGCACTTATACTTTTTCTAAGCAATATTTATTCTATAAGTGATAACTTGACCAACAGGGAAAATTGCATTTGTCCCAAGTTCTCTTGTAACCTGACAGGAAGTGAAATATATTTTTGAACATATTTATATTTTAGCAAAATAATAATTGAAAAATCTTTGACCCTCCACTCTTTACATATCTTATAAAAATAATTTAGCCACAACTTTTATTCTGTAGTGAGAAATAAATACCTCCCGAAGACTACTTAATTTGCTTTACTTAGACCCCCTATGTTAGATTGGGGTGGGTTTTCAGACATAATGCAATAAATGAATGTAGGAAAGCCCACCTTCATATACCATAACATTAAACATTTTTCTGAAGACCCTAAAGTAAGATGGCAGTTATCCACGGCTTTCCCTTTGGTCCATTGAGAGTCATCTCTTCTGAGGACAGCTGAACTCCTACAAGATCTAAACGGTCCTCTGGCAGTGGTAAGCAATGAAAAGACAAGAGGCAATGGGTACAGACTGAAATACAGAACATTCCATTTAAACACAAGAAACCACTTTTTACTGTGAGGGTAGCCCAGCACTGGAAGAATCTGCCCAGAGGGTTGTGGAGTCCCCATCCTTTTTGTTATCCAAAACTCAACTGCACACAGCCCTAAGCAACCTGCTCTGCTTGACCCTGTGTTGAGCAGGGAAGTTGCATTAGACGATCCACAGAGGTTCCTTTTAGACTCACAGAGTATTCTGTGATCTGTGAGCTACAGAAGGAACACCTATAGGGAGGATCCTACTACAAATGAATTACCAAAATGGCAACCAAAAAGTAGAGTGCTAGTCATCTAACTGAATTTAAGCTGAAGCCCAAATTTAGAAAGTAACCATGGATTTAGCAGTCAGGGGAATCCTAGCAAATTAATCTAAACCATAGCTCATTCTATTCAAAAGTAAATGTATAAAATCATTCAACCAATCTATGCACAAAAATGCTGGCTTCTCTCTATTATCCTCATGAAAGGAGCCTAAGATGACTAGATCAGATAATGATGTCTCTGTAGATGTAGACACAAAGGGAGCTGAATCACGTACACAGACTTTTATTTTTGTCTTAAAGAATGGCTCATACCTTTATTCCATTTGATGCTTCTAGAAGTGGGCAGAAGGGAAGGAGGTAGAAAATGTGATCGAACAAGTAAGTCTATAGATGTTTTCAGAGTAGTTTGGAACCTGATTCTACACCTTGTTTGGCAATAGTATTCAGAGCTGTTTGGAAAGCAGAAGGGTCTGCTAGATGTAGTCAAATGCCCTAGGGGGGTGAATATGTCTAGAACACAGCCTAGGAGCAAAATAAATCTTTTTAGTTTATTTTACCTCAGTTTCTGTCATAGCAGGTCTTGCACTCTGTTTATTCAAGCAGTGGTTAGTGCTGATATGAATACAAACTGTGAGAGTACCTCTTCAGGTCAGGTCTTCTTGAAGGAAGAAGTAATAATTTAAGTATCTGGCATTTCATCAGCCTCACCTTTATTTGAGATGCATGTGGTAAAGTGTTCTCACAAGCTGGGAGACTTAGAAAGAAAAAGGGAAAAAAAAAGTTTTCCTGCATGGGTGAACAAGCCAAACAAGCTTTGTTCTTACCACGAACATTTCAGCAAGTAAAGGGAGTTTTCACAGGCAAAATCTAGTCAATTTTTTGCCAGGAGAAATAATTTAGGACTGTACAAATGGGTACATTTCCTGCCTACTGAGGTTTTTCTGGGCACAGTTCACCGAACAAAGAGAATGTTGTAAAATAGTTTTTCAGTAAATGGGTTGACTGTTTTTTCTACTGACTAACAAAGCTACTTTTTCGCAGTAGCTGCTGTACGTGATGGGCAGTGAGCTTTTCAGCACAGATGAGTTTCATTGTCCAGGGTGAGTATAAGGAGGGAAGAAGATATGTTGGCATGAGAAGAGATAACCAAGTGAACGAAGATGTTCAAGACAGATGCCAATTTTCTGTCATCCTGCCTCCCATTGCATATCTTAGTGAAGTTGGGGGGGCTTGCTAGACTACCTGTTTTATACTGATGGGGGCTGACATCACTGAGGCATCCTACACGTCAGATCTCCACCTCTTGGGTCTAAGGCAACAGCAACTCCATCCATTCATAATTACTGTTCTCTCACATACACCAAATTTCATTCAGCTTTGAGTGTGGGGACCTCATTTTCATTGCTGCCTTAAACTGATCTGTGGCACTGCTGTCTGTCAGTGTGCCCTGAAAACCACATCCTCCCAAAAGCGCAGTAAATGGGAAACAGACTGCCGCCTTGAAAGGCACACATGTGGATATATGCCATTTTCAACTGCCAGGGTCCAAACACCAGAAGAGCAAAGGCTGTGCAATTAATCCAGTATTCTCAAGCAGCCTGAGATCCTCAAGTTGTTAGCCAATATGCAGGTCACATATTCTGCAGACCGACACGAGATGCGGACATTAACATGGAGGGGAAACACCAGCTTATTGGAACGGATATGATCTGCCCTCTGAATGAACTGAAAGCCAGCTATTTATTGTCCAAATTCCCTGAATATTAATCTTCTCTGGGTAGAACAAAACTGAGCCATATGCCAGCCACCTGTTCACCACACAAGTCTCATCCTGAGTTGATTTTCTGTTGTGCGTATCTGTGTCCTTATATCCATATTCACACATGCAGAGCACACTGGCGCCAGTGGACAGGGCGTAGAGCTGAGAGTGTCTCTGATGTCAGCTGACCTTCTGGGGCTGGGGACAATGGCTATGGTTGGACAAGGCATATATTGCTTTCTTTGTGAAAAATAAACGTGTGTGCTTCTGCACAGTGGGTACACCCACAACAGTCATGGTGTGTAACAGTCTGCTGCAGACTGTGTCCTCTGGTGGCCAAGGTACTCTGGATCCCTTCTAATTCTCTTGTGGGGTCCATGTAAGTACAAGTCTAAATAAGGACTAAAGCAACTAAAAGGTTCTCACTGTTAAAACTGCCATTTTTTTTTTTACACCGGCATACCAGACCAACAAAACTTTGGTGCAGAGTTTTTTTCCAAAGAAAGGAGTTTTGCTTCCCATTCTGTGTAAAGACAGGCAGACTGCAGAAGGGAGAGAACAGGAGTGAAGAGCTCTTTCAGAAGATGATTTTGCAGTGACTGCATGTGGTTTCAAGATGATATGATGTTTCTTGGGAGGTTGGCAGGAGCACGTCTGTGTTGCGGATCAGGTGGGCTCTGCAGCACGCCCTGCAGTGCTGAGCCCTGCACTGTTAAGAAAAGGAGCCTGTCCCAAGCGCACTCTGTCTCCCTGGGCCCAGATTTAGGAAGGGCTAAAGTCAGGGTGCAATTGAGTCCTGCACTCAAACCTGGGCACTGGCAAAGAGGTCTTTCATTATGAGCATAGCCAGAGAAATTTTATAAACTTTCTAGTACAGAGCTGTAGCTGTCATCCTCTGACAACTATACTACCTAAGGATTTGCTCCAGTATAAAGTAGCACAGGTCACCTACTTTTGACAGAGCTCAGCTGGGTTCATCTGCTGAAAGAATTGCAATTTATGCAGAGACAGTGGCCCCCTTTAACCTGCTAAACCCCAAGCTAGTGCTCTATGTCCTAACAAACCCCGTTAGTTGCAAAAGTGGATCTAGACCTAATGGTTCATGAGATCCTCCCCACCCTCTTACTGCTGAAACTCCCCTCTCCCTGTAGGTTGCTGGGAATGTCCACCCAGAATGTGATTTCATGGCAGAGCTGAAGAAAAAGGAGACTGAATGTCTGGAAGACTCAGAAGAGCATGGGAATGCAACACCACCAGGTATCCATGTATGAGGGATGAAAAGAGTGACAGACAAGTGACACCCTACCAGAGTCAGGACACAGCCATGCTGCAAATGTGTGTGTTTGAGTGTTTGACTCATTGTCCCACATCCTTGTTCTCTGGTCAGCTCTTCTTACATCTTCTCCCATTCCTTTCAATTCTTTATTTTCTACATTTTTTTCACATTCAAATATGGATAGTCCTACAGAGTGAATCCTTGTGTCCTTGTCCTATTCCTTCCCCAACAGGATGCTATCATGGCACCATGTTTGCTATGTGAGGGTGGGCTGGTCTTTAAAAATAAGGTAACCCCTTAGCAATTACTGTAGTCTGGTCTTTCTTCCAGCATCACCTTCCCTCCCATTTCCACAATATGTTTTCATTTATCACATTATGTCTGAAAACCCACCCCAGTTTAACACAGGGGGTCTAACTAAAGCAGATTAAATAGTTCTCTGAAGGTATTTATCTCTCACTACGGAATAAAAATAGTAACTAAACCATTTTTATGAGATATGTAAAGAGTGGAGGATCTTTTTTTTTTTAATGTTGCTCAAATATAAATATGCTTAAAAAATATTTCACTTTCTGTCTGAGGTTGCAAGAGAACTTGGGACAAATTACTGTGCTGGCCAGAGGCAGATGCTGGAGAGACTCTTGCCCTACCGTGCCCAAACATCCTCTTTCACTTCATGAAGGAGCCAGGTGGTGTGGTATCGTGATTGTACTCCTATTGTTGTGTTGCATGCCTGGCAAGACTATTTCTGAAAGTAGGGGGTGAAGACAGAAGACTGCAAGTTCCTGCTGTCTAGTTGGATCAGAACATTACTGCAAAGATTTCAGTAGGATCTGAGGGAGCTTAGCAGTTCTCATATTTTAAGCTTTATCCATAGCTGGATTTAATCTCATAGCCTGTGATGAGACCCAGGGCCAAAGAACACTGAAATCCATAGTGATTTCCATTGGTTTCAACAGGCTTTGGGAACAGCTTATTGCATGAGTTTTCTAGTGCTCATATGAGGGCTGTCTAGGTTAGAACTTCAGCATGGGGCTTTATGAGATTTATGCTCTGATTAGTGTGGGATGAAATAAAAGGCAGAGGAATGAATAACTGAATAATGTGATTGTTCTTTAAGACCAAGGTTGGAGATACAAAGCAGAATTTTGTCATTGAAGTAGCACATGTGTGGGGTCAAATGCAAGACTGTGCAAACCGATGCCTTTGTGACTGCTTACTGTCTGGGTGGCTATGGCAAGGAACACATTGCAAGCCCATAAGGAACAAACTGTCTTCCAGGAAAGACCTAGATTTGGCAGTTCCACAAGAAAAAGAAGCTGAAAAGCTCAACTTTTGCCTCACCCAACACATGCTACTTAAAAATGAGGGATAAGGAAAATCCTTTTCATCTGTGCAGATTCATTTCCTGCCCTTGGATTCTCTTATTTATCCTTCATCTGACTCATAAATCTTTTTATGGAAACATGCTATCCTCATAGAACAAACTGTTTATTCCAGCCTCTGATCTGCAAAAAAAGAGTAAACCCCAAGGAAGGTGGGAGTGAGAAGGGCTACATTAGAGGGGTGAGTGCTGAATGAGGCAGAAGTCTGATGGAGCAGTGCTTCCCAATCTTCTTCAACGGGCTTCCTGCTTTCTGATATGATTTCTTCCTTACTCCTTCTTACCTCTACCTCTGTCACCTTGGTTCTCTCACTTCTTCCCATTGCTTGTCTCCAGATAAAACTAAAAGTTTTGTATCTAACTACCTGAATGTACACAGGCAAAATGTCCTATTAACTCTGTGAGACGCTAATGGGTACGATCCTTTCTTCCTGGTATGACCTTCGTACCACAAGAGATCTTCTCCTGGCTTTTATTTTGTGTGTTATGTGGTTCTTAATCAGAAAAACAACAAATGCTTCTGTTTCAGCTGGGACAGTAAAAAGGAACTGCACAAAGGAAGGCTGGTCCGACCCATTCCCTCCCTACCATATTGCTTGTTCAGTAGAAGATGAAATTCCGCTTGAAGAAGTAAGTTTAGTTAAATAAATACATGTGAGCAGTGTGCTGATGCTATAGGATTCCTTTCTATTCCTGAAGACCACTGAGGTGGGAAACTCAGCTGAAGCAGAAATTTCTTACCAGCTATGGAATGCAATTCAAATGTTACTCTAGTCACTTATTTTGGAGAATTACTAAGGATGTTTTATTATTCAGGTAAAATCTAATAAAAATAAAACCAGCTACAAATTCCATACAATTCTGCAGTTCTTTTGAATTTGCTCACAGAAATAACAGCTAGAAATATATCACAAAATGTTCATAAATTATTAATTAAGGCATTTTAATAATATCAGTCAGCAAGATGATTTTGGGGCATCACAGCATCAGTGCAACAACTGTGCTATCATAAGACCACTGTTCCAGACGGAGCCATATCTAAGAACAGGAGAGGTTTCTGGTGTCTCACCCTGCCTGGCATAAAATATCTCATTCAACAAGGAAATAGAAATAAAAAAGATGTTTTTAAATCTACATCTCTGTAATGCAGATCAGAATTTGACATGTTGCTTCATTTAGATTTACCAAATTGGTGATATTTAAAGTTTATTTGTACAGGGAAAGAAATAGTACTTGATCTCTAACTAATAAAGGTACAAACATATGGTATAGATATATTGTTTAGTTTCCTGTAATTCCTCTTGCAAAGGAAAGAAGCAAGCAAAAATGCTATATCATGTTTTAATGAAAAATATCACGATCATTTGGTAAGCAGGTTTTGCTGTCTTATTAGTTACCATGGAGAAAATGAGGAGTAACTCAGTGGAAAAATTCTGAAGAAACCTCCACTAAGTTTAAACTGATAGAAAGGAGGTAAAAATCACCTTAAGTGATAAAAAAATCAGTGGTCAGGTCTAACTCTAGATCTCTACCCTTCCTTTGTCTTTATTTGTACAAGTTAGGTGAATACTATCCTTTTTTGTCCACTATAGGGAGAATGAAAATAATATTTATACTGTAGTTGATGAAGTCCAACCAACTTGCTGGAGACAATTTACTTTATATCATCAGCGGGAGATTTCTCTTGCCTTCCCATTACTTTTTGTAGGGACTACTGTTTAACTCAAACTTCCTTTCCAGCCTCTAAGCCACAGTATCTGCTGCTCTCCATAAATAAACACACTAAAATGCAACTTTTCTCTTTCTTGAGTTCTTTTATTGCTTCCTTACATTTCTGGTGTAAAAGCAATCTTAAATGAGTGTATGGATTTTTTTTTAGTCACAACCCTCATCTTACCTCAAAATAAACTCCTCAGTTGTAGGTTTATCCACTTAAGTATTTGATTATTTTCTGTGCTTTTTATCTCTGATTTGAAAGTGGAGGTTGCCACTTAAGATCAGCCTGGAACGGCTTTGATATGGAGCTTATGGAGTGGTGCCTTGAAGATTTACTGGCTAGCTTTGTAGCTCTGAGGGATTCCTCTGAGCTCTGGTTGGAACTGTCCATAGTCAGGTACATGTGTATTCATAGTTCATCCACCAGACAGAAAAGGTCGTTATGCATGGTTTCCACATCATTTAACTTCATCAGTCTCAAAAAACTGTTGTGTAAGTCTGAGCTATTCACTACACCGTATGTTTATTCCAGCATGAGTGCTTTGGTCAGGATCAGGTGTGAGCTTTTGAAGGAAATCTCTTGGCTACTCCCACTTACTGCATGTACACTGAGGGTGCTCTCAGAAAGGATGATCTGGTTTCCTATGGAACAAACTAACCTGGAAGACACATGCAGGGTGTGCCTAGTGTGCTCTGACCAACAATAATAGTTCAACCCATGGAACTAGGTTATGGCTAGTCAGAAATTCACACAACATGGATGTAGGGGCCTAAGCATCAAAGGTTTCGCTCTACTAAACCATACCTATCAACCTGCATTTGTTAACGCAGGTTTAGTGGTAGACCCTTTTTCTTGCTGATCACAGAATATCCCGAGTTGGAAGGGACCCATAAGGACCATCAAGTCCAACTTCTGACTCCACACAGGACCAGCCCAATCAGAGCAGCTGACTGAAAGCATTGGCCAGATGCTGCTTGAACTCAGCTCAGCTCAGGGCGGTGACCACTGCCCTGGGGAGCCTGTTCCAGGGCTCCACCACCCTCTGGGTGAAGAACCTTTTCCTGATCTCCACCCTAACCCTCCCCTGTGGCAGCTCCATGCCGTTCCCTGGGGTTCTATCGCTGGGCACCAGAGGGAAGAGATGATGGAAAGTGATAAAGTCTCATCTTAACAATGAATTGAATTGACTTCTGAGGGTGCTTGTTTCCCTTCATTAACTGTAAATGAAAGAGAATAAGTAGCAGCAGGATTATGTTAACAATTAAACAGTACAGTTCTGTGGCCAAGCTCTCACACTGCTCATTTTACTATAGACTCAACTGCTCATACATAGGCAGTTAATTTTTAGGCATCTTAAATAAATCCTACCCAATACCAGCCTGATAATGCCTTAAGTGATACTTCAGGCTCAAAACAAGTATCTGCTCTTCCCTACAGTGAATTGTAGCAATGCGTTGCCCAGCTGTGTAGATTTTAGGATATAAAAGCATTGAAATGGGACCCAAGAGACAGAACATATCAGATTGAAGGGAAAGATTCGCAGCCTAGAGCTTATTCATTTTATTTTCTGCTTCCATGTGTGATAGTTGAAGTCAGCTTAAACTCACTCAGAGATCATGTCTGATAAAAATGTCATTTAAATCGAAATTGATTTTGATTGACATTCTGGCTGAGTAACAATTGAATTTGGAAGTAAGAAGAAAGAGGAAAAAAACAGCCCCAGGAAAAAACCCCACCAACACAATAAAAATGGAAAAGAAGAATAGATTCTTAAATTGTAAGTAAGGAAGCAGAGTGAAGGAAAGTGGAGAAACAGAAGGAAAGGCTGACAGAATTCTGTATTCACCATGCAGCCAGCTGCCAGCAGGATTGTCCTACTATTTCTGTGGAAAAACCACAGTATAAAATGCAGTGCTTGTAAAAATGCACAAGAGTATTTACAGTACCTTTGTGGAAGACTGGGTTAATTTTTTTACGTGTTTATGAATGAGCTGGAAATCATCCTGATCGGTACCTGTTTCTTTATCAAACTGAGCTATATCGATGTAGCTATGGAATGGGTCCTCACAAAACAAACATAATGAGTGATTTCAGCTGAATTTTGCCATGGGATTAAAAGGGGGGGAAAAGGCAGTCTGGGATGTGAACAGATTGGAAGCACCAAACAAAGCGAAACTGCCAGAATCAGTAAATCAGCTGCCATTTGGCTGCAAGTTATGTGGCAAATAATTATCTTCTTTTCTAGAAATCCTACTTTTCTACTATAAAGATCATCTACACTGTAGGATACAGTGTATCTATCACCTCACTCATTATTGCTGTGACAGTTCTTATTGCATTCAGGTATGTAAAGTTATCCTCTCACCTTAATTCTTTTAATTGTTCTTTGTGTCCTAGACTGTATGAGATAACATTAGACATAACAATGTAATATAAAGAGAAATCCAGAAAAATAAATATATATTTATATATTTACCATATTGGTTTAATAACATTAAATTGAGGACAGAAATGAAAAGTGATCAGAGTGAGGCAGACATAAGAAGAATCAGAACTGGGAAATAAACCCTGACTGTCTGTTGGTAAAAGTCAGCAATTCACTTGGATAGTAAATAACAACAGATAAATTTGCTTACTTTAGCTGGAGTGAAGATAATTTTTCATAAACTGTGTGTGCTTGCCTGTTATGGCTTCCGTGAGTTTTATATTGATAAGAATAATACACACAAAGAACTCGATTCTGAGTCAATGCTCCTGACACACTGTATATACTACTATTGAAACATTTACAACTAAATAAATATTTGGAAAGTTAGGCTCTGAATTTGGCTACGTTTATTAAGATTACTACTGAACTATCCAGATATTAGGTGTTTTAAGGTATAATTTAGAATATCTAGAGTCAAACTGAACATTTATTTTCTCATTTAATGTAGATTTGATGTTTGTTGTCATGTAAGATTTATTTTATTAGTCTTTGTTATTTCTTGTGTTTGTGCAGGACAAAAAAGAGTTTTATTATTATCCTGTGAGAATCAGGTTTCCCTGGGGAAAGTTTCTTGACCTCTGTTGGTCCCTAGCTCATGTCTGGAAGTCAACAGATATGTTTATTGACATCCACTCTGACCTCAGGAAAAGAAACCAGCCCAAATAAGGGGAAAGAAAGAAACAATGGACGTAAAGAGATTTAGCAATAGGGAGGAAAAAGTTGTAGCTAACAATGGGATTGGCATTTGAGTTCAGTAATAAAATTCTGCACACTTTAAGTGAGTTTTAAGCTTAGGTGACCCTGGGATTACTGAATCTGGATGGAATTCAGCTTTCAAAGGGATTCTTTTCTCATTAGCTGAAGTCTTCAGCTCCATATAAAACCAGAAAGTTAAAGCTGTATAATTCCTTCAAAAGTCTGCATTTAATAACAATAAAAAAATTAAATTAACTGAACATGAGAAGTTAAAGTATATGTGTCAATTTGTTTTAAAGCAATTATGTGCACTTGGTTAATTCATAAGACTAACTTTGGTAAATCAGTGAAGAATTCTTCAGTTCTGGGTAAAGCTCACTGCACAGAATTTTGCTGTATAGAATATCTTGCTGATTAATCATTACCCTCTTCACTGAGAAAACTGTCTAGTTAGTCCAGGATATCTCTGCGTGCTTGGGAGTGGGTTTAACCACAGTTAGAATTGTGCCGGTAAAGATCATTCTACAAATGCAGGTTTCTCTTGGCCCAAAAATAATGCCAACCAAAAGCCTGGCTCAGGTATACTGAACACGAACTAAAACTGAGATTCCTGGAATTTGGCGGACCAGAAACATCACCAGGGTACCACCTAACAAGGAAGGAAATTAAGATGTAGACTGTGGGTGAATTGCTTTACATGGGGAAGGTTTCTGTCTTTGCCTGACTGTGGAGAGAGCTGAGTGGAAGAAAGTGTTTTCTATACGTGCCTCAAGCACCTGAGATGATACAAGGACTTAATGCATATTTGAATCACTGCCAGTACAAGTCAGTTAATTACCTCAGAAGGATATTTCTGCTTTTCTTCCAGGAGGCTTCGCTGTCCCAGAAATTATATCCATGTACAGCTCTTTTTCACTTTTATCTTAAAAGCCATTGCCATTTTCATTAAGGATGCTGTCCTTTTCCAAGAAGACGACATTGATCATTGCAGCTTCTCTACTGTAAGCACATGAAAAATGGAATACTGTGGTACTTGGCGGTTTTGCATAGCATCTATACACGGCTTCAATTTTTGTTACTCTTTTTTTACTGCTTGGTTTTTTTCCTTCTAACCTGGTAGTGAAAATTATATAATTATTTTATTCAGTACGTTCTACCTCCGCAAGTGTGCGCCTCAGAACTTTTACATTCTGAACGCATCAATTTCTGATCCTACAGTACTCTAAATCAGATGTAGAGTTTGTCGCAGAAAAAAAGTTGTATCATTGCACTGTTACACTTCTATAATCCGAAGCCTAAAACTAAAGATCTCCGAGTACCTCATAACACAAGTTTTAAAAGATGTTTCTTCTGGAAATGTTGGATTTCATGTTCTTACTGGAAGCTCTGAATTTTAAACCACAAGATACTAGGCGATCAACTTAGCTTTGATCCAGCGACAGATATTGGCAACATAGCGATGGTTTTCAGAGGTTTATGGGATGATTCTTCCACATTGCTCATGACCATACAAACATTTATGACTGAATCTAAGTAGGAAAGTGAAATATGGTGGGTCCTTGAAAACACTTTTTTCCAAGGTCTATGGAGCATTTGACTCTACTCATATAAGCTACAGTGAAGATAGGGCATTTGTGGGAGAAAGCACTTGCTTGGGAAACCAAGCTGTATTTCCAGCATAGGGATATAAACCAAAATACAGTGGAGATTCGAAGCTCTTACAATGGTTAGAGCCTTAATGTTCAGAAAGTCAGACTACATTTGAAGCTTTCCTTTTAAACATCCATGTAATTGTGAGATTTTCATTGTAGATCTCAGTCAGAGTTACAGATGCCTACTGCCTCTGCAAATCAAACACATGTATGCACCAGTAATGCCAAAACTATGATTGTCCTGTTCTCTAGACTGAATGCAAGATCTCGGTTGTTTTCTGTCACTACTTCATGATGACAAATTTCATGTGGCTGCTAGTAGAGGCTCTTTACCTAAATTGTCTACTACTCTCATCACTTTCTCATGGAAGAAGATATTTTTGGTGGCTTGTGCTCTTTGGCTGGGGTAAGTAAGACTTTTACATCAAATTAATAAAAGGCAAGGTGTTTCAGAAGGCTTTATCCATCCCATTAAAAATACTGGATGTGGAATCTAGTCTTTCTCATTGAAGTGCTCAGCCTGGGAATTGCTTTTATTTTATTTTTATATCCATACTAGCAAGGAGCAATCAAGTTTGATTTTGTTTCGGGGTTTTTTTGTGTTTTGTTTTTTTTTTTAAATATGTCATTAAAAAATTTAAGAACATTTAGGAACCCACAGAGAGATCTCCAGTCCTCTTAACCTTCTCCCCATTGAAAACACAAATGTCTCTAATGAGCTATCCCAGTCACGTAAGTAAGGTATACCACGCTTTAGTTCATGCATGAATATAGTTACATAGTCTTCTTCTGAGAATGGGTCCATCTGGAGGCATAGCAGGCTTTTTCATAGTCATAGAATCATAGAATGGTTTGGGTTGGAAGGGACCACAAGGATCATCTAGTTCCAACCCCCTCATGACAGCCAGGGGAACCCTACACTAGACCAGATTGCCCAAAGCCCCATCCAACCTGGCCTTGAACACTGCCAGGGATGGGGCCTCCACAGCTTCTCTGGACAACCTGTTCCAGTGCCTCACCACTCTCACAGCAAAGAATTTCTTCCTAATGTTCAATTTAAATCTCCCCTCTTTTAGTTTAAATCTACTTCCCCTTGTCCTGTCACTGCACTCACTAAGAAACAGCCCCTTGCCAGCTTTCCTGTAGGTCCCCTCTAGGTATTGGAAGGCCACAATTAGGTCCTCCCAAAGCCTTCTCTTCTCCAGGCTGAACAAGCCCAACTCCCTCAGCCTGTCCTTGTAGCAGAGGTGCTCCAACCCTCTGATCAACTTTGTGGCCTCCTCTGGACTCGCTCCAGCAGCTCCATGTCTTTCCTGTAGTCCTTATATTGCTACGGACATCTTTTGCATTGGGCAATTGGATGAGTAAAGGAGCTCTATCCACTAAATAACAGTGCAGGCATCAGACAGCAACATCCTCCCTCCTTTTTCTTGTGGTCTGCAATACATCTAATTGTTCGGGCCTTTGTAGCAACTGACTTAGAAATTAAGTGGTTTCCCACATGAAAAACTGAGTTTTAATGTTCTATCTGCATACAACTTCAGGTGAGATCACACATGTGAATTGTGCTCATGTCAATAAGAGGCTGCAAGTTCAGGCCTCTGTGCGGAACTATACCATGCACTGAGTGTGCCTCTTTATGTCTTCACAGTGATGTGTGATCACCAAACAGTCAATGTCTTCACTTGTTTCATTCCATCATTGGTATTAGGAGATTTCTTTTTAGGGTTATACCATGAGTCTAAAGCAATTCCTGTTGCATGAACAGGCCGCAAAGGGTTATTCCAGTTCTGAAAATGGGTGATCTGTATCATCACGGCAGAGTTTCAGTGGAGGAGATTTGGATTAATTGATGAAATTAGACAACCCCAATTTTTGTTTAACTGTTTGGCAGGTTTTCCAACGCTTTTCACTTTTATATGGATATTAGCAAAATTCTACTTTGAAGACACAGCGTAAGTCATTGTTTCTTATATTATTCTAGATTCCTGGGTTATATTTTTTAAAATAATGGTAGGAATGAAGGCTTGTGTAATTTTAATTACATGGGAAAAATATATCAGTATGTTACCCACCTTTCCCTACATCACCAAGTAGATTAGTGCCTGTGGTGGAGTTCTGCATTTCCATTCCAGTAAGGACATAGTGAATGGGGATTATAGTCACCATTAGAGTGTTCCGTGTCTTAAATAAATGTCTTTGAGGAAAAAAACTATAGCTTTGTATCAGTCATGGCATCATCAATTTAACTCTTTTGTCAGAGTTGTTGCATCCATGGCTGCCACTTAACAGATCTAGATCATGATTTTTTAACTTTTTTAAAAAACAGGAGGGTAATCTGTAAAGAATATGCCCTGTGCAAACCAGAGTTTAAATATTTTGATATTTGCACTATATCTGCACTTCCACAAAAATGTCTTTCTCCAGATTTTCACTGACACTGCTAGGTGGTGTCTTAATGGTAGTGATTACATACAAGTCTCTTCTAAACTTACTGGTTTTTTCTCAGATGCTGGGATATTAATCAAGGCTCTCCCTACTGGTGGCTAATCAAAGGACCTATTATAATTTCTGTTGGGGTAAGTACTTCTAAGCCTGCCAATATTAATTAGAAAAAAAAAAAGACATTTAAATTAAAATCTGGTTACTGTTTGCTGAAGTGGTGTTTGAAATAAGGAAGAGGAATGCTAGACTTTCTACTGTAAACTTGCCTACGTCTAATGCAAATGAAAAAGAGGCAGAGAACTGTCCCTCCCTTCCCCCCACCAAGCATACATCTTTCAAAGAAATGAAAGGTTTCATAGAACTGTCAGTTTGGTTGAAAATAATGCCAGGTGAGAGGTTAAACCATGCTTACAATATTTGGAAACACAAGTTTTAGGCTAAGATGCCAGAATAATCCATAAATTTTAATATAAATTTTCAAAGGCAATAGGTTTCCTGTTAATAGGTGATAACAATGATAATAGCTCTTGAGCCCGATGTTTATTGAATAAACTGATGGGCTTTAAATGATTATCGTGTATGATTACTCCTACTTGTCTTTAAACCCCAGCAATGTTTCAGAAAGCAGCTAATGAATGACCTTAGGGCCATCTGTTAGAAGTTTAATTGCAGGAGAGATGCATACAAAGAGGCAAACAATGTGAATTAAGAATATCAAGTTGAATTCTGGTCATAGTTTGCCATGTTTCAATAAAATATTATACTTCCTTCTACGGCCATTATTTTTCCCCCTACTAGTGCCTATCTGACACCCACATTTGAGGTCAAGAAATTCAGGGGATTGCAGCGATGATTTTTCTGCTGGAATGTACTTAACGCATCACTGATGGATAAAATGAGGTTGGACTTTCTGGTAAAATGTGGATATTCTTAGGCAAAATGAAGCATTCAGCCTCTCCTGAAGAAGAGCTGTTGTGTACAGACACACAAAAATGCATAAGGAGAAATTCTCCTCAGTTCTCTTCAGAGTCAAAAACCAGAAATATGCACTTTTGGTATGTGATCCATCTGACTTACGATAGATGTCTGCATTTGGAGGAGATGAGTTGTCCCCAACTGCACCTGAGGCTCTGTTGGCTATACTGGCTGCCTCTCTATTGACTACAAAGGGAGAACAGGGAGATACCTCAGATGCAGACATGTCATTGTAGATACCTACATTTAGTCAGATGAACTCTACAAATGTCTAAAGATATTAGCGAGAATTTAATGCAGTAACCATCTGAAATGAGAATCAAAATTGTGAGCTACAAAAAAGTAAAAAGAATCACATACGCTACTGACAAAAATATTTTATGTAACAAAGTCAAATTCTCAAGTTGTCATCTGCAGCTATTTCTTTAAGAAGGAATGCAACCTATTGAGATGCTTGAATGCTGCCAAGAGGAGTGACATAAATAATCTTACACTGGTCTCATTGAAACTGCACAAACTGTGTAATAACTGAAGTAAAAAACCCCAGGTTTTCATTGCAAAGTTTTACATGTGAAAGTAACCTTTTCTCTTTTTTTTTCCCCAAAAATATCATAAACAGGTCAATTTTGTCCTATTTGTCAACATCATCAGAATTTTGCTGAAAAAACTAGACCCTAGACAAATCAACTTCAATAACTCTTCTCAGTACAGGTAGTGTATGGAATAAAAAAACCCAAACCACCTCAATTATTTCAATTGTATAATCTTTTCTAGAATGAGAAACATATGCCCAGTGTCACAGGCTCAATTTGGCTGGCATTAAATTTTAGAAATTCCCAACATTATCCCATTCCCAAGGAAACTAAAGAATGAGACTCATCTCACCTAATAGTGACCATCTAAACATAGAATCACAGAATGGCTTGGATTGGAAGGGACCTTGAAAGATCATCTGGTTCCAACCCCCCTGCCATAGGCAGGGATGCCACTCACTAGATCAGGTTGGTCAGGGCCCCAACCAGCCTGGCCCTGAACACTTCCAGGGATGGGGCGTCCACAACTTCTCTGAGCACCCTGTGCCAGGGCCTCACCACCCTCACAGGGAAGAATTTCTTCCCAATGTCCAATCTAAATCTACCCTCTTCTAGTTTAAACCCGTTACCTAATTAAACCATTAAAAAATGATGTATTCAGATCAGTTCAGATGTCTGTCTTCCAATTACAAGCACTAGGAAAGATTAACTGAACTCACACTAGATGTCCGACTTAGGGTAGGATAAATGGCTCTCTATAGAAACCTGTTCCTGTGCATGAACTATAAAGGAAGCCTGCATATTACTTTCTCTGTATTTACGTACAAATGTATGTCAAGTTTTCAGTGACTCTGATGGGGCAAAATATGTTCTACTCCTTTTTGTTTTCCTGAACTGCAATCTCATTCAGAAAGACAGAACTTCAAAATACCATAAGAAAAAGCATGAACATGGTATTGCCATGAACATGATATTGCCATAAAGCAATAAGCATCAGAAATCTATTTCCAGCCAGTTTCTCACTACGCTTTCTGACCAGCACTGTAGTCCCAAGAGATATGAATTTCAAATGTAGATATTTTGATCCTCTTTTTAATTTCTGTTAATTACTGTTGTATATTGCATGCATTAGTCTCTACTCATGAAAATGATATTACCTTACTTCTTCTCATGTCCTGTGCTAGACGTCTCTCAAGATCAACTCTGCTTCTAATTCCATTATTTGGAACCCATTATATTGTCTTCAACTTTCTTCCTGAATACACCAGCCTAGGGGTTCGGTTTTACTTAGAGCTCTGCATTGGATCTTTCCAGGTAAAATGACCGCAAAGTCACAGTTCCTTCTTAGCAGATTTTCTAATTTAATCTAGCGTCCACTTGACAACTAGTATTGCACACACACAAAAAATAATAAAAATCATTGAATTCTGAAGCTCGTGTCTCCTCACAGAGTTCATGGTTCTTTGCTGAATTATGTTAACTGAAGATGTGACCTACATCCTCTTTGCCTGTAGGCTAGGCTGTATACTTGCAGGTTTTGCAAAGACAAGGCCAAGTCGTTCAGATGCGTATGTAAATCGGACGGTGGGTCAAAGTCAAGCACGGAAAACCTTTTTTGCTACCAGCGGTAATCCACGTACCTTCCCTGACTTCACTGACAAGATTCAGTGGATTTGGGCTGACATTAAATTATCTCGGGGTGGTAAAAGCTGTAGATCCAGCCCCGTTTCAAATTCTTTGGCAAAGAATAAATTGATAGGCAAGGAAATAAACACAAAATAGTGAGTGATGCACATATCAGCCCCATACAGACTACTGCCCTGAGGAATGCTGCATGCTTTTCCCTCCTGGGTAGGCAAAATGTCTAGTGTACTTTGAATGCCCCCAACTGCTCTGAATTGACACACAGAGTGTGGACAGCTTGGGGAGCTTGGTGCCAACTAGAACAGCTACTGAGGCTGCCATATCATCTGTTCTTGTGAATTAATATCGTGCTACTGAACTTTGATGAAATGCTGCTAAGTAGTTATTATCTGCCTGATCAGCTTCATTGGAGATACATAAGGACTTTTCAAATTTATAATAATACTCCAACTTATAGTGATACTCATTAATTCAGACACCTTGGAGGTTCCTTCCAACCCTAACGATTCTATGACTCCATGATTTGATGAAGTCAGAGTGCAAGTGACTTTTTCAAACTGTGCTAACACTCATTTTTTTGTTTTGTGTTTTTTTTTTTTGTTGTTTTTTTTTGTTGTTGTTGTTGTTTTTTTTTTTTTTTTTTTTTTTTGTTTGGG